>NJDD01004510.1:0-19789 GCA_002245505.1 Calephelis nemesis | reverse complement strand
GTTCTTCGCGTTGACCGAGCCCGCAATCAAAATTTTGATCAACTGACTTCATCAATTTTACAGGTGTGTCACATTTAAAACGAAGCGACAATGAAGTGAAGCCTTAAGCTGGAAATATATTATCAGACGCGGTTGACGGATGCGGCTTACAGCCGCGACTGATAAGTATGCCACATACCGTCCGTGGCCGCTTTCGGCTAACATAAACATCCAGTCAGATATATCTCGGACGTCCGAACGTTCAAGGACACGTCCGCGACTTACGTCCGAAAATTAACAAGACTTAGAGTACTTTCTTTATCTAGATACACTGTAAGCTGTGGTTGTCAGCCGCGTCCGATAGTAGTTTTCCAGTTTTGTACTGCTAAAAAAATATATCTGAGTAATGATCACATGTTTTTTAGCCGCACTTTAAAACTTAATGCGTATTGATCAAAACCTTTTCGCTAACATACATAATAATTTTCGTTGTGAGTAGAAAAAAGGTACAGTGCAACTAATTTATTTACAGCGTCGCTAGTGTGACGTATAGTGTTACTGATTGAGAATTTTACGTGTAAAAAGATGTATTTCTGGAAATTTCACTGTCAGCACTCAGCAAAACCAACTAACAGCGGAATGACGTTTCCTGAAATAATTGGTTAGTTCTTATTTTGACTACTGAAAAGTAGTGTCACTCTTGAATCTCAACTTCATACAAGATTGAAAATTAAAATTAGATTAGTGTCATTTTGTACTCTTGAACACAAAAGTAGCAATTAAAGTTTGGTTTAAAACAAATAACAAATCCAGAAGAAAAACTATGATTTATTATATCGGATTCGTTGACATGTTGTTCTATAATATAAAATGACACTAATCCGATTCCAATTCCCAAACTTGCTTAAATTTTCTTAAAGATTCGAGAATAATCCTACAGATAAGTTGGTAGCACTGTTCTTATAAGAGCCTCTAAATACTGATTAACTGTTGCACAGGCGACACATAAAGGTGTTACATTTAAGTGAAGTCCTCTGAAACTACATATACAATACTCAAATAAAGTAATATGAATTCATCAAAATTATCGTTATAGCATGCCAGACTAACCCTACATGCGTGATCACAACACTTCGTTGCGAAATCGCATCGTAAAAATACAGCGTGAGACAACACTAGATATTTCTGTACACCTATAAAAAGCTCATGTTACAATTCCTGCAAGTCACGAAAATCACTTTTGTAAACCCAATAATTGCATACTAAAATGCGTATATTGTAATATTTTTTATAAATCTGCATATTTTTACGCCAATCATAACGATTTCATTGCCTAACTCACTCACACTGACACATTATACAAAAACGTGTTTACCACAAGTTTAACCAGCACTTTGTGAGTTGCACTGTACGTCAATAGAGCGCCTTATTCTGTTACTTATTTCTAATTCTGACCGCCGAGTCGTAGACTACAATATAGAGTGGCATTTATCTATGGTCTATATATTTTGATATTATCGCGCTTTCTCACACGATTTTAATCTTTACATAAATTATCACAACTAAACATTTTTCCATAAATTGATATAATTGTCACGTTACAACTAATGTCTAGATTCAGAGGATAAAATGAAAAAAGTAATGTCTACTTAATATTAGGCAAACGAAACTCGATAAATAATAGTTATTTGAAAGCTGCTTTTCAAAAAGTGGTAATTTATAAAAAAAATCCTATGGCTTCAAAATAATATTTTGGAAATGTCAATATTGTTATAATTTTGCAGGTACCCCGAAAGATTATAGCGCAAACTGTATTCATTTTCTTTTCAAAACTGCAAGTGTTTTAAAAAGTATAGTGACGAAAACAAATAAGCTGGTAGAAAATAGTTAACGAAGTACACATACGTCTTTATAAAAAAATCGGTAAACTATGAAAATATGTTAAGATGAAATACTAATTTTTAGATATATTTATATATATTTTATGCATATTTTCTTTTCTGTAAACTATTAGAACAGTGATAAGAAAGTAACATTATTTTTTAATCTGATATAATTTTTAACACGTAAGCTGCCTTAAGCATTTTACCTACATATATATTTTAAATACCATTATTATTTCATACCACTTGGAATTTTTATTTCCAAATTGTATAAAAATTAAATTAAGTACCTAAAGTTTTAAACCACCGTCATTTAAGTCATGTCACAATATTAAGTTTTATTTAATGTTCATCTTAAACAAGTACTTTAAATACGAGTATTACATATAAGTTCTAGATCATATAAATATATGTAAATAAATTACGACTCTCTAAGAGATTATTTAATTTGTTAGGAAATCCCATTAACACTGCTTGTGTTATTTTTAATAATCATTCAAATGCCTGAAATATAGTGAGAGTTAGTGTAGTATAAAATTTGAAATTTTTTAACACTGCCACAGTAAGCGGGTCAAATAAATGTATATTAATATGATCTAGGATGCGTCGTAGGTGTTTTTCGAGTAGTGATCGTGTACTAGGTCTTATGTTATGCCTTCTAAAAGATATGTGTGATGTCGGGCGCGGTACCGAACGGTACCGAGCGGTACTCCGAGCCCGTGTACCGCGCTCGACCAACCCGGTAGCCAGAAGTTCACACTCGAAGTAAGATAATTCTTGTTCAACTAAGTAGACAGTTTTCGAAGTTCAATATGATTTGCATTTTCCTAAGAGTTAGACCGATTGAGACAGTAGGTCGCACGACCGTGTTATAATGAAGTGGAGATGTTTATTAAAAAAATACGTTTATGAAAATGAAATAAAAACGAAAAATATTGTCATATAAACTTGTAATTACTAACTTAAGGAGAATTATTGGAGAGACAGAAAAACGTTAAATAAACCGATTAAAATACAATTGTTTCTTATTTATTTTTACACTTTTTTTTCTATTTTTACACAGTATTTATTTTTATGCGATAAGAGTATACGAGCTCTGATACGGATACGGTTTTTTTGACGGTAAGAGACAACCGTGGATAGAAATCACAGATGTTACAGGTGCTTCGCTGTTTTGTGACCGGATTGATATGTCTATTGTGCAAATATACCGGCTATTCTACCCTCCGGAACGGAAAATGAAAGAGTCATTATGACGACATATATGCGAATATAAGTGTCCTGTATAAGAACTTACATCGAATAAACCAAATTTGAATACGACAGTGACTAAGTACCTAGTGGGTTAGGAGTTCGAAAGGCGTAAATACTATTGTGCTCATGTCAATATGTAATTGGTATGTATATTTTGTGACATTAGTATTATCTAATTATTTATGTTTTATTCCGTTTACCTACTTTGTGTAGTCTGTAGAGTATAAACCACCTATTGTGTAAGTCTTCCTTGTACCCGACCCTCTGCATAGAACAAGAACAGAAGAAAAGAAAAAGAGGCACAACACTACCATCAGTTGTCCTAATGTTAGTGACGTAAAAAAGGCAGATGTTATGTTCTACACAGGGACCTTAGAAGAAAATTTTCCAGTTTTCTACGACCTCGATTATTTAGTCGGACTATTGTTAGCGTACATGCCTAACTCTAGCGCCCATTTTCAAGGCTAGGGTTCGATTCCCAACATATGCAGGCATTTGTTGCATGAATGTTTGCCTTTGTTTCTAGGTGGTTATTAAAATTACAATTACTAAGACGCTAAGTCCCACAATGGGACAGGTGGCAAGCCTATCACCAACCGGGCACATATCCAATGCCGGACAACATTTGTTATTGGAAAATTGGAAAAATCATATTTTCTTTCTGTTGCCCGATCCAGGTTTCGATCCCGGAGCTTCATGAAGTCAAGACTCAAGTTTTTTTGAAAGACGGTTATAAAAACTGGAAATTATATAAAACAGTGATGGTTCTTACTTGAAAAGATGTAAAATAAAAATCTTACGTGACTTTAAATATTTTAATAGAAATATCTTTCTTCTCTTACGTCAATATCACACTCAAACTTACATCATCTATTTATATTAAGTATAAAAACTATGACTTCAAATTAAATTATTGTTCTCACAAGTATAAAAACATTCGCTATCACAACAAGCATTCGCTATACACAATATACCGAATGCGAACAGGCACTCTACACGATCACAGTGGGAGGCGCGCTGGCGCTACGATGGGCGCTACGACGGGCGCTACGATAGACGCTACGGTGGACGTTGTGTGCTAGGCGCTCGGCAGCAACCTTAGCGCTGTCAGCAGTACGTATAACACTGGAGCGAGCACAAGCGCGGCTTGAATCTGCCGCGTGCTAGCCGCAGAATGGCCGCTGCCGCCGCTGCCGGATTCTCCTTCTGCACACCGAGACAACAATCAAAACTAAATTACAATTTGTGCTTAAAACTAATTTCCACACTTTTCTGGAAGTGAAAAAAAATCTTAAAAACTGATCAAAGTTCTTTATTCAAAAAAATGTGGAAATTATCCCAAATAAGTGCTACGAAAAAATATTTTAAGTGCTATTTTTTTTAATTTTACATGCGCTCAACATTTACTTAAAATCTTGCCTGTCTGCTAGTATATTCATAGTACACAAACTATAACTCAATAACATGCAATAACTCAATAACATTTAGTAAAGGTTCAAGAAATTTATTGTTTAAACTAAAAAAATAGAGCCATTGTTCTACCTATCCTATTCTATTATAATTCATTTGTTTTAATAGTTATTGTCGACTAAAACAAATCTTGTCAACTTATAGTTCATTAAAAAATAAACATTAATATAAAAAAAAACCCAAAACCACATTCGGCACCTGAAAGCCGTTTAAAACATCCGCGTACATTGCTTTTTAAAAACAGTTGTCTAGTGTTCAAGATTGAAAATTACATAAAAAGTTTGTTTTATCTCTAACTATAACTACATTTTTAATTAGCGACACTTTTATTCGAGAATTCTTCTTCTTGGGTTCAAAAACATACCGTTATTGACTGTAAATTGACAAGATATATTAGAATCGAAGACTGTTTTAATTGAACAGCCTTTAGATGTTAATGACTTAGGCTGGATTTACGTACAAACTAGATCTACGTACAAACGAATTTACTCAATTGTCAAAACTGTCAATAATGTCAATTTCATAGTCAAAAAAATTTGGTGACTGTAAACAAATTATTTTAAATATTTTATTATTAAACTATTTTTAATGGTAAGGTTTTGTCAATTTTAAATTTCAATTGCAATAGTTTTCGAACGCAACGCCGATAATTGAACTCGTTTACACTAAACTTAGTTTTATTAAACTCGGTTTTCGATATGATTGGTGAAATCAGCCCTTAAGATTTTATGATAGAATTGTACGGGTTAACAGTTGTGTAATACGTACATACTAGTAACAGGCACTTTAATGATACTGAAAACATGCGAAACACAAATGGAATGACAAAGAAAAAATGAAAAATTATAAGGTATAAACTGTGAAATGCGGTAACAATATTGACCGGATTTCACAGTTATTGAAAAGAAATGCAGGATAACCTACGATGTGGGTAAATGGAGACGCGGCGGAGGTTTCGTGCCCTCCTTATAAAACGGAGCCGAGGATTGATACTATATTCTAGCTCCGGCTGACTGAACGTTGATCACTGAAACATGAACGATTTTTAACACGAGATCTTACACTTACTATTACCGAACCCGTTTGTGCAAACCAACTCGTAAAACTTATGTACAAACTACATGCAAACTAAATTCTAAAAAGTCATACGAAGTTCTAAAAAGTATGATTGTGTGACTAAAGGTATTAATTACGAGTATAAATTTAAAAAAGTTATAATAAAAGTATTAAATATATATTAAAGAAATTGATACCTAATTATATGCGTTGTACCAAATTAATTTTGTATGTCGTCATTTATATTTACATGCAACATTATAAATGTTAGTCACTTGTTATCCTTTTTATTCTTTAAAGTGAATGGTTAATTTTCTACTTTTCATTTTGCTTTTATTTTTTAATTCAATTATTCTTAGAAATATTGTTAGATATTTATTCTACGTTTTTTTTCAGAATAGCTACTTAGATTAAGTAATATCCACTACCTTTCCTACTAATAGCCCTAGTTATAATATATAATTAATCATCTAAAATATATTCCGTAAACCGATGTTTTAAATGTGATTTTAAACGCACCATGCCCTTAATTTCAATAACTAAATAATAAAAGTGTTTAAATACTTTAAAAAAATAGGATGTATAATTCTAGAAAATATCCATGAAAAACTAATAACAAAAACACTTTTATTACTAAAAACCGTAAATAGTGCAAAAAGCGCAGAAAAGTTCAAGCATCATGCTGCATAAAAGCGAAAGTGCTGATAAAAAATAAAACGGGCATGCAAAATGAGAAAAAAATTCACGTACAGGCAGCGCTTGCAATGCTCGCCGGTACTTAATCACCACTAGATCTATAATCTCACTGGTACAATGTTCCCCTAATCTAATTTAGTCTTTGTTCTTTATGTAATAGTTATGTACAAATTCAGGAACTCTCCGGGTAGGTTATTTCCTGAACCAGAAGAATGATCTGGGGACGGATGATTTAATACCTAAAAGACAAACACAAACACTTCGTAATGTCAGTAATGTCCCAACCACCACGTTTGATATAAAAACGGTGAGTGAGACAACACATTTGGTGCAGTTTTATAAAAAACGTTGAATAATGTGTTACAAAGTCTTAGTATCAAAACAAGGAAGTGTGTTATACGACCTTGTTTAAAATACTCAAGTGTGCACTGGTAATTTGTTCACAAGTGATCTAAGTGCACTTATGTGCTGTGATAATATAATTACTTGGATAAAGCACTATTTATTTAATGTGTAAAAATCTTGCTGGAAGTTTCGTGTAAATATGTGATAAATTACAACATTTTTCAATAGCAGGTAGGTTCTTGGGCGCCCAGAAGCCAGTATATATTTGGGACCATCCTCCGACAACCACTGCGTATAGCAAAGCACTTTTTATTTATGTTAGGCAAGGTAAATACACCATTTAGTATTAGAGCTATGTCATGAAGATTTTCAGGAAAAATAATTAATTAGTCATTTTGGTTAGTTATAATGTTAGTTAATAAGCTATTTAGATTAAATATGATATGAAAAGTTGTTAATTTGTAATGAAGAGACGAACACGGTTACGATATAACACAAAATATATAACAATACAACACTGAAAGTCAAGTATAGTTGAAACTAATCTAATACTGTATATTATTTGAACACAGAAGAAATGTTTAAGAGTTATAAATGTATAGAACTGACCAATTATCTAATACACAAAAGAGCATAAACAACACAAACAGTGGGTCCGGCTGGAAGGTTTTTCTTTTAATTTATTGGGTAGCTCTTGATAGGGGATTCGTATTGGCAAAACATAATTATCTATAACATAAACACTTCGCGCTCTAGTTAAGAAAATATCTAACTCTTCCAGAGTTAGTACATAAGTAAATAATTATTCATGTAATCAACTTTAATATATTATATCGCGATTTACATTTCGGAAGTATTATCGTAATATTGATTTAGCTAAGAAAAATGTTTTATAAAAATATTTAAAATAAAATAACATTATTGACACTGTATTTGAACATTTATATATTTAGTCAAATAATAACGTCATTGTAACATCAATAAATAAAAAAGTTTTTTTTTCTTCTGATAAATGTTTTAACTTTTTTTAAATTAAAAAAGTCTAAGACTATTATATCATAATATTTATCATTATATTATACTGCTCGAAGTGTATTATAATCATCATATAATACTAGGTGTTAATACTCATTAAGAAATATTAAGAAAAGTTTTTCCGTCCATTTATTGCCATATCTATACGTAAGTAGTACTATAACGTCGATCTTTCCGTATGTCATATTATAAACCACGAAATTGGTTTTGAAAATGTTTTTACCGCCGTAATCGAGCATATTTTACGACTCTGGAATGATAAGTCATAGACCCTACCCTTACAATCTGGGGGCCCGAACCTACCTGCATCGAACAAAATGTCGCCGACGTCATCGTCGTCGTCCGAGTCGGACGTGGTGTCGGAAAGTCGGGCGTTACCTCCGACTGTGCCTCGCGGCGCACTGCTGCATCCTAGCCACCAATACGCGGTCGACCGCGGGAAAGCGGGATTGTCTGTATCAACCTGCAATTTCAAACGCAAATTTTAGACAAAGGGTCAAGAGACAAAATACATATGAATATTTCTCACAAGCTGGTTTTAAGGTAGGCAGTTGGCCAATACCCTAAAGAAATCCCCGCGTGTTGGTACAGGTCCCCTGTGCAGAATAGACCATGTAGTTTCCTTCCAGGCAGATCGTGAGGTTTGAGAAAAAAATGATAAGACCACTGGTGATAATGTCGTACTGTTACTGGACCAAGTAGAAATCTACCACCTTACTTATTCCTACCGCTATAATGACAGTGTCGGATTCCGGTCCGGTTGCCGGTTCCTAACACCCATGCCACTAGACAGCAACGCACCTGTAACATCTATGGTGCCTATAGACCACCGTTACCTCTCTCAGAAGAGCCCTTTTCTAAAAAAACATAAAATAGGAACCAGATATCATTATGGGTTCCTGTCTACCAAAAGACCCTTACAGTTGAAAAATACTTACACTGAAAGTCCTATCATTAAATCGCCAATAAGATCCACCCTTGAAGAAGTAGGTGTATCCGTTCGTGTACTGTAATGCTGCATCAATGTTATCAGGGATCCCTTCCCAGTTGGACAAAGGTTTGGGGTAAGTGGACTTGACGGGAGGTCTCTGGGCTGGGTCGAACCTCCAGAACTTTGAGCCTTTGTAGAAGTATATTTTTCCATTGCCAGACCAAACCAACGCAGCATCTATGTTGTCAGGGATACCAGTGAAGCCTGAAAAGGTGATTTTATTAAATTTCAGTGTTTTTGTGATACCTAGCAACACCTAGTACACAACGATCTTCGAACAGTATAGATAATGATAAATGATAATTCACAATACTGATTAACCGTGAAGTTGTGTTACTAAGCGTGATTGTATTGTTTTTCCAAGTTACGACCTGAGTCCCAGCAACCATGAGTAATAAATAAAAGGTAAAACATAAAAAAAAATATCTTGACACTCGTATTCTCCAAGTTTTAGGCTAAAACCACATCGCTCATCTGGTTCAACAACGCCAACGGCACAACTTACATTGAGTTAATTTTTTAGGAGCGAGATTTAAACATAAATAGAGGCTTTATTTATTTAATTTTGTATTTTCTATCCTCCAGAGATTTCATTAAAATTATATCATTATAGATTATGTATGTAATTTTCATCACTTTTGCCTAAAAAAAACATTTTCACAATTTTGGTAAATATGCCATTATTGAACCGGATGAGCGACATATTGTCAACCACGCAACACTTGAAACTTAGACAGCAACATAGTTATTTTGTGAAAATCAAAAAAAATACATAAGCTGGATCCGAGAAACATGTACCTCATGTAGTCAAGTAAACACTGGTCAACTAGACCACAGAATCGATAGAGGTTAAATATTTTCAAATCACTTACCTTCACTAATTTCTTTAGGGTAGTCTCCATCCACCTTCTGTCCGTTATACCTCCAATATTTAGAACCCTTGAAGAAGTATGTCTTGCCGTTCTTGTACGTGAAAGCAGCGTCGATGTTGCCAGGCAGTCCTGGCCAAGCTCGTGAAATCAGTCGAGGGTATCCAGCAGCAACACCATTTTCAGTTAGTCGCCAGTAGTGTTCACCTTTGATAAAAATAATATTTATTGATTACACCTATTTTTACAACGATAATATATATATAACCTTTTTATATAAATTAAAAAATAATGATAAATTTTATTACGATCTGACAAGTGGTTTTTGAATTATACTTAATAATTCATACATTTTTGTTTATTTTAACCACCAAATCGGTTTCTAAACCGATCTTGATGGTATCTAAACATATAAAAAAACTTAAATTTAGAACCTCCTACTTTTTGGAGTCAACTAAACATTTGTTGTATTTTTTACCAACTCCAAAAAAAGGAGGTGACCAATTCGTCTATTTTTTTTACTACATTAATGCTGTATATATACCGAAATAACATTTCATACAATTTTGATCTGTTTAGTCTAGCTAATCTCTGGAATGGTTGGAGGGATGTTGATGAGACTTTCGATGGTAGGTAAAAATATACTACCTGTTTACCCGCGACTCCGTCAGAAAATAATAGATTTTCGTAGAAACTTCATCCCCCATCTTAATCCCTTAGGGGTTGGTTTAAAAAAGTAGCCTATGTTTGAATTCATGTCTCTGACTTTTTGCATATCAAACTTCATCAACGTCGGTCTTGTGGTTTAGCTAACAAATCGTAACGGTCGGACAGTCATACCTTCTCACTTAAAATATTAGTATGGATTCACTTCAAATAATTTGTAAAAACACTAACGACTAAAAGCTTTCTATTATAGTCCGTTATGTTTATGTGGCTAATTTTGTATTTCAAGTTTGAATGTCTACACAGATATACAAAACAAAAGCCATGTTAATGTATTTTAATAGAACATAGACATTACTGGGGGTAGAGTGGTGTACTCCTTGCATGGGTTGGAATTCTTCCCCTTATTCATTCCAACCGTCATAATCACATTTTCATGTTATGGCCTGGTGGGTATAGCCGATAGACTTGCATAATAGGCTTGAACCCTGACCGCAGGACAGCGACGCACCTATATCATCTATGGTGCGTCAGATGCACGTCAGCAGGAGAGCCTGTATACAGTGTTGTCAAATAAAAAAAACACCAAGACATTATTACTTACCCTTAAAAACAAATGTAGATCCGTCCGCGGAGTTAAACATAGTGTCTATGTTGGGGTCGGCGCAGAGAGCAGGGTCTTCAGCAGACGGGGGCGGTGTCGTTACTCGGGGAATAGAGGGGTTTGATGCCACACCGCCTCCGATATCAGTTTGTGTCTTATGACCGTATAGTGCCTGAAATTTCATAAAACTTATGTTATAAGAAATAAAGAATGTTTAAAGAAAAAAATAAAATTAATAATTAAAAAATGTGACCAAGTTCATACACAAAATTATGAGATTATGAAATCTTAAAAAAGTGTATATCGCCTCTGTGGTCTAGCGGTTCAGGTATTAGACTTGACTGCATGAGGGTCGAATCCCGGGTCGTGCAATAAAAAGAAAATTTGTTTTTTCCAATTTTCTAAATAAAAAAAATTGTTGCCCGGAATCGGATATGTGCCCGGTTGGCGATAGGATTGCCACCTGTCACACTGTAGGACTGTGTCTTCGGCTAGTCGTGGGTTCGCTGGTTGTGCTTCTGCCTAGCTCTTCAGGAATATGGGCGTGAAGATACTTTTTTTTTTCAAAGTAAATTTCGCAGCATTCGACGTATCTATACAATATACCAAATTGCGATGGCAATACTGATATTTACCTGAATTCCTTGAATGTCATCCTGGTCCAACTGGAAGGCAGGATCATAGCCACGGTAGAAGGGAGCCATCAATGCAGACCTGACGTCGCTGTGTGATAAACCAAGGGAATGACCAAACTCGTGAGCTGCCACCTGGAGTAAGAAAATAGATATTTACATTTTATTTGATGTTGTCGCCTCTGTATTCTAGCGGTTCAGGTGTTGGACTTGACTGCATGACGTCCCGGGTTCGTATCCCGGGTCGGGCAACAAAAATAAAATTTGAGATGTCCAATTTTTTTATTAAAAACAATGTTGCTCGGGATTGTATATGTGCCCGGTTGGCGATAGGCTTGCCACCCATCACATTGTTGTACTTAATGTCTTCGGTAAGTCGTGGGTGCCCTGGTTGTGCCTGTCGGATATAGACGTGAAGATACTTTTGTTTGAAAAGCGAATATATGGATTTTTATGCTAAGGAGTATGCTTCGCCACAGACGTTATAGTAATGGAGCGTAGCCAACCTAAAGTTGATACGTTTTATGCTGCTTGAGCAAGAAAAGGTACCATCTACTTTACATTCGAGACAGGATTTCCCCGTATTGGTTCGGCTCCTTTGCAGAATAGACCATCTGCCTTCCTGCGCCAGACAGCTCGTGAAAGGCGAGCATAGGTTTATCGATACTAACACCATGAGATCCTACTAGGTGGTGTGGTTTCGCAGAAACTCACTCGGGTTGGTACCCTTGCATAATCCTGCCGCCATAACGTCAGTGCTTGCCTTTAACTTGTTCCTGTTCGGAGCTGTTGTGTTTATTATAAATATTTTTTTTCTTTTTCAAGGTACCCAAAAAAGTTTAACTAAAGCTTAGGTAACAACCACAGCTTCATTGGTAACAAGGTTAGATGATGTAGTGATGGTAGTATGGTGATGAGTATTCAGCCTAACTCCTTGGATGCGGGTGCGTGAAGATAGGTACTTATGCACTTACAAAACCAAAACCACAACGTCGTAACCACCTAGAGCTTAATAATACGCTTGCTTTTCCCCAAACAAAACCCAGAGTACGGTTTCCTAATCACGTGACTAGTAATTGTTCACCTAACCCCATTGGCAAATATCCAACTTTTAACAAAATGGTTCCGAAGTTTTTCCAGGTATTAGAGTTGGAGACGAAATTGAAACACTTCCGCTTCTAAATATCTTTGACTTTCTTTTTAAATTACGTTGATACTAAAAATAAAACCATCACATTTTAGAAATTTTAATATTAGAATGTATTTCTGTAGTGGTTTTTGTATTAAAGGAATATACTTAGTTTATTTTATTTGTTTGATTAATTTTTACTGTTGTATTGGCCTACCTGCAAAGGCTACTGCTGGGGTAATTTTAACGATATTGGAAGTCAATTAAGCAGACGGATTTCCTGATGGTAAGAAATTCACGCCGCCCAGAGACACAACAGGTGTTAATGGTGCGTTGCCAACCTGAGGCCGGGATGTTAAGCCTCCAACAAAAGTAAGTTTACCGGCTACCATATCCTCCAAACCGTAACACGTCGTGACGTTATGGCGGCAGGAATAGGTAAGACGTTGGTACCAATCCGAGTGAGTCGCTGCAACTCTACCACCTAGTCAGATGTCACGGTGTTAGTGACGGTAAGCCTATGCGCGCTACAAAATTTCATGAAAATCAGTCAAGCTTTTTAAGAGGAGTATGGGAAAGAACATTGTAACACGAGAATTTTATATATAAGATGACAGCGAATAGGCACACAGCTTTGTAGTGTATTAACGACATAATATTTAAATATGAGTCGGTTGTCGGTTTCTGAAAAGGCACAACACTTCTGAACCGAAGTTTTTAGGAATAAATTATCGGTAAAATAATAAAAGTAGTATTCATAATTATTAATTTTAAAAACTAACCTGGAAGAGGTTGGTTCCTCTTCTGGAGTTTATTGACCACATCTCAGCATCGTCAAAGTGAGCATCACCACCATAGACCTGGAAAATACAGATTAAATATTAGCCATTTTTATTTCACAGAAACATTTTTTACAGAATTAACATAATTGTAATATTATAAAAAAAACTGTTTGGAATTTTACTTTGCATCTGAACTCCTATTTCTCAGATAGTCCTGTCTCTTCAACTCTGTTTCTTTTATTATTCAATTACATAGGGAACCATATTTAATAAAAAATAATTTAAATTTGTATGTATAAAAGAACTCGGGCTTTTGCTCGAATATGTAACATTCTAATAAAGTTTATTTTATAACTGTGGCTGAAATAAACGAATTAAAAAAAATACAAAAATAATTCCAACATTTATTTCGGGATAAAATCTTATTTTAAGCATCCAAGATTAATCGACCTAAAACATTATTTTGAACCTTAATTCATTTTTTATTTAATTTAAAATGACTACATTTCAATATTTTTTCATTTATTTTTTCAGAAAGGTTTTTTTAAGCTTAATTTGGATCCAAGTACGGATAAAGCCGTAACTGGGCGCTACGTTTTTAACGCATTTCAATATTTACTTTGTGTTGCCATGGTTATGAGTATAATTATTATGATAGGAGTCGGTTGAAGCCAACGGGGTCAATACTTACCGGGAAATAAGCGTGGGCGAGAGTCCCGCCAGGGCCGTCGAAGGGGTCGCCGTCTCCGTGCTCGCCTTTTTCGAATCTAAAATCAACATATTTTGATTTGAGTTATTTTTCTCGTAAAAAATCATCATATATTATACTAGTTGCTGCCCGCGACGTATCCCGCGTGCTTAATAGTCCCACAGAAACATTTTGCGGGATAAAAACTATCCCATGTGTTAATCCAAGTTACTCTCTATGTGTATGCCAAATTTCATAATAATCGGTTAAACAGCTTTTGTGGGAAGGAGTAACAAACAAACATACAAACGTTCGCATTTATTATTTTCCTAGTTACTAGTTATTATATAAAAATGATCCTCATTGCGCTTGACAATCGCGTCACGCCTAAATGGATGGACAGATTTTGCTGATTCTTTTTTTGTTACGTTAGTTATGATTAGGAGAAGGTTTTTGTTAATAGAAAAACTGGGACAATTGCAAGTAAAATAGGAAAAACAGTGCTTTAATCCATACAAACTATTAGTAGCAGTTAACGTCAAGCGACAGGAAGTTCGACGGGTCCGCTATTTCGAACATATAACTTATCACTAAATATACATTTTAACATTCGCATATAAAAAACTGCAAAAATCGATTATTGGTAAGAAAATTTCGCTATGTTTCATAGGTAAAGTTCTTCCTAAAAGCTTTAAAATTGTGCAACAACTGCCTACAAAGCTTTGCACATTATGTTTTTTGTTTCTTGGATTAAGTATACTTTTGTAAATATTGGGTAATTAATGTGGAGGAAGCCAGACAGGTCTGACAGGATCGTGAGATTTGGCAATCGATACTCTCTCCCTACATCGTAAGAGTCTTGGTGTGAATACACATTCATAACCCTTTCAATACAAAGACGCCGGTTTCGGCGTCTCTTGACACGACGGTCGGACAATACCCATACGATTTGATAGTAGAATGTCAACCTAGGACTCCCCCGATACCGATCCATCTTCATTCGATTGTATTTTCAAATGACGAAAAAAGGAGGAGCTTCTCAATTCGACCCGTATGTTGTTTTTTGTATGTATGTTGCTCGATTATTCCGGTGTTGGTGGACGGATTTTCAAATTGTTTTTTTTAATTGAAAGCCTATACTCCCGCGGTGGTCCCATTGTTGGTCCAGGTCTACATTAGCAATCACGAGAAAACCACATCTGTTCCAAATTTGAAGTCGGTTTTTTGCAGTTTGACTACGTTTAAATTATATAGAAGCAAGCCACGCCCATATCCCCGAAGAGGTAGGCAGAGGCACACCAGGGCACCCACGACTAGCCGAAGACACTAAGTTCCACAATGTGATAGGTGGAAAGCCTATCGCCAACCGGGCACATTTACAATCCCGATTAACATTTTTTTTTATTAGAAAATTGGAAAAATCCAATTTTCTTTTTGTTGTCCGACCCGGGATTCGAACCCGAGACCTCAAGCAGTCAAGTCCAACACCCGGACTGCTAGACCAGAGAAGTCGATTGAAAAATGACAAACACATCATATGACATTATATGAATAACATATCATACAATGTTGCATTAGATTTTCATTGCCATATTATTTATTTTGTTACACAACGAAGATCGCTATTGTCATATGTGACAAACTCAGTGCCATGGATATATTAGCAGGCCATTTTAGATTATGGTACACGATCGTACTCGTATGATTGCACCATTGTATATCTTTTCAAGGTATTTTAAATATTAACTTCAAATATGGAAGGTACACCGCGGATGTAGAGAGGAGAGTGAGTAGAGGGAATAGAGTGAATGGAGCGTTGGGTAAGCTATTTCAAAGCGAGGTTTTGAGTCAAAAAGCTAGACTCGCTTTGCATAATTCTCTGTTTATCCCAACGTTATTGTATGGAAGCGAGAGTTGGGTATGTCAGAAAGATCATGAAAGTAGGATAAATGCGGTCGAAATGAGAGCACTACGGAAAATCTGTGGTGTAACGCTCGCTGACCGCATTCGTAACAGTGAGATCCGAGAAAGAGTGGGATTGAAAGAAAGTGTTGGTGTTAAAATGCGAAAGGGCATGCTCTGCTGGTTCGGTCATGTGGAAAGAATGACAGATGAAAGATTGACAAAGCAGATATACAATGCGAATATGGATAGATGTAGGTACCCGGGGAGACCAAGGCTGACATTTCACGATCAGATCAATGGGATATCATCCGAGGGTGGTGTCAAGAGTCTCCGAAACCGGCGTGTTTGTATGAAAAGGGTAATTAATGTAAAGGAAGCAAGACAGGTTTGTCAGGATCGTGAGGTCTAGCATTCGATACTCTCTGCCTACCCCGTAAGGGACTTGGCGTGAAGATATGTATGTATGTAACTTCAAATATTAACATTACCACATAGTCTGCAAAAGTACTAACTAACCAACAAAATGCAAAAGATACCTTTAAATACTTACGAATAATAATAAAAGCGTTTTATGGCTATCACATAAATAATAAGACTAAGGTATATATTACTTGTATGTTATACTAGCTGTCCCGGTTTGTATGGGAAAAGTTAAAATGTTGTTGTCCCTAGTTTGCTCGCAGTTTTTCCTTTTTTCTTTTTTTGAACCTTCCCTGGACTTACACAAATAACTCAAAGCCAAAATAAGTCAAATCGGTCTAGCCGTTCTCGAGTCTTAGCGAAGCTAACGAACAGTATTTTTTTATTTTAGAATTCAATACTACGCGTAATAATTTACAATAAAACTGTGCAAATATCACATTAATTTTAATTTAAAAAATGTAAACAATATACACCCTTGCACCATTTAATGAAAAGTAAAATAGAATATACACCTAGTTGGATAAAAAAGCAAAACTCATTTAAAAATGAAAAAATAAAAAAGTATTAAGTGAAAAAAGTATTACCGAACGTTAATTTATTTTTAAGAAAAAAACTAAAAATTTCCGCACAGAATTTGAATTCTCAGTAGCTCAAATGATTAGAGCATTCGTCGGCTTGAAAAAAAAGGGCATAAGTTCAAATACTGTTTGGGCATAAAATATTTACCTGACTTCTATATGAACTTGGCCGGATTTCTTTTGGGTAAAAGTAAGATCTGTGTAATCTGACCACACGGAGAATGCTTTGGCAAGCTCAGCGTCCACCTCAGCGTGGTTCAGTCTTGAAGGGTACTTGGAGATTTTGTACGTCAAATTCTTTACTCGCCATCTTGACCCTGGAAATTAAAATAAAACCTTATAATAACTAATAATATAAGTGTTTCCGGTGGTTAAATCTTCTTAATTTAAAATGACTCTTTTTTATGTGATAATACTTCTGCTCTCCTGGTAGCTAGAGATAATTGCCTATAGACACCATAGATCAGGGCTTCCCTAACTTATCTGTACTATGACGCCCTTAGGACGTGACATATTTTAACGACGCTTCTTAACCCATTCACTGTCAGAGGAGTGGAGGCTCGTCCGGATGAAAAATATTTACCATTTGTAGTACAAGCGCTATTTTATATTCTGGTATCTATTTAAGTATTTCTATGTATTAGAATCGTTGACTAACACCCGTAACACAAGCATATAATTTGCTTACTTTGGGGTTAGATTCAATTCGTCTAACTTGTCCAGGGATATTTATTTATTATTTTTCTACGACTCCTCTCAACCAACCCTGAGGACCAAATACAGATACTAGTTACAATAAGTACAAATATAGTAACTGGTTTCTGGACTCGGATAACTCACTCGACTCAGTTGAAGACATCTTCCAGTGCAGCAGTGAACAGTTTCGGAGAAATAACGTCTCCTACGTTTCTGCAACTGGATCGGTTTCGAACTCTGATCCTGTCATCACGCCTTGAAATTGGCTTTTTCGTACAAACGCCTCAACACTTCGATGTATCGATAGTCGATGCGGCACCGCTGTAATTACTGTAGCACCGCCCATGTCTCAACCGAATTGAAGACTTTCTCGTAGTCCACAAACCCTAGATATAATGGCCGAATATACTTCTCGATTCCTCGGACTCCTGTATAATCTGGCGCAGCGTGTGAATGTGGTCTACGGTGCTAAAGCCTTTACGGAACCCAGCTTGTTCGGGAGGTTGGAAATCGTCTTACATGCGAGATATTCGATTCTTGTTGACCCTGGAAAACAACTTGTAAACATGACTCAGAAGTGAGATGGGTATATATTTTTTCAATAAGGTTTTATCACCTTTCTTGAAAAAGAGAACCACCACACTTCTGGTCCACGCTTCTGGAACACTGCCTTCGAGGATGACGGAATTAAATAGCTTTTGGAGGACCTTAAGGATATTTTCATTACCTTGTAACGCGTATCTCTTCGCCCGACTTTCCCCGAAGCCAACTTTATCCTTGACACCACATCTTGGCAATGACATCAAACTGACAGTCTCCTCGTCCAGTTCACCTGCAAACAAGCAAACATAAAAATAAATATCTACAAAAATAAATTGCAAACTATTAAACTACGTTGAACGATACTTCACTATTTTTTAAATTAAAAAAAAAAATATTTTAATCGATATCAAGTTATACAAAATCCAGGTCATTAAAAAAACATGTCTAAAAGTTTGTGAAATAATAAGCAAAAAATACCCCCAAATAAAGCACATTTTTTTATCTCGGTTTTTTGTTTAAAAACCCTGATAAGACTGTTATAATATTTAAATTAAAAAAATAATAAATCTTGACAAAATCTATCCTCTATGTACATAAGAATGTTGAATTATTTCCTTAGCAGTTGGTGAAAATCCATTATGTATGTTTTAATATATGAAAACACACTGTTTTATTTTATATATATTTACAAAATATGACAAAATGATAGTCAATAACAGCCAACCTGTTCTGTGTAAGGTGCAAGTGTTTTCATATATTAAAACTAGCTGTCCCGGCAGACGTTGTATTGCTATAATTATTTTTAATGTGATTTTAGTAAAAAAAATGAGGTGAATTACCCTTATCACTTAGAGTTATGAAAAATAGATGTTGGCTGATTCTCAGACCTACTCAATATGCTCACAAAATTTCATGAGAATCGGTCAACCCGTTTCGGAGGAGTTCAATTACGCAGACCGTGACACGAGAATTTTATGTATTAGAAAGTACGAATTTTTACGATCACCTCATTTTTAAAACAAAAATATCCGCTTCGTAATCTGCCCATGCAGGTCAATTTTAAAATTTTTCTGTCACACTCCTTTTATACCAGGGTTTAAAAAGTAAATCTAGTTGAATAGAGACAACAAAAAAAGTGTGAGAAGTAAGAAAAAAAGTAAGTAAAAGTAAGAAAAAAATAAAAGTATGGTACTACTGTTATTTTAAAAAGCGAACACATAAATTCAACCAATCGCAGATATTTATTTCCTGTTGAACTCAACACAACCAATAAAAAGTATAAACAAAAATTAATGAAATCTGTTTTCCTACTCCAAAACAAATACCACGGAAGTAATTACACAATCCAACCAACAAAAACCACAAACGGAAACGTGGTCGGTCAGGAGCGACGGTTTCAACGTATTCTAGACGGTATTTAAAATTAACCTCTGTGATACCGTCGCCATTAATGGTGATATCCGGAAAATTTTGACATTTTGTGTGACAATATGGTTTTAATACAAAAAGATAAGTTAACTATGAAATCAACGTTTAATCAGAGGCCTTACCATGGGTAACGGCTT
>NJDD01004509.1:2229-13842 GCA_002245505.1 Calephelis nemesis | reverse complement strand
TATCTTGCAAAGAAAATTACTTTTTGTATATAACAATGGAAGAAAATGACATTTTTTATAGTATTTCCGCCAGTGAATAACAATTGAGTAACCATTTTTGAAAAAAAAAATCATGAAAAAACCACTCGATTTTTTAGTAACTGTTGTTATCTGATAACACGAAATTCTTTAAATACAAAATTTATTTATTTATTTACAAAATGTCTTTAAATACAATATGAATGGCGATCTTTGCAAGCAAAATTTGACTCCATACCAAAAAAGTTAATGTTTCAATAAGAATGAAGCTAGGTAGGTAATACACAATATTTAGTGGTGACCGACAAGTTGTTTTTCTTCAAAATAAAAATGGCCCTTTTTAAACATGTAGTTCGTTAGTCGTTAAAACATAATAGTAATAAGTTAGATAAACAGATAAAATTTTTTTTTAAATATCCCTGGACAAATCACACAAATTGAATCTAACCCCAAAGTAAGCAAATTATATGCTTGTGTTATGGGTGTTAGTCAACAATACTATTACATAGAAATACTTAAATAAATACCAGAATAAATTTCATAAACACCCAAACCCGGAAATGCAGACATCTAAATGTTCATCACACAAATGCCTGCCCCCGTTGGGAATCGAACCCAAGCCTCGCGGTTCGTCGATGCAGTTAGGCAAGTATGCTCACCACTCGACCAACAAGGCGATAATAATAAGAATAAATTTAAAAAAAGTAATAAATTGGAAATTCAAGTTGTTTGTAACAATGGTAACAAATTCTTGTAGATATTGTTACAATTTGCGACTTTTTAAAAGTTAACATAATCAGTTTATGTATTAATTACGTTTACGTAATCAGATGCGGCATTGATATGTAAATTTTTGTACTATTTAATCAACAGGTAAAATAATTACTATATTTTATTATTTTTGAGAGGGTAAGTGAACATGTACGTTATAAGTAAACTATTTATTTTGTAAGTTTAGTGAGCTAGTACGTTTCAAGCAATTTCTATTTATTTACAAATATTGCGACAACTAGTGTATTTTAAAAGAAGGATGAGCGGTACTGTCTCCCATGCACTTAGGAAAAAAATCCTCTTGATTAAATGTTTGATGAAAGGTGGCTTAACCAATATACATTAACTCAAAGGTAGATGGTAAAAGAAACTTCTGAGGGTAGATTTTCGTGCTTATCAATAACTTGTTTGGGTGGATATCTACCGCCCTTTCTATTCCTATCGCTATAATTACTGTAAAACAGGCTGAATAGACACAAATTTGAACTTCGACATCGTTTTTGTATATTTCTCAATTGGCAAGAGAGCATTGTGCATATGTCATGTCTCTTATCTATTTTAATAGTCTGCAGTCAACTTGTTAGGAAATTATTCCTTAATAACAATACACAATGCAAAGATATGTGTCTTTTCTACTACCCCGCAAACAGATTCAACCAACACGAGGTATGGAGTTCATAGGAAAAATAGCTAGATATTGCAATCCCTAAAGGTTAAACAGCAGACGTAATAATAGATAGTGAAACAAAGATATTGGACGTAGAAATAAAACAAAAGACTTCTGGCTATTATTTCCATTTTTCGTAACTTCCTACATGATAGTTGACACTTATTATTAATATTATTTTATGTGGTATAAATTATTACTTTAAATTTAAATTTTCCCGTAAAATAGATGAGCTAGTAAATACTCTGACTTTTTGTGACCATTTTTCATAGCAGTAGATGAGCAAGTCTGTCTAAACAGAACGAAATACATTCCAATATACCTAATACTATGTATAGAAATCAAAAAGTTGATAACACTTTTAATTGTTATGTTAACCATATCAGATTATGTTTGTCCTTTTTAGAAATAGGTCGATATATTTGAATCCATAAAAATGACAAGTAAACGTTTAGAAACTGGATATCGTTATACAAATTTACCACCAGGTGAAGAAATCGTGATATCTGGACTCGCTGGACAATACCCAGAATGCAGTTCTGTGAAAGAATTGGAAGCTAAGTTGCTTAATAAGGTATTCAACTTTCATTATATTATAGTTGTGGAATTAAACAAGTTCCGGATATTAATTTTAGGCACAGATGACATTTTAACTATCTCTAAAAAGTTTTTTGTATGTTTTTGAACAGATTTTGATTGTTCTTTTTTCGAAAGACAGATTTTGAAATTGGC
Source organism: Calephelis nemesis (assembly GCA_002245505.1). Lineage (NCBI taxonomy): Eukaryota > Metazoa > Arthropoda > Insecta > Lepidoptera > Riodinidae > Calephelis > Calephelis nemesis. Next base: position 11,654 of record NJDD01004509.1, on the reverse strand, counting down.
CTATACAAATCTTATCAAGTTACAACCAGTTGTTTATGGGTAAACTTTACTTAATAATGCATAAATTTCCTTGTAACCTTGATGGCAGATATCTCACTTCAGAGAAGATGATAATTTATAAATTTTTAAGTATACCTCAAGAACCACATCTAGCTATTATTTAAAGAGAACCGGTTTGTATAAATATTAGGTAGCAAATAATCTGATGTTGCTATAAAATTAGAATTACTAAATCGCGATGTAGTTTTTCTATAAACATTTTTGGGGTTGAATTACATAACTTAAGTGTCTTTAGTGCCAAATATTTTAGATAATTATTCTCCTGAGAAACTTTTACATCGATGATTATTTTTAATTTCATATGCCACACAGAAAAATGTGTATGTGAAATGAAAATTACTCGGCCTAACACACATCCCTTCAATTCTATGAAATCGAATCTACTAACACTATCTAGTTCAGTTTGAATGTGATTAATTGTGTGAAGTGTTTGAATCATGTGCAAAAATTATTTATGATTTTATATTGCTTTTGTTAACAAAGAAATTGGATATACTTTCTGCAAATAGGGCAAATCGAGAAGCGTGACATTCCTAAGTATCTCCATAACAAGAGGCTATCCCCGAAAGTGATACATGAGGATGTACATTAGGGAAATATTTATCGGTAAAAAAATTAAAAACAAAATTCAAGCATGGCAGAAAGACAGAGTGTGAAATATGAATCTCAACCTGGAAAGCCTTTGATGTCCACTAGTAATGAAAACATTTAAAAAAGGGAGTTAATTTGATTATGGAAGACTGCAGAATAAAAACAAGAGTTAAAGCCAAGATTAACGGCATCTCATATGAATGAATTCAAAATAGCATAGTCAATAAATTCCATAGTGTCTGCAATGTGGATTGCATAACTGCTTTCAGTTGAACAAAAAAGGACGCGATTGACTATTCTACATAACTGTTTGGAGTTATTTGAAGTTAATGCGAAAAAGAGATGTCTAGGAATGTTCTGGAAAAAGTCCTGTTTGGTCAAGAAAACGCACGTGTTCACACGTCTGTGCAATCAATGGCTGTATTCCGTAATTGAGACTTTGAAGTATTACCACATCCGCCTTATTCACCTGGTTTGGCACCGTCAGAATTCTTTCTGTTCCCTAACTAAAATAATCACATATTGGGTGGTCAAAGATTTTCGACAAACGGCGACTACAAACCAGTAGTAAATACATATTTTAACTCATGGATGAACCATTTTTTTCAACGGTCTAAACGCTTTAAATGGGAAACGGCAAAAGTGCATTGAGCACGATGTTGAGTATGAAGAAAATTAAAATATAACTGATTCTATATGTTCTTTTCTTTGTTAGGCCGAATACTTTTCAATAAGGTGTATTATAGTGATTAGATTTGTCGATATCAAATATAATAAAAAATTTGAAACTTTCTGAAACCAAACGTAAACATGAAGATATTCTCCAAAATTACGATATGCATACAGGTTTACATAATGACTAATTTAAAAACTTTAGTTTAGATAAAAAAATTGCAACTTACTAAAAAAGTATACTTGTACGACTAAGGAGGAATGCTAGTGCGAGGTAAATTTATTTTGAAGGTCTCGAATAAATAAAATTAGAAACATTTAAAAAAAATAAACCAGAAAGAGATAATTAAGCAAAGTAAAACTGCAAAAACCGACACTAATTATTTCTATGGCAAAACAATTACCCTCATACTGCTACCTCCGATTCGTATTACCTGTTTTCAATATGATATTAGTACAAAAACATGATTTTACAGCTAGCACTTGCTAACGTCTTGGCTGTTAATAATTCATATGTAATTTAATTGCAAATGATCAAGTTGGTCACTGGTACTAGGGAAAATACATGTGCAATACTCATTATAAAATAGCTAATATCATGGATCCATCAATATTACAAGCAAATTTTAAAAAGAAAATATTATGAAGCTTTCATTGTTGCTATCATGCAAATGTAATGAAAGCTTCATAATATTTTCTGATCCTCTGATAATCCTTTCGATGATTTTACATAATAAACAGATAGTTTCTCTTATAAAACTATATTTATAATACGCTATCCCTGTTCTTAATTAAAAAAAACTGCTATCTCATTTTTTAATCTTGCCTTATGTAGTGTTTTTCACATTTATTTTACTCAAATCAGATATGCAATATATCGTATTGCAGGTGAATTTAATAACTGAACCCGGATGGAAGCGCGATCCTGAAATACCACAGTACTTGGGAAAAATAGCAAGTGATTCGAACTATGATGCAGACTTTTTTGATGCTAATTATAAAACAGCCAGAGTCACCGATCAATCACTGAGTCTACTTTTAGAAAGAACGTATGAAGCTATAATTGATGCCGGTATTTATTGGTCTTGTTACGTTTTGCACAATGTAAAGTTTGTCTTTTATAAGAAAATTGAAGTTTTGGCGACATGGAGAGAAAATGTGGTTGTAGCCCTTCGAAGTTATTAAATTTTTTATTTGTGTTCATATTGAGTAAAATTAGCCAATGTTGGTGGAATTTTGTACAATGTGTACAAATGGAATATTCGTGAAAAAATAAGTTCTTCATGTATATCCTCAGTGCCGCCAAATGTCATTAAATGAGGTTGTTGTAGTGAGGCCACTTCTTTACCCAATACCCTGGCAAATAAAAAAAAATAAATGAAAATTAAACTAAGTAAAGTGAAGAAATATTAATGTCTCCATGTCTAACATGTGTATTTCTTTAACTTACACATAACTTGTGGAAGTCAAAAAAATACATGTCGTGTCAGAAGATCAGGATCAGAATCTTCAAAATTTTGCACTAAACTGAAAAAATGGTTTAGGGGTGACAGTCGCAGTACCAAAACCAAAAGAAACATCTTATATATCTTTTGCTAACAAAAAAAAAGCAGTCTCCAGAATTTTTATTTTTTATTTTATATCATTGGAAGGCAAACCAGCAGACGAATTTCCTGATGACAAGAAATTCCCGCCGCCTAGAGACACCGAAGGTGGTAATGGTGCGTTGCCAACCAGAGGCCGGGATGTTAGGCCTCGAGCAAAAGTAAGTTTACCGGCTACTTTACCCTCCGAACCGGAACATGTCATGACGTTATGGCGGTAGGAATAGTCGCTGCGAAACTCTACCACCTAGTCAGATGTCACGGTGTTAGTGACGGCAAGCCTATGCTCGCCTTTTACGAGCTGCCTGGCACAGAAAGGCAGATGGTCTATTCTACAAAGGAGCCCGGACCAACACGAGGAATATATGAATTATTAATTTTATTCATATCTGGAGACTTCTAGGTTGAGAAACAGTTGTAATGTTTTATGCTGGGATTCTCCGAGACGCTACATCCGTAAGTCTGTCTATAAGTTCTTGAAAACGTTAGGTGGGTAATTTGGCTTGCACTGCTTAGACTTCTACTTTTTTTTAAATAACGTTTGTCCATGTCCATCTTTTTTAGTCAAGGTGGCTGGGATGATATTAGTCCAAATATGATTATTCCTATTTGATACTTTTACGATAAAAAATGTGATAGGTGCCACCATATGAGATATTAAGGTCTTGCATGTTGTTGAGCAACTCTAAAAAAAGACTGCGAAATTAATGCATGTATATCGACGGTAAAAAGATAATAAGGCATAAGCGACATTTTGGTCGAAAATGAGCTATGAATGTCATCCTACTTAAAAAAATACGCTCTTTTAAATGCGCTTACTCCCATGGCTGTACGACGACTTTTTTGTCACTTATGCCCAGGCAAAAATTGCGTTTTCGAAGTGTCACATTGTGTAACCGACCAAACTTTACATTTATTTTAACACTAAGGTGCTTGTACCCATGTAAAAATCGCATCTTTTTGGCATATAGTCACTACGGTAGTTTTACTTCTAACTTGCTCAAAGATTCCAGGTGCTTACGGCTCTCTACCACCAAACGACTATTTTGAACGCTTGAGCTAATACCCCTTTACCTTCGTCGTCAAAATCAATAAACGTCGGTTATACCTTACTACGTTTCACAAATTTGCAATATGGTTGTCGCTTATACACAAATATTAAAACAAAATTTCACGATGAAGTGTCATTATACCCTACTATTACATATTATTTTAATATGTCTCTGCCGCTTATGCCGTATTGCTTTACATTGATAATTCATGAATTGGCTTTTATCTTTTATTGGCTTAATCTTAGGATTCTAACTCAATTTGTGTGCACCAAGAAACGATGTTAAGTATACGTCATATTCTTTGGGTGTTTATAGTTGACTAGCTTCCACCCGCGACTTCGTCTGCGTAGAACATAGCATATAGCATTCCTCATTAAATTGGCTATCTAACACTAAAATATTTTTTCAAATCGGACCAGTAGTTCCTGAGATTAGCGCGTTCAAACAAACAAACTCTTCAGCTTTATAATATTAGTATAGATTAACTTTTATTATGATGAATAATTAAGTTGTTTGTGATTAAAACATTATTGTGTAACATGTTATGCTTAGTCCACGTTTCTATTTGCCCAGATAATAACGTATGCAGGTTTTTTTTCTATTCCACTTGATAGAGAAATCTGGTTACGTGGAAATACCATATTATTACCTTTCTTTTCAAGTAGTTTACGTTGTCGCTTATGTGTAACAACCTCTCTCTATTTTTACTACGCATTGTTTCTTATACTCTTTTACCTTTATGCGTTATGACGCAAATTGTTACAAATCCATCTTTACTCTTTTAATTTATTTTACAGTCACGTGGCTTATTCTATACTACCTCTTAATACTGGGATATCAAATGTACTTTCGTCTTCTTTACCCATTTCAGTTATTTAACAATTTTGTTGCTTGTGCCCAATTACATCAAATAAAAATAATACCAATCGTTCTAAGCGATATAAAACAATGCCAAATCGTGTCAAATCAAACAAAACATAATGTCAATTAATGCTTTGATTTTTTATCTTTCTACTGCTCTTTCCATTTTCGTCAGATGACAATAAATACAAATGTTATGTACATTTTTCTCTCATTTCAAATTTAAAACTGTTTTCCTGAACAATTTGGTTTTTGGCGCTTATACCTTATATCCTTTTTACCGTCGAATTATGTTTTTGGTATTTTTTAATGTTTTTTACTCTTGTACTCTGCCAGTTATAAATGGAAATTTCTTATTGTTTTTTTCTCAAGAGAGATCAACAACATGTTTCTCTTATCATTATCTTAAAAAAATATTAAATGAGTAGGGTTTAAAATTAAGTCGCGGGAGTGAAGAAAGATATTTTAATGAACGCGATTTGGTAAAGGACTTATATGCAGTATATGGAAAAGAAAAGAAAATATTTATATCGTTAATGTTTATATTAGTAGAAATAGTGTTTGCCGATTTGTCGCCACATTAGGTTTCAAAAACTTCAATACTTGAACCGCTTCACCATTCCCGACAAATTTATCGATGAAGCCTCTTTGAGCACCCTGACATAAAGTATTACATCGATTTCTCATCCTCATGTACATGTTATGCAGGTCTCAGACTTCAATTTTTATTTTGAAGTTTCAGTATCATTGTTACGGATTTCATAAAGTAAAAATTTGTAAAATCGGTCAAAAAGTGTGCTTTCCCCAACCACAGAACGCATTGTTAAGATTTGTAATAGATGTGAAAATTTCATAAAGGTGTATAATACCGGCTTGGTTATATGTTGACAAAACATTTAAAATTAATTTATTTATTGAATTGTTACTAGTTAATGGCTCATTGATACTCAGTTTGATATAAAGACTTGTGTGCGTATGTTTGTGTGTGTATGTGTGTGTGTAATATCTCAACATCTGAACGGTAGGACCGATTTCTACTCGGATTTCATACTCAAAAACGTCATTCGATTACTTGATCGAGACGGTTCTTAGCTATGTTTAACATAAGGGTTATTGTTTTCTAGTAGTATCATTAAAATAATGTGAAATTTTATGATTTAAGGTTTGAATCCAAAAGACTTTCGGAATATGAGGGTTGGTATATTCATAGCAATGTGTTTCTTTAGCAACGACACAAAGATTAATTATGAAACATACACGTACGTTCAAAATGGACTTGCAGGGTATGAATTTTATTTCAATTACACTTTTATTAAAGTTAAGTCATGTTGTTGATATTATGTAATTTTAATTCATAAGCTAAGCCTTTATACTTGATCTGCCATTAATTATAACATTAAAAAACAGTTTAATGATTTCACAAACATGGTTTATTAAACGATACTTTCACTATTCGTATCACTAGTTTTTTTTCCAAGTGTAGTTCCATATTTAAAAAAATTAGTTTTTATTAGAAAAAAAATATATGTACGTTGAATAATTTTATAAAATGACTGATGTAATGAAAACTGGCCGATTCAAATCTAACCTACTGTACGAACTCACGTTTTTAAATAACAGCAGTTGTTGTAGTTACCCAATAAAGCAAAGAAATGGAGTCTAATACTTGTTCATAATGTTATTTTGTTTCGATAAATACATATTTACATTTTGCATAGAAATTGAAATTCATTTAGGTTTTCATTCTCTTTCTGTTTTTTGTATTAAACTTGGCTCTTCTTTTTTACATTTATGTTTTTGGAGCGATATCATTACTTTTTTTTAAGAAAATATATATTGTTATACAAATTATTTTTTTTTGTCATATATTTTTACCTCTTCATTATTTTTAGATTTTTTCCTACGGTTAAATACAATTACAAAGTTGGATTTCAAATTTCATCCCTCTTAGTAATCTGACATCATTAAACTAATCTGGTTTAGCTACTTGAGTCCGTCAGTCAATGCAAAAATTTACGACTTTTCTACCTTCATATCTTTAAAACTGTTTGCGGTAGCTTTATGAAATCTGAGCTTCCAAATGTCCCTACGAACATAATTACACACGCAGTTTTATGTGTTTACGTTTAAACGGTCAGAAGTTGCACCAAGTGGTTCGTACAGTATTAGTACATGTGGCGCTGGCTAGACATTTCCTTTGCTTGAACTCGGCTTGACACTTGCCGTGTTTCTAGATTTTACTACATTATTTTGTGCAAAAAAAATATCTTTTAACAGCACTAGATTTAGCGTACGTTTATCTTAAGAGACGATATCTCTGTATTAAAAAAAATATTTAGTTTAATTTTAAATGTTTTTGTAGCGTCTCTCGAAGCAGTGTTCCTATTTTCATAGCTGATTGGCTTGGACTAAAATGTACAGCATTGATATTTGACACTGCATGTTCTTCTTCAGTATTTGCGATTGATTCCGCATTTAGAGCGATACAGCAAGGACAATGTGATGCTGCCATAGTGGGAGGTTCTAATTTGTGTCTTTATCCTCAAATTACAATTGCCTTTAAGAGGTAAGCTGTACTTGAATATTTTAACATATGTTCATAAAATTTTTCGTACAAGAAATCTTAGCGGATGCACTCCTTCAAATTAAAATGATTTGAGCACAATAATACTGAAAAAAGGCTATTTCGGTTTCGATGTCCATGTTGTTTACGTAGACAAAATTTGAGTATATTCCTAGATTACACTTGAATTCCATCATCAAAATCAGACTTGGTGGCAACAGTATCATCTTAGAATTACGTTCTTACAAATAAAAAGAAATAGGTTTAGAAATAGCAGATAAATCGATTGACATAACAAATATAAGAGTCGATGTTATAACTTACAATATAGTCGGTTAGAAACTAAAGAGCAATGAGATTAAAAAATGGCGTCTACTATATGAATTTACAGGTTAGGAGTTTTGTCAGTGGATGGTCGATGCAAATGTTTTGATGAGAAAGCAAACGGATATGTTAGATCAGAAGCTGTAGTAAGCTGTATTTTACAAAAGGCGAAAGATGCAAAAAGGTAAGCTTTTTTAGTAACCGTTATTTTTTAATAAATTCAAATACTGCTTTGGTTTCGAAACGAAATTGCTTCTATTTCTTATCACAAGACTTATGAAATGGCTCTATGTACAATTTGTTTTATTGTACATATTTTTTTTAATTCATAACTCACGAGCCATAGAATTGGATAAACTCGACTTAAATTATTTCTTTATCACGTTTAAATTTGGTAATATATTTTATGAAAGATAGTTGATGGTTTAGAGATCGTCCATCGTCATTGACGGACAGGAACGAAAATTTGAAACCACTGGCTTGATAGTTATAAAATTAATATTAAATAACCTCGGAATCATGACCAAAGTAGGTTAAAAAAGACGGGTTGCACTCTGGGAGTGCCGGCAGAAGTGAAAACTTGAATTAACGTTGTGCATTTTTGATATTTTGGAATGGTTAGGGAATAATTTTGCACGAATTGCTTTAATTATCATTATGAAATTACTATCATTTGTGGTAGAATACAATAGTCTTGTGCTTAATCGGAACTTGTTGGGTTTACACTGTAATCGTACTTTGCCTATCCATTAGTACTTTGTGCTAGACCATGGAACTTCAGTACACTACCCACTAGTACGACAACTTCTTTACCTCGGCCAGTTAATATAGCATTAGTTATGAGATAAAATATGCCATATTTAATTTTTCAAACTTCTGCATAATTGAATTCAATATAATAATATGTATGTGTATATCGATTTTCATACTACTATTATTTCCCTTGGTAAACTTACAACTTTTTCGAAAACAGCTAAACCTCTTCACAATGTTGTACTGTAATTTCTATTAACTGAGAAACTATGATATACATACAAGTCGCAAACAAATTAAAATATGTTTTACTAAACTATTATCTATTTTATTTACCACAAACTGCAAAGCAATCAAAGCAAGAAACAGTTTAGGTTTCACAATACAATTATTTAATACTGCAGATCAAGCGCTGTTTGAAATAAAGTGTCTAACGGCCAATATTAATAATCAATCCTAATCCAAATCTTGCTGTCCAAGATTGATATTTTGATCCATTTTTATGTTATCGCTTGCCAATAACATATCTATGGACAGGATAAATATGGCAATTAGGGATAAGATAGGCCAGCGGATACGCAGCTATCTAGATTGCTTATTTTTATTTATTTTATTTATTTTATACAGTTGAGCGTTTAAAAACTGTCTGATTCTATTCAATATTGTATTGTGATAAAATAGCAAATCAAGTGCTGAATGAAATGAAGTGTCTAATAATATCACACAGAACATTAAACAGTTAACGGTTTAAGCGCTTTCTGATTCTTTGCAAATTTATTATGATAAAATAGCAAATAAAGTGCTGAATAAAAAAAAGATATCTAATGATACATACAAAATTTTTCGCCTATGGTAGCGTTAAAGCGTTGGCGATGGAATGTTACAATATATTACAATATAGATATCCGTTTTACGAATTTTTGTCTTACGAATCAGGTCACGTAT
>NJDD01004508.1:5890-19811 GCA_002245505.1 Calephelis nemesis | reverse complement strand
TTAGAAAAATTAAAATCATCATGTATAGTATGTATTTATTATTAGTTATAGTGAGGTTTATTAATAACATTGGTTTCACAAATTCTCCCAAAATTTTTATTTATTTATATTTCAACAAAGTAAATGAGTGCAATTTAAATAAACTTTATTTGAAGCTTTTGTGTCTAAAAAACAATAAAAATAACTTCGTTAAAAAACCGACTTCAAAACTAAAAAGTAAAAAAATATATTTATAATATAGTATGACCTATTATTATTTATATGTGCTATTTACTAATAGGTTTGAAATCGGTACCACGCCTTAAACTAATAATTAAAAGTAAGTATTTATATTTATAAACAAATGATTAATCTAGTAAGCTATCTGCATTAACACAAAAAACAGGTAAAACAAACACAAAATTAAAAAAAAATCGAAATACGTACTACTACTATCTAACTACTACTATAAATCCAACGACATATCTTCTATACGGTCTAGGTTAAAAATAATGTTCTCGTTTTCGAAATCTTCAATTTATTACGGAACTGGTAAAAACTATTCAATTCGTAAAACCAAATTTACAAACTGAGTGCTGGTCAAGTCGTTTCCTACACATAGATGTCGTTTGTAAAAGAATATAATTTATCCAACATCTATATTTTCTCACGTTGTCATTTCACGAAGACTTGTCTACCTACGTGTCTAGAAAATGTACTTATCTAGAATGCGCAGTTAGATTTTGAACATCCTATTATTTTGAAGATACTTCAGTATGCACTTCTAAAATGCCCAATGCTTGCGCACTTTCTATGGTATCTTATATTTTAAAGTGTATGTTGTGGCAAAAGACAAGCAATCTGGTAAATTCTCTGATTGGTACTGGTATTAAGGCTTATGCAAAGGTAAGTTAACATGTATTACCCTCCAAGAGCCAAATCTAGACAATGGTAGTAATTTTGTTGCGCATCTACTAAATTTATTTCAAGTTATCGCTGTCTTCTTTCAACGATAGTAATAGAATGAGACAAAACACATTTAGTGATGTTACATTAATTTGTACATGACATTTTTGTAGACTATCGGTCTACTTCTCGAAAACCATTGACACATATATATATTACTATTTCTATGTCGAAAACGTTGACTAAAAACGTCAGAAATTGACATGTTCAGACTAATCTGACAGGTCTAAAATGTTCTGCCTCTTTTCTTTTTGTTTCATTGGTAAAAGATAGCATACACCTAAAATGAGTTTAGATGGTGCTCACCAATTAAAAGAAATGCATATGGCGAAATATTTTTTTTTTGCAATTTACTATTACAACCGATTTGAGAAATTGTCAAGTTACGTTTTTTACTGTAGGAACATTAGTTGACGGAAACAGGTTTTGGAGAAGTTGGGTGCATTTTTTATAGTTATTGAATTTAATTGCCTCTGTGGTGTAGCGGTTTAGTTGTTGAACTTGTCTGCATGAGGTTCCGGGTTCGAATCACAGGTTGGGCATCAAAAGAAATTGGGTTTTTCCAATTTTCTAATTAAAAAAATGTTGCTCGGGATATGTGCTCGTTTGGCGTTAGGCTTGCCACCTATCACATTGTGGGTCTTAGTATCTTCGGCTAGTCGGGTACCCTGGTTGTGCCTACCTATTACACAGATAAACCTCTATAGGTTTTCGTGTAAAGTTTTTATTAAACAAAACTGAGTAATGTTATGAAAAATTATTGAAAATAAATTAAAAGAAAACTAGAGGCAGAGGCGTGAAGATACTTTTTTTTAATTGAATTTGACATAGGTACTGAGTAAGATTGGGCAATTATGGTGGCAGTTTCAATTTTAACAATCACATACGCTCGCTCACTCACAAGCATACGGTCTCCTGATGGCTGGATGGATGGACAACCGTTGCATGTAGACACCATATATGTTACAGGTGCGTCGCTGTCTTGCTGCCGGGATGTGAGGCTTATTGTGCAAGTCGAACGGCTACCCTACCCTCCGAACCGTTTCATGACAGAGTCAATATAGCAGCAGGAATATGTTGCTGCACAGCACTTTACCTCAAATTAAATCTCACTCTCGCACGATGCCGCCAAATCTCACACGATAAGCTTAGTTAAGGATGAGACCGCTATAAGTATGTTCTATATTTTAATCAATCAATTACCTTTATTTGCTTTTAGCAGTGGTACCCATAAGAGAACTTACAATAATTTACAGTACTCCTACTATACCAATTAATTGGCATGCAAATTACTTTTAGCAAATTATGTTATACACATTGCAAACAAAAAATTTCTTGTATGCATTTTCATTGTTTTGGGTTCGCTGGAAGAAATTTCTTTTAATCTAAATCTAAAAGACATAAGCTAGCCTTTTGTATAGTTTTATATATTTACTTGTGTTTTACCTTTTTTATACAATAAGAATTAAATAAACTAGTAGTCGCCCATTGGTCAAAATTCGATCATAATAAATTGTAAAATCTTGTCAAAAAGAACGCCACCTGCATTTCTCAAGATCAACTACTTTGTTTTCTTTTTAGTGCGCCATCTGTGATCTTTTATCGTTATTATCAATATATTTCTTTCTGTGTGTCAAATGTACTTTAATAAGCATTATTATTGAAAAATATAAGAGTTCCGCACTTCTACTACACATAAACTGTAAGTGTGCCAAATTTTATGCTCCTGCGTTTGCGCAATTTTCGTAAAAAGGGGTCCAAAGATTTGGCATCGCATATTAATTTATAGATAAGGAAGGAAGGTGAGTAAGTGTTCTTACTTTCTTATTTAGGATTAGAAATAAACATAGTTGCCGTAGGTTAGAGGATAAATTACTTAATAACTAAATACTTATGAGCAAGGATAATTCTATCCATGTCGTACCTAATGATGTATATTGTTAGTTGAATCCTGAAAATTTATCTCAAATGGAAGATGTTCAAAATCTTACTTTATAATATTGCGTTCTGATGCACATAATGTTATCGTGAATATTTTGAACCATAAGCTTCCGACGGCGAACGTAATAATAGCAATCAGGTAACGAAGACTCCCTCAAACAAGGTAACTTGGGAACTTGCTTTATACTGGTATTCAGGACAATGTGTAATTTAGTTAATACAAATTTATCGACACAATTTCAGCTTCCATTTTGTAATTTTTACACATAAAACGGAAGCAGTGGAATTCTCACAAAAAATAGGTAACAAAAAAAATTACAAATTGTTAGTTGTTTGTTATTTTTTCATTACCTATAGTTTTCATTTGTATTCATAATTTAAAATTAAGGAAAGAAAAAGTGCAACCAATATAGGTATTTGTACTGTTTATTCATGTTGATTGTTGAAAATCCATCTCTAATCATTATCAATGTTTAGGTAATGTACATAAAATCACACTTTTTCACTTGTTAAGTTTTTCATTGTTATTTTATTATTTAAATTCATTTGTACACAGGACTATCCTACTAATATTATAAATGCGAAAGTTGTTATGTTTGTTTGTTTGTTTGTTACTCCTTCACGCAAAAACTTATAAACCGATTTTCATAAAATTTGGCACATACATAGAACACTAACTTGGATTAACAAATAGGATTGTTTTTATAACGGAAAAAAATACCTGTGTGGGCATCGCCGAGGGACATTTTTTTCTGGATTCGGCAACAGCTAGTGACATTACAATTTTAAACTTGATAACAGACTAAATTGCTCTATGTAACTACGGTACATTATTATTGAGACTTAGAAATCAGAAAACAAATTAGACATCTAATGTCGAAAAACTTTAAAATTAAAACATGATCTAATGATGCTGAGAAAAAATTAGGGGTTAATTTTCTAAAATTAGAAATTACTAGATGTTTCTTAGCAACTTCACCAGTGTAAAATGGACTTTCATACAAACTTTCAGTCCCCTATATTTCCTATTTAGTGGATGATTTTTGAAAAACAAGTAGACTATGTTTGAACTCAGGTTCTTTCATCTGCGTGTCAAGATTCCTCAAAATCAGTAAAGCGGTGAAGCTGTGAATACGGAAAAGACAGACATAACTTCCGTAATTTAGATAGTAATACGGGTATTGATAAGAAGTGAACATTACTTACAATAACCGTGTTCGCAAAAATACTCAGTATCTGCTTTTTTAACATCTTCTATTCGACTATTCACCTTAGCCGTTACCATAAGTTCATATATTAATTTAGATAATTTACGTATCGAATTCGATAGTTTTTTGGCGTAAAATTTAGTTTTTCTAGTTACCTGTAGAGACGCTGTTCTAAGTTTTCATCATGATATTAATACATAAAGCAAAAACTAGACCCCTTTTTACCGAAATTGCGCTGACGAAGAAGTATGAAATTTGGCACACTGTAGGAGAAGTGCAGACTGCTGAAATGTTTCAATAATAACGCTTTTAAAGTGCATTAAATCAAAAAATAAAACATTACACATACTACCTTGCATTTGACACATACAAACAAAATTATTGATAACAATAAAAGATCACAGGTGGCGCACAAACTATATTCATAATGTTTGGAAACAAAGTAGGTATGTAGCTTGTCTTGGTAAATAAAGATGGTGTTCTTATCAAAAGTTTAATTAAGAATAGAATCTTAATAATGGGTCGAATTTCGACCATTGGGCTACATAAATAATATACATGGTTATAATTGTTAACTCATTATTAGGTATAAACTCATGGCTAGGACTCTGTAAGATTGTAAAGCTTTGTAATTTCGTATTTCACTCCTATTATTGTTACAAATCTTTAGTTGGCTTGATTTGCTGTGAATGCAATTTTGTGAGTCGCTACCACCGCGACCATGACTAGAAGGTAGAGCCCTACCAGTTTTTACGGATTGATACGAGTACCTCTCGGCCTTACTTATTCCTGTACTGTTTGCCTGTGTTATAGAATGTGAATACCGTGTAATAGGTATATACCTGCTTATAAGGCTTCACTTATCCCAGCCCCAGATTGGCAACGCACCGTTATAACTTTAGTGTTTTTATTATTACTATCAAGAAATCCATCTGCTTAACATTCCAAAAAATTAAAACTTTATTTAGATATTTACCAATCCTAATTGCTTTTTGTTATGAAATGTTAAACCTAATTTAAAATGAATAATTAAGAAATAAAACTTTCATTTTAGTTGAAACACTTCAAATATCACCATTAAAATTTTAAGACAGACACAAAACATGGTAATAAAAATTTATTTGACCATAAATCAATATTCAGATATCAAAACCGAACATTAGATTTATTTTAAAATGTCCAAACCCATATTGGATCATAAAGGGGTGTCACTGATACACCCCACTGTTTCTTTATGTTTAACGTTATTAGTCTGGAATGGGAGGATGAATCGGAACGGGACAATTGTTCCTATTGTGGATCAAATGATAATGGCTAGACACCATGTAGCGCTTTGTTGTAATTCATACAATCACAGAAAATAGGGTTTGATACATTGGGTCATGTGTTACTGATGTGAGATTTTGTTTGATGCATTATTTTCCCCGTGTTGGTCCGGGCTCCTTTGTAGAATAGACCAAGCCTTCCTGCCAGGCAGCTCGTAAAAGGCGAGCATAGGCTCACCGTCACAAACATCGTGACATCTTACTAGGTGGTAGAGTTTCGCAGCGACTCGCCCGGATTGGTACCACCGCCTTACCTATTCCTGCCGCCATAACGTCAATGCCTGCTGTTGACGTGTTCCGGTTAGAGGTTAAGGCCTCAGGTTGGCAACGCACCATTTCCACCTTTGGTGTCTCTGGGCGACGTGAATTTTTTACCATCAGGAAATCCGTCTGCTTGTTTGCCTTCCAATGTTATAAAAAAGAAAAAAAATTTTCTTTTGGAGCAAGCGAACGAGGAGGTAGATCAACTGTTCGCCGCCTTGTTTCTAGTTTGTCTCAAGCGTCACTTGTCCAATCTGGGGTCGAGCAAGTTATATTATCTCTACTAAAACAAATGATTTTATGATTTAGAAGGCCCTGAGTTGAAATCATAGCTGATTTCTAAAGTACATCCAGACGGTTGTAAACACGCCTTCTAACAAAGGTTACAAGGCGTGTTTAAGCTGAAACTTTGGTGAAAACTTAGTTTCCAACTTTCGATTATTATCAAATTTGGATTAAATCTGTCACCTCTGTGGTCTAGCGGTCCGGGTGTTGGACTTGACTGCGTGAGGTCTCGGGTTTAAATCCCGGGTCGCCCAAAAAAAAATTGGATTTTTCCAATTTTCTAATAAAAAAATGTTGGTCGGGATTGGAAATGTGCCCGGTTGGCTATAGGCTTGCTACCTATCACATTGTGGGACTTAGTGTCTTCGGCTAGTCGTGGGTGCCCTGGTTGTGCCTCTGCCTACCTCTTCTGGGATATGGGCGTGAAGATACTTTTTTTGGATTAAATCTACGGTCCAAACTAATGCTTACAACCATCTGTAATCTCTATTATAGAAAAGAAAAGTTCGTGTACAGATAAGTGACGGTTGATAGAAACAACTCTGAGGCAATTTGTTCGTAAGTCAATGTCGCCGTCCACGAACAGCTGCTGTAGGTTATAATCAATTACGTAGTTCATGCACCTCATCCCATCATGGAAACTCGAGAAATGATCAAAGATGTAAGTGCAATACTGAGATAGGAAGTGAATTATCACTCTGTACTTGAAGCCCCTAAAATAATCGCCTCTGTGGTCAAGTGGTCCGGGTGTTGGACTTGACTGCATGAGGTCCCGGGTTCGAATCACGGGTCGGCCAACAAAAAGAAAATTGGATTTTTCCAATTTTCTAATAAAAAAAAATGGTCGGGATTGGAAATGTGCCCGGTTGGCTATAGGCTTGCCACCTATTACATTGTGGGACTTAGTGTCTTCTCCTAGTCGTGGGTGCCCTGGTTGTGCCTCTGCTTACCTCTTCGGGGATATGGGCGTGAAGGTACACTTAAATTATAGTCATTAGATAACACCGTCAGGGGTAGAAAGTTCCAATCCTTAGGCTCTTAGAATTCATATTGACCATAGGTGGATCAAGTTACTTATTTTTTAAAGAGGCTAAATAGCTCTAGGTTAGTCTTGAGCGTCTAAATATGTTTTCTTTCTATCCGTAAATCTATCAGCTTGCTGGCCTTCTAATCACATAAAAAAAGTATAATAATTATGCTGCGAAATTAAAGGTTTTGAGGACGGCACATGACAGCCAGATATTAGCAGACAGAGACTTCGTTTTTTTATAAAGCTATTGAGCTTCGTTGTAACGATACAATAGTGCGATAGCTTATTTCTACCACATTGGATAATTGGAAGTGGATATTAGGGATCATCCCTAAACCAAATGGAGGTAAAGGAGGGGGACCAAATTCGTAAAGTATCGCCAGGGGGTTTCTGTCTACAGCTTACGTAGATTCGGGTGGTGTGGAGGCGTACGTCAAAACTTGCAATAATACCCTTATCTGACATTACTTCTTAATAATTATTTAAATATAAACATTATATTATAAGCTACTTATGCCTTTTATTTTAAATTTTGATTAACATGTTGCTTGAAATTTTAAGAAAATCTTTGTTGTCTTCTTTTAATCTTAAGAAGTTTAAGATTTAAGTTTGCTTGCGTTTTTACACCAGTGCGTATTCTGTACATAGTAGTAGTAGTTGTATACGTAACGTACGAGTATATTTAATATTATATTTAGGAAGTGATTTTTAAAATAAAAATCATTTGGAAAAAAAAAACCTTGCTAATCCATGGTCCAAAGTCGATTACAAATATACATTAATCAAAATTAAATCCTATTAATATTATAAATGCGAAAGTTTGTATGTATGAATGTATGGATGTATGGATGTTTGTTACTCTTTCACGCAAAAACTACAAAGCCGATTACGATGAAATTTGGTATGTAGGTAGCTGAAGACCCAGAATAAGCCATATAGGCTACTTTTTATCCCGGAGTTCCCGCGGGATTGGGACTTACGCGGGTGAGACCGCGGGGCGCAGCTAGTATGTTAATATTCTAGTCCCATTATGTCTTTCATATGCCTAGAAACTTTTTTTCTGGTTATTTTTTGCCATTCAAAATCAACCTGGAAACCTGCACGTGATTTTAGACGGTAAAGTGTGATGTTATCTTAATCTAAATCATACATCTTCTTGGAGAGGGTTGCCTATGTCTAATAATCTCATACATCACGACTTCTTATATCATATCCGATATATAACATCTGCATAAATAAATCACCAAGATTTTGTCTGAAAGTTTATGTGAAATACCCGCTATGAAAAGAAAGCATTCAAACTACAAGCCCAAAGCGCGGCATGGACCCATATTTACAAAGATCCTTTCGAAGGATGATGTTATCGATAGCAAAATTTATTTCTTTACGGAAAATCGTTTTGTGAAACGACGTTTTACCGCCGTCCAAAACTTCTAAAGCGGTTAAAATCACTTGTCTCGATGTATTCAACACATGAATTTTCGTAAAAGATTGTGTCTGTTAGGGTTTTGTAACTTTTTGTTTGAAAGTTTGTATTTAGGTAGCTATTTAAGGACAGAAATAATCTATGAATTAGTAGCGAAAGTAATCTAATGATAGAATGATTCAATAATGTATCTAAAGTTAGAGATGGACCTTCTGGGGTTTTGTTGCGTTGACATAACATTTTTTAATGATTGAGAAATAGCCGTGATTGACTACCTAGTTACTTATCTTTGATAGTGTGTAGATATTGTAATAGGTGGCAAACCTACCCCCAACTGGACACATATTCAATCCCCGAAAGCATTGTTTTACTATAAAACTAACTGCTCGTCGAACTTCGTTCCACGCGTTCAGTATGGGAAATTATGAAGTATTATTGTTCCCATTTTCCAAAGAATTAGTCAAATTGGTCTAGCCGTTCTGAAGTTTTGCGCTTAAAAATACATTTAGCGATTCATTTTTATATTATAGATTGAAAAAAAAAAAGATTTTCGTTGCCCGACCAGGGAATTAAATCCGGATCTCATGAAGTATTACTTGACATTAACAGCTAGTATAACTTTGTTAGGATTAAAGCATTATTTTTCGCAGACTTTATTTTCATAAGAACCTTCTCCTGACGATATCTAATACAAAAAAAATAGTCAATGTTGTACATATATTCAGGATTAAATTGACTTGCAAATGGAAATACATTTTTAAGAGATGCATAAAATAATACAAAAAAAATTTTTATTTTATTTTAATACATACATAAAAACATAAACCACGCGTACATTGCCTTGTCTATTGACTACGCATTTCGAATCGAATTCAAACCTCACCGAAGGATACGCTGACCCCTCGACCAACGAGACAGTCAAAAAGAGAATAATATTCCAGAGGATTCCAAAGCAGACATTCCATAAGCCCGCATTGGCTAACCACATCAACCTGCGGGTGACGTATAGGGATGGGTACTTTCTAACCGCTTATTTATGTTTATTTTCAAAAAGTTGTATTACATTTTAAATAATATATGTACAAAATAAAGCGTAGTAAAACTCATTTTATAATATTGGAAGGAAAATAAGCTGATGATAAGATAATAAAGATTTCCTGATGGTAATTCACATCGCCTTGACCAAAGGTGGTAATGGTGAGTTTGTCAACCTGAGGCTGAGATACTAAACCCCAAGCAAAAGCAATTTTACCGGCTTCCTTATTCTCCGAACCGGAACACGTCTAAAGCAAGCGCTGACGTTATGGCGGCAGGAATAGGTAAGGCGGTGGTAAAAATCCGGACGAGTCGCTGCGAAATTCTACCACCTTGTCAGATGTCACGGTGTTAGTGACAGTCAGTGACGGTAAGGCTTTATTCGCCTTTCACGAGCTGTTTGGCAGGAAGGTAGATGGTCTATTCTGCAAAGGCGCCCAAACCAACACGGGGTAAATTGTTTGATATGTCTCTAGCAACTATTTGCCATCTTTCGAAAATGTAGTTATCAGATCACGACGTAGTATCCAATAAAATAGTTGTAGCCGCTTTTTGCAGCTTTACTGCGCTTATTTATATTAATAACTAGCGGCTCGCCTTGGCTTTGCACGGTTATGATATATACAAATAGACCTTCCTCTTCAATCACTTTATCTATTTAAAAAAACCGCATCAAAGCGCGGGCTGATTTCATATTTTTCTTACATCGTAAATTATTTATACTAATATTATACACAGGTGATGTTTGATTTTTTGTTTGCTTAGCTGTTTGAAATGAATAGGCTCCGAAACTGCTGGACCGATTTCAAAAATTCTTTCATCCTTAGACTGCTACATTATCCCTGAGTGACATAAGCTTTGTTTCATCAAAATCCGTGCAGTAGAAGCCAAGTTACGCAGGTGAAGTTGCATGGAACTGATATTGTTAACATAAATATGAATGGACGCTATTCCGCTCAAGACTAGGTTCCGAAACGCCATCAAATTTGATCTACAATTTATCACTTTGTTTATCACCTGTTACATGAGATCGGTTTAGAATTCGAAACTAAACCGAAACCGAACAATTGTTTGACATGAGTTGGGTTTAGACTTCTAAACTGAACCGACTAGAACAGCTGTTTAACATGAGCTCAGTTTAGAATATTCTACACCAAACTCATGTTAGGCACTTGTTACGGTAAGATAAAACATAGGTAATTAACATAATTCAATTGATTGGCGTTTCGGAAACTGGCTGTAAGTAAACGAACATAGATAGATCTTTTTGTCACTTTCGTATTCCAACTTGTAATACCTTAAGCAAAAAACTCTTTAACCCTTTTGTACCTTTTTATTGACGTTTATAAATAAACCACATAGATTTTATACTAACAGAAAAATTATGTTTGTTTGTAATAAAATATCTAAGCACTTTGATTTAATTGTATCTCTAGTATCTGTATCTGTATCTTCTAATAGTTTTTAGAAAACTTCGTTTAATAAAAGAAAATCGTTAAGCTTCGAGCTCGGCCATCCAGGCACTCAAACTATCACAGAGCGAGAGAATGCAAAAACATTGTTTTAATAATAGACGAACAGACGTTCACTTTTTAAATATACAAGAAAGTGTTAAATAAATGAAACTAATATAATATTGTGTTAGGTTTTAACAGAATGCAATAACTCTGTGAAAACATTTATATTCCTTGCAAGTACTGCGCCAATTTCGACAACAAGCAAATTTTGTTGCATTGAAAATAATTACATCGTCAAGGGAAACATAAATCTTGGAACTTGGTTAGATTTATTGCAAAAATTTTGTCGGTTTTACGTTTAAATTTGTTAAATCTTTTAGTTTATTTGCCTTATGTATCTTGTTGAGGACATTGTTATGTAGTTGAACGAGATCTGGTGATTACATCTTCGAGCCAGACATTTGTGATTTATAAATATATATATTCCATAGGTTTATCTATTCCTGACACCATAGGCCTATAGGGTAGCTGGTACACTTGCAATCATGGACAGAGTTGGTGTTCATATGTAAGACTTGCCTATACCTGTCACAACTGCGAAATTACTAAGCCATTTCCTGGCCCATTTTTTTATGATATTGGAAGGCAAACAAGCAGACAGATTTCCTGGTGGTAAGAAACTCACGCCGCCTAGAGACACCAAAGGTGGTAATGGTGCATTACCAACCTGAGGCCGGGATTTTAGGCCTCGAGCAAAAGTAAGTATGACGTCATGACGTCATGACGTTATGGCGGCAGGAATAGGTAAGGCGGTGGTACCAATCCGGGCGAGTTGATGCTAAACTCTACCACCTAGTCAGATGTCACGGTGTTAGTGACGGTGAGCCTATGTCCGCCTTTTACGAGCTGCCTGGCAAGGAAGGCAGATGGTCTATTCTACATAGGAGCCCGGACCAACACGGGCCATGCAGGATTACCAGTTACAAGCAAGAAGTTTTACTAGCCTAACTTTGTACATAGGCACATGTGGAAATATGTTTCTTTATGTAGGTCGGGCAACTCTAAATCGTATGTTTTCAATTTCAATACAAAACCAACGCAACCCGGGATGGGATAAGTGTCAAGTGCGTAATGAATTTGCCATTTCATACATGTTAGAATCTATTTATTAATATCAAATAACAACTTATCTGTTTTATACTAAGTACCTTCGGCTACTCCTAAGTGCTCCGAATGTACTTTCGTTTCACTTACTTTTTTATTATCACCTAAAAGAAAATTTAAATTGGATATTGAAGGAATGTGTTGGGCTTAAAATGATAAAGGGCACACTCTGCTGGTTCGGTCATGTGGGTTGACTAGTAGACGAAAGATTAACAAAACAGATGTACAAATCGAACGTGGATGAATGTAGGTAGGAAACTGGGGAGACCTACTTAGGCTTATACTCCAATATCAAATCGCTCCGGTATTATCCGAGACTGGTTTCAAGAGTCTCCAAAACCGGTGTGTTTGTATGAAAAGGGTACTGTAGGTTGTGAAAGGAGCCAGGAAGGTCTCGGCTTAGGATCAACGGCTTATGAGATTTGGTTCTCAATACTCTCTGTCTATGAAGTAAGAAAATTGGCGTGAAGGCATGTATGTAGGTCTGTATAAAAAT
This sequence comes from Calephelis nemesis, assembly GCA_002245505.1. Lineage (NCBI taxonomy): Eukaryota > Metazoa > Arthropoda > Insecta > Lepidoptera > Riodinidae > Calephelis > Calephelis nemesis. The sequence continues at coordinate 7,238 of NJDD01004508.1, read as the reverse complement.
GTATAAAGCCATAGATCTTGTAGACTTTTGCAACAAGATACTTAAAATTATATTTAAGGAGCTTAGGAATAAATCAATGTCTTTAGAAATACCTCATTGTTTTAGTTTGCCATTCACTATTACGAAAATAAATATCAAATGAGTAAATAGATTTAAACGACTCGGAACTGGTTTGTTTTAATAAGAGCTTATTACGCCATTTTGTAGCTTTACATTTATTTTGCCGTTTTCCAAAACCGAATTCGAATCTGACAGCTTACTATTAAACTTCGATTTTATTCAAATTGGAAATTGGATCGGATATGTTACATTTGGTACTCTTGTTAACAGTACTAGTCAATTAATTATTAAAATTTAGTTTATAATAATCATAACATAATCATAAAAATTCAGAGTAAAAATCTAGTTAGTAATACATTATTTCTTTTTTTATAATTAACATTTTTTATTAGTAATTAATTATTATTTACCTAGTCTAAGGGTAATAGGTATCATATATCATCGCATGTGTAACTTATCCATTGTTGCAATATTAATAATAAACAATAAATCATTTTGACGGACTCATTGCTTTTTTTGGAATGACATGTTAATAATCCGCTAGCATTGTATTCAAGAGTACCTAAAATGACATACGATTCCAATTTCTAATTTACATGAAATCGAAATTCGTACATAGCCCTACTGATCTTGATGATGCATGTACTTCTGTCGTCGGTAGCGACGGTGACACAATTGCTAATGTAAGGGAATCCAAGAGAGAATTTGTGCAGTTAGTGGTGATAGCTGAAGTGACGAAACATTCTGCTTCCTGGGTTACCCTACTAAAATGTGTCTGGCCGTTGTTTCCTGATATCCACTCATCAAATTAAAATATTTCTACGCCCTTTAGTTGGCACTTATTTACCTGACAAATTTGAGTTTTTTCCTACTAGCGAAGATAATTAGTAATACCCCAAGTTTCGCAATTTGTAAATTTTTGCCTGTGGTTCTAAATAAGCGATACGTTGGCGTTGAGATGTGACATTTTTTTTAAACAGTACTTTATTACTGAATTATGATACGGTTAAAAATAGGTCTTACATCCAAAAAGACGGGCAGAGGTGCAACCTGCGAACCTACGTCTAGCCGAAGACACTAGTCTAGAAGTCACACAAAGCGATAAGTTGCAAGTCTTTCGCCAACCGGGCACACATCCAATCAAATCCAACGTTTTTCTTAGAAAATTGAAAAACACATTTTATTTTAGTCGTCCAGCCCGAAGACGAACCTGGGACTTCATTCAAAGTACTATACCAGAGGTGGTAGAGTGCTATTGGTAGCAGCCTTATCCTATCCCTTATCCTAT
>NJDD01004506.1:328784-347922 GCA_002245505.1 Calephelis nemesis | reverse complement strand
TTTCGGGGGAAGTGACGGGTTATGTGAGACTCCTACTCACTAAAACCCCACAGTATCCTCCCCTTCGCCAGGTACCGGGGCTGTGGGGACGCTTTGGCACTCTTCCACTGCCCCGGCGGCGCTGGATCTGACGATCCCCTTCTGGCAGCCCCACTCAACAGGGGCCACATATCGTCTGAAGTTTTGCACGGAGACACAACATGCACCACTTCGGGGGTTCCAGTGGCGACAGGCACCCCCGTACCTGCCGCAACCCCATCTCGATAGGGCGGGCTAGATGGAAAGCCCGCCCCCCTTCTCCGCGGACCGTACTGCCGCCATCCCGCGCGGGCCAAATGGCCCACCACCCTGTGTGCGCTCCTCGTGTCCCCTCTTGAGCAGAGAGGGGTACTGAGGAGCGCCCTCCGTGGTCCGAATTGGTTTCACCGGGGTCCCGGCTCTCGACCCCAGCTACTCAGCCCCCCCGCCACGACAAGGCTCGGACCCTTGGGGGGGAAGGCATTTCATACTTCTAATTGTCCATTCAACTTCTTTTATCATAATATTATCACAATATTTAGCTATTGAAAATTTATCCGTTCTTTGAAGCCAAAGCTCAAACCTTACAATCTCTTTTGTAGTCGTGACCAAGAATAATATCTCAATCCGAAATACAAGTTGAGCGAAATTAGATTTAGAAAACTTTAGACAAAGTTATTTGTGCCAAGTTTTTTAAATGAAAGCTTCTTCAGATATCTGACATCTGACTAGGTGGTAGAGTTTCGCAGCGACTTGCCCGGATTGGTACCACCGCCTTACCTATTCCTGCCGCCATAACGTCATGACATGTTCCGGTTCGGAGGGTAAGGTAGCCGGTAAACTTACTTTTGCTCGAAGCCTAACATCCTGACCTCAGGTTGGCAACGCACCATTACCATCTTTGGTGTCTCTAGGCGGCGTGAATTTCTTACCATCAGGAAATCCGTCTGCTTGTTTGCCTTCCAATGTCATAAAAAAAAGTGAGGAAGCGTACTGCGCTCTCGCTGATACTCATTTATACTTACGAATAACGTCTCTTTTTAACCGACTCCAAAAACCTTTAATTCGTACGTTTTTTATTTTAATTCTATATCATAAAAATAAAGATTGTTGTGCACTGTTTGTGATGGGTAAAATAATGTTAAATACGTACGGGTACGTGAAAGTCGTAAGCGCGTATCGCTTCTGCTTGGCACTCCCGGAGAACAACCCGTTTTTTTTATACATGGTGTTAGGCTTTGTAGCAAAATGTCACGATGCGCCTTAATCATCTATGACGTCTAATGGAGACAGTTTTCTCTTACTTACTTTCTTCCCACGACAAAAACTTGATGCAACGTAGCTATGAACCAACCAGATAACTAAAAGCTAACTTCTATGTGTATGCCAAATTTCATGAAAATTGGCTCAGTGGTTTTGCGTGAAGGGGTAACAAAAATACAAACTTTCGCATTTATAATATTAATATGATAGGCACGTCAACTTGTAGTACACTCATTTCTCGTTTAAAAGTGTATGTGATGATCGGGAAATTATCAAGATCGATGGGACAGCTAGTAACACATTTTATGAAATTACTGTACCTAAAATATTTATTTACCGTTCAATATAAATATTTGTTTGTGTTGTCAAAAACTGTAATATTATTAAGCGTAGTAAAGCTGCAAAAACCAACTGTAACTGTTTCGTTAGGGAACGTCTCGATTTAATTCGATATTTAATTTAACCTTTTTTCGAAAGCAAATGGTTTTGAAATGGTACCACATAAATTTTATCGCCAACCATGTATTAGTATTTTTAAGGATCACTTAATAATGCATAAATTTTTCTCTAATCTTGACGGCCTCTCTTTTTAAAAAAGAACTATAAAATCGGTTGGCTGTTTACGGCGTAATCGCGTTACAAAAATTAAAAAAAGGTGTGTGTGATTCACACACGATAGAAGTGAAACTTCAGTAAATCGACAAAAGAATGAGATGAATATACATTTGTGTGTCTTACCTGCAAAAGAATGAGATGAATATATGTTTGTGTCTCTTACCTGTCGCTGTTGCGTTGCACCCGTTTTGAAATCACAACGATTCTAAAGAAGTTTCACTTCAAAATAAAAAAAACATAGCCAAATTGAGAACCTCTTCCATGTTTGTAGTCGATTAAAAACGATTAACTATCTTCAAATGTTTGCTTTACTTACCCACAGATTTGCTAAAGAATGACATGCTTTTCAATATTCATTTTCGAGAATATATCTTTGAATTCCACAACAAACAATTTTCATTGTATTTTCGTATTCCTAAAAGAAGATAAATACGGAAATTTGTCTTGTCATATACGCTTATATAAAGCTTTGAATCTGTTAGACAAATAGGTACAGATAGCAAATGCGATTTTTCTGACTTTTACAAAACAAGTTTAACGTTCAAAAGTTTTAAAATGCTGAATTTAGCTTGAAACTTTTACCTATTAGTGGTTTTCGGAACTAAATTGTCAATTTGTTATTTAAATAGCATTTTCTTTTGTTAGCCCTAGCATCCCGTATAAAAGAGACCGTCTGCTTCCATGAAGCCGGGATGTTAGGCCTCGAGCAAAAGTAAGTTTACCGACTACCTTACCCGTCGAACTGGATCACGTCTACGGCAAGCGCTGGCGTTATGATGCACAAATAGGTGAGGCGGCGGTACCTATCTAGTCCGATGTCATATTCTGCAAAAAAGCCCGGACCAGCACGGGGTAAACATTTTGTGAAACTTGAATATTATTTTGACAAACTAAGCCATCTGTTTTAGGATATTTACAGAAACGCAATTGTTGACTTGACCAAAAGAACTAAAATAAAGATTTTCGTTTTCCTCGTTCCGGTGCTGATATAAGTCTCACTGCCAAGCAGCTTGTAAAAGTTGTTGGTTGAATTTGTTAATACTAACAAAACTACTGGTGATTTTCTGATGTGTAGAAGCTAGCCTGTGTTTGTGTCCACCGACTCACTGTCATGTTTCTGTCTGGAGTGTAGGGTAGCCGGTAGTGTTGTACGAGGCATTTCATGCTGGTCCCAGGACAGCGATGCACAATACATATTATATGATGTCTAGCCACGGTTGTCTCTTACTATCATGAGAGTTGTGTGCTTGTTCGCTGAACTCTCACAAAAAAAATCCTCGTGGTTGGTCGTTGGTGATACACGTCCAAGTATACGCTAATCTCTCTGACCAATGAGATGTTCTATCCACCGGCAAAACCACTTTTTCACTTCCATTATCTTTCGATTTTATTTCGAGCCTACGAATAATATTTTTTTCCTTTTATTGTAGTTCTCAACAGATGACACTTGTCTATAAAAGTAACATCAGTTTAAGAAACCTCATGTCAAAGGTTCCGTAATATCCTATTTATTTACTGTCAATTTTTGAGCTTCTGATCCTAATATTGTGATGTTGTGTGGTACGTTCTGATGAAAGTAAATGTAATTCCTATATTTGACATGAATAAAAAGTTCAGTTAAATTATATCTTCAAGCATTTCAAAAAATAATTATAAAGGTCGTCTGGTAGAGATCGTTTTGTTTGGCGATAAGACCGCCTTTTGTGTACCTACTATAAACTATAACAATATGCTCTTATTAATACTTAATTGTACCATTTTGCAGTAAGTTTAATTGTGCACTATAAAGAGTTCATTCATTCATTCATTAATTCTCTTAAGGCTGCTAGCCACGCTGCGTGTTATTGCGGACAGTATTAGATAGCATTATGATTACGATATTCAGTGATGAAATGCTTCTTGTGCAAATCTGCCGGCTCTCCGGGTTGGAACATGATAGAGTTATTGTGGCGGCAGTAATAGGTAAGGTGGTGGATAACTACACGGGCAAGTTGGTGCACAGCACTCTTCCACCAATGGTCTTCTTGGTACTGCTCTCAAAGCACTATAACAGGACACGAAAATTTATATGAAAATTGTATTTATCCTTCGTTGATGAAGTTGCAGACAAAGAAAAAGTTATTTTACAATTAACCCACTTCAAAAAACGAGGAGGTTCTCAATTCGGCTGTTTTTTTTATGTATGAACACCGATTTCTCCGAGGTTTCTGAACCGATTTACGTAATTGTTTTTGTTTGATGCAGAATAGTTTCGAATTGGTCCCATTAAAATTTCATTCAGGTAGGCCCTTTAGTTTTTATTTTATGAGCATTGTTTACGTACTTTTACCCATCCCGATTTCTACTTTTTTTAAATTAAATTTATATTAGCAAAAAACTAAAAAGTATTAAATGAAAATAACTACGGTAAAAAAACTAACTTTAATACTAAAAAGTAAAAAATAACAAAGATTTAACATTAATTATATGCCTACCTATTATTTACCTATTATTTATATGCGCCATTTACTAATAGTTTTGAAGTCGATGCCAAGTCAATTTATTACTTACTTAAAATAAAATTGTTAGTTTAAGGCTTGGCACTGACTTAATAGGTTTGCTATTAGTAAATGGCAAAAATAGGTAGTATACAACTAATAATAAACCTTTAGTATCTTTTACTTTTTAGGTTTGAAGTCGGCTTTTCAATGTAGTTATTTTTATTTCACATACTAATTTGTCTTGTCTTGAAGGTGCCCATCGTTATTAAGTCTAATCGTACCTAGCATTTCAACTACGTAGATGGTGTTGTTGTTTTTTCTGTGTTTCAGCTGTGTAGGTGTTTCATAAGCTTAATTTCTAAAGGTTAAGTAAAGCTTGAACGAAAATAATATATTCTCTGAAGTGTTCTTAAAGGTTAAAAGCTAATTTATGAACATTGTATCAATATCACAATTGAGTTTAGAGAAAATATAATAAAGTTCTTAGAATAAGCTCTGAATGTAGAATTCTATAAAAAGATAGAATTTTTAGTGAATAATATATACTTTAGGTTAAAATACAGAGCACGAATAATTTATTAAGTACGGAAACACATTGTGTGTTAGTATGCCGAGTGAGTTTTTAAGAACATAGACAAAAAGTTGACCTGCCAACTAATACGTAAAAAAAAGAGTGTGGTTTTCTTTCTCACAAACACCGTATACCGCTACAGTAGGTATCTAGTTGAATTTGCAGCTTAAAAGAGTAAATTTAACTAATGCAATAGCCTTAACTTCGCAGGCTCAAGTTGGCTAGGCACTATTGCCACTTTAAAGGCGACATGTACCTATTTCTTTATTTACATATTTTTTATATTTTTTTATATACATTTTTTCTGACTGTTTTCCTCAGATTTTTTTTGGAAAAGTGACAATGCTAGGCAATAGTGTTATTCTCGAAACTTGTATTAATGGAAATTGGAATCGGATTAGTTTAATTTTATATTTCAATACAATACAAGCGAATTACCAACATTTAGTTAATAATATACAATCGTTTATTAAATTGCATTTTTTGAGGAAATTAATGATAATAACTCGTTAGTATTGTATTCAAGACTACAAATGACATTAATCCAATTCCTATTTCCAATTTGCATGAAATCGAGATACGAGATTCAAAAGTAGGTAGCCCTACTGGGATGGAATAGGGATAATCTCTCCATGCCCCAGCCAGGCGAAGTAGGTATACTGCCTGAGGGCCAAAGTCTCAATAAATAAAGAGAGGCGTCCAAACTTATGTTTATATTATACTTACCGGTCAAAAATTCTAAAATAGCAATTTGAACTTTTATACCTTGCATCAATACTTCAAGATGTAAGAGTTTTGGTTGATGATGTAGTGCTGGAACAAGTGAATGAAATTGTATATCTTGGTTGTGCTTTTAGCAGGGATGGAAGGTACACCGCGGATGTAGAGAAGAGAGTGAGTGCAGGGAATAGTGTGAATGGAGCGTTGGGTAGGCTATTCCAAAGCGAAGTTTTGAGTCAAAAAGCTAGACTCACTTTGCATAATTCTGTGCTTATCCCAACGTTATTGTATGGAAGTGAGAGTTGGGTATGTCAGAAAGATCATGAAAGTAGGATAAATGCGGTCGAAATGAGAGCACTACGGAAAATCTGTGGTGTAACGCTCGCTGACCGCATTCGTAACAGTGAAATCCGAGAAAGAGTGGGATTGAAAGAAAGTGTTGGTGTTAAAATGCTAAAGGGCATGCTCCGCTGGTTCGGGCATGTGGAAAGAATGACAGATGAAAGATTGACAAAGCAGATATACAATGCGAATGTGGATGGATGTAGGTACCCGGGGAGACCAAGGCTGACATTTCACGATCAGATCAATCGAATATTATCCGAGGGTGGTGTCAAGAGTCTCCGAAACCGGCGTGTTTGTATGAAAAGGGTAATGAATGTGAAGGAAGCAAGACAGGTTTGTCAGGATCGTGAGGTCTGGCACTCGATACTCTCTGCCTACCTCGTAAGGGATTTGGCGTGAAGATATGTATGTATGTATGTAATACTTCAAGCAAAAAAAAAGTATACCCATATCCCCGGAGAGGTAAATGGAGACACAGACAGGGTACGACTAACCGAAAAAACTAAGTCTCACAATGTGATAGGTGGCAAGCTTATCGCTAACCGGGTACCCGTCATTTTTATTAGAAAATAAAAAATACGTATTTTCTATTTTTCTTTGTTGAAAGACCCGGGCCTCGAACCCGGGACAAAATTAATATGTCAAGTACGACGCTGGATCACTATACCACAGAGGCGATCAGTTCTTAAAGCATTGAATAATAACTGGTCGCTACAATCTCATACACATATATTCTAATTTTTTAAATAGCTAAAACCCCTTTGATGCGATTGAAACTCAAACGGAAAACTTTGAAGATAAAATAAATTAATACCTTAACCGCTGTGAAACATGCCACGAAAACAAAAATAAATGTTTCCGTGCTGCTAATATAAAGTACAGATAAGAACATAAATGTTAAATTACATAAAGCAAAAGTAACGACTAGAAAGATCGTTAAATTAATTAAGTCTTGATAAAAACGTGACTGGTGTGGGCAACGAATTTAAATTTATTCAGGGCTGGATCCTAATTTGGGTGCCCTTTTATTGTATTACTAATCAAATAACCCAAACCTTCCTCTTTTACATAAAAAATGTGCCCAGAATTTATGTTCAAAATAAGTACGCGCTCAAGATTTCAAAATTTACCCCATGTTGGTCCAGGTCCGCTTAGTAGAATAGACCATCTGCCTCTCTGCCAGATAACTCGTAAGAGGCGAGCACGAGTTCAAATTTGTCATTACAAACAAGACGACTAGTGGTAGAGTGCTGATTTGCCAGGGTAGGGATCTACTGCAACTTGCCAGGGTAGAGATCTCCCGCTTTACCTTATCCAGCCGCCATAGTGACTCTGTCATGTTACAGTATGGAGGGTGGGTAGCCGATAAACTTGCACATACGCCGTCCATCCTGGCATTAGGAGAGCAACGCACCATAGCATCTATGTTGTCTTTAGGTCACGGTTGTCTATTACTATCAGGAGAGCTGTGTGTCAAACGCATTGTCACTAGTAACGATACGTGGGTATATAAGCAATTTAAAATTGAAATGCAATCTTGTCAACAAGCTTCGAAGTAGCACCTTCCAACTAAACCAAAACCAAAAAAACCTGGCCAAACTAATTCAAATTCAAGTTCATATTGAGTGTTTTCAGAATTCCCGCCGAAAGGTCAAACGGTAAATAAGGGATATTATTTGAGTGTTGTGGTGTATAAGACAACAAATTTGACGAAAATGGCCAAATTTGTGGAAAGAAAATTCTTGAGTTTTACACCACGATAATAGGCCATGATTGCAAATGAATTTTTTAAATTGGAATCGGATCTCATTTTCGGTACGTTTGAACACAGGACTAGCGGATTATTAATTTTAGGAATATATTTATATAAATCAATTGCTGTTCGTTAGTCTCGCTAAAACGGCTGGGCCGATTTGGGTAATTTTGGTTTCGAATTATTTGTTCAAGTCGACTCTCCAAGGAAGATATTAAAGATAAGAAAAAGGGAAAAGTTGTTTCCTCATGCAAACAGAAGGGGTAGAACAAAGTTGGCTAAGAAAGCTAGTTACAATTAGAATCCGATAAAATAATTTATTATTTACTATTAATAAAATGTTTACAATTCACCAGTATTGTATCCTTAAAATGACATGCTCGATTCCGATTTCCAATATTGTATGAGACGAGGTTTAAGAGTAACCCTACTGGTCACCTGGAGCAGGTTTCAATAAACATAATGGCGGAGCTAAAGCTGTTCTAAAAACACAGGACTAATAAAAACAGTTAATGTTTTATTTTTAATTAAAGAATATTTTTTTTATATATTATAGGAAGGCAAACAAGCAGATGATGGAAAAAAATTCACGCCGCCTAGACACACCAAAGGTGGTAATGTTGCGTTACCAACCTGAGGTCGGAATGTTAGGCCTCGAGCAAAGTAAGTTTACCGGCTACCTTACCCTCCGAACCGGAACACGTCATGACGTTATGGCGGCAGGAATAGGTAAGGCGGTGGCACCAATCCGGGCGAGTCGCTGCAAAACTCTGCCACCTAGTCGGATGTCACGGTGTTAGTGACGGTAAGCCTATGCTCGCCTTTTACGAGCTGTCTGGCAAGGAAGGCAGATGGTCTATTTTGCAAAGGAGCCCGGACCAACACGGGGGAATACACAAATATTAAACATTTTTGTTGATGTGAAAAACAATGTGAAAATAGATTACTTATACTTATTCCTGTCAGAATAACGTCAATGCTTGCCGTTGACGTGTTCCAGTTCGGAGGGTAAGGTAGCCGGTAAACTAACTTTTGCTCAAGGCCTAATATCCAGGTTCAGGTTGGCGACGCACTATTACCACTTTTGGTGTTAGAGAGATGGAGTGAATTTCTAACCACCAGGAAACCCGTCTGCTTGTTTGCCTTCCAATATCATAAAAAAGAGTACTTCTTAGTAGCGTCTTTACTATGATACTTGTATGACAGATCACCAGTCAACAAACAAATACACTTTTTTTATTAAGGTCATTGCCAGTACCAATATGAATTAGTATACATTATACATGGAGTCATCATATCCCTAAGGCAATAAAACTAATGGCTACCCTATCATAAAACTGTATTGCTTACTTACATTTCGAACCATTGTTATTGGCTATTATTGAGACATTTGTTTGTAGTAATTATTTTATTAATGTTTAAGCGTTTGTGTTATTGATACTACTTGTAATAAACTTAAGTGTAATAGGTTTGTAATTGTGTTTTCCGCCGTCGAAAGAAAAGATGGTAACAGTATTTTCGTAATTATTAAATTTCGTGTACGTATTGAGTAAAATTAGCTAATTTTTGAGACATTTTGTACAATTTTGTTAAGATATAATGCACTTAAGTCATGTCAGGGTCTTGGGTAAAGTGATTGCCTCATTACTCAAGCTCATGAAGTGAGATTTGGCGGCAACAAGGGAATACATGGTACGGTAATTTCTTCGTGATTATTTCATTTATGTACGATCACTGAACAAAATTTTACAAAATCCCACAAAAAATGACTAATTTCACTCAATATATAAACACAAAATTCAATAATTATGAAAAAACTTCGACCATCTTTTTTCTCAATGGCGTCAAAACAGTCTTATTGCGACTTATAATTTTATATTTTGAAAAAATTAAAAAAAATATGGAAAGGGTTGTCAACGAGATGCAAATTAATTAAACTTGATTAGTGGCAGATGCTAACGACCGAGCCATTAATTAAAAAAATAACACCTATTATTTTTTTTATCAAAGGTTGTGTTTTTTAATTAGTGTTTCTCAATATACTGAAGTAGATAAAAACCCAACGACTAAAACTCTTTTTTCACACAGAATAAGGATGTCGTAGATGATTACATCTCGTTTTTGTTGACTACTAAAATTTTTTTTAAATTTTACTAAAGATTTTACATAAACTCTCCTGTCAATCTATGTTCGAGTTAATCTCCAACTAAATGAGATTAAATTTTGTAACTATTTTTAATTTGGTCCCGAAATCTTAACAGATTCCTGAGACAGATCTAAATAACAATAACATGTGGGCAAACGTTACAGTTGGTTATGGGATGTTACTAACCCCATCGCCTACTGTTAATCGTCTAGTAATTTAGTTACTGGATATTTCCACTAGTGTAGTCAGTTATAGCTACATAGGTTGAAAGTGCTGTGAGGAAATCCACTTAATATTGTGGTAGGTACCACCGTCTACTAGTAGGGTGACTCTTGAATCTCAATCTCATGCAATTTGGAAAATGGAATCGTATACTTTCAGCACTCTTGAATTCAATACTAGCGTTTGCTTACCATTTGGTTCGCAACAAATTATTTTATCGCATTCGTTAAATTTTTAAACTAAATATTACTATTTAGCTAGTACAGTGATCAAAAGTACCTAAAATGGTAAATTCGATCCGAATTTCCAACTTCCATCAAATCGAGATTCAAGAGTAATCTTACTATTCTCACGATGTAGAATTTTTAATGGTTTTAGAAATGTTTTGATTTTCATCATTCATGATCATTTCTGTAAGATTTGAGGAAATTCTTATTTCGTCGAACTCTTCTTATGTATATTTGAAGCATCCTATTTCTTTGATTTGAAGCGATATTTTGATATAAACAACTGTGAGTTACAAACATGGACCAAAATATTTAAAGATGCAAGGAAAATTAAAGTCTATTTGCAGTTTTACTAAAATACTCTATAAAATAAAATAAAAAAACTTAAAAATAGCTCAAGTGTAAATAAAAAAATATTTTCAAACTATAAAAATGAGAGCAGTTTTTGGTTTTGTCAATATAGTATTTCTGTTTTAAGTCCGCAGCTGGAGCATGGGTGAATGGTGCAGAAAATGCAAATATGTGGACAGCGCGGCCATCGTGAGCCATTTTCGCGTATAAATTGCCGTTTATTGGCTACATTTGTCTAACATTTAAAATTGATGCATCGTAGGCATCCTGCACATTTTGTGAAAATTGAATTTTACTTTTGGTAAACTTCCTCTTATACAATTACGTAACGGTTCTACTTGGCCAAAAAATATGGGTTGCCCTCCGGGAGTGCCGACAGAAGTGAAAACTTGAATATTAACGTTGTGCATTTTTGGTATTTGTGGTTTATTTATTTAGGAATGGTTAGGAAATAATTTTGCACGAATTGCTTTAATTATCAGTTTGAAAGTACTGTGATTTATGTGGTAGAATACAATGTAGTCTTTGAATACAATATTCATTTATTGCGCTATCGTACACAAACATGACAACACGAGCATTCGCTCAAGCGCCTTGTCTTACGAATTTTTGCCTTAAGAATCAGGTCACGTGTCCTGACGCGAGTTTAGAAGTTGTTACCCATTCCAAAAAAAGTGCGCAACGCCGCTAAAGAAGTTTTCACTTCAATAAACGGCCTCTTGGAACCGAACCTTTGTTTGGTTCTGCACACTAAACACAAAAACCAACACACTTTACGCAACTACTATTCTCATTAGTAACGTACACTAATCCCCTTACTAATAAAACTTACGCCCCGTTTTATCTCGTGTGTAACTTCATTTTTTGTTAGCAATAGTAAAGTTACACACCAGATAAACGGGCGTTATAATAGTAAGTAAGGGGGTTACAATGTTACTGAACACAATCTACGATAACAAATGTAAAAGTTATATTACTGGCCGAATTTTAGCCATATCGTACGATTACATATGGGTAAATGTCACGGTGTGAGTCCAGCATTTAGTTTGATTTGGTTTTTGTGAATCTAGGAGTAAAGTAACTGTCCATAAAGATCTGAATTGAATTCTCAAACTCAAAATCAAATTAGTATTTTAAATACAAATATTGATAGGATTAAACTGTACGCAAGAATAGGGATTTTATAAAACACGTCTCCAAAAATGCGTTGTTAACCTTAGGCTGGGAAGGAACTTACGAAGGTATTTAAACTAAACGTCTACTCTATCTTCCAAACCGGAGTAATAAAATGAATTATATTTCAAGCACAGCATTTAAAAATCAGATACAAAAATATCAGTAACATTACACAATGTTACAATACAGTAGGTATGCATTCAGAATATAATAACAAAGAGAAATCATGAAACTGAAATTGTTTGATGTAAATAACTATGAAATTGCTTTTGAAATGCGAACAGAAATTTTAATATCAAATAAAAAAAAAGCGGCCTAAAGGTTTCAGCTTTTTATAAAAATACAAGGTGAATTTGTAACACCTGTAGTATGTGGATAGTGGAGATAAAGCAAATATGTGAACAACGTCATTATTGAGAGGACTTTTTCGCTGACAAATTGTCAGTTTTATCTGCACGTAAGGCACTAAGTAGCAGTCCTTCGTAGAAAAGATTCACTGATTTACAAAAAAAATTGAATCTTAAGAATAGTCGCAAAGGTTAATATTGCGCTGAACGAGTAGAACCGATAGCATGTCAATCAAAATTGAAATTTATGACGTTGCCTCGGTAATGTACTATACAGTATTCTCTCTTCAAACAACCAGGCGAATAGGCTTTTATACCCACAAATTATAAAGAATTACTTTATATCTACGCGGGTATACACTTGGTATAACATCATTTGCGGTTTCACCGCTCGCTCTGTGTTAACGGTAGAAGTAAAGGCGTTTCATTTTTATTTTGTAACTAATAAGTAAGTTCGCGATTTGTGAATTTCATTTTATTGTGATAAGTCCAAGTTTTTACTTAATATGGAAAAGAACAATTACATACTGTATTATGTTGTTTTTGAGCTTCACTCGAGCGGTTAAGGAACGATTTTTTTGCAATCAGGTCGAAAAATGATTATTTAACACTAGCTGCAGTTTCACGCAGCTTCGCCTGAGTAACCTGGCTTCTACTGCGCCGATTTTGAAACAAAGCCTAAGCCCCAGTCAGGGATAGTGAACGTTCTAAAGGTGAAAGCATGTTTGAAATCGGTCCAGTAGAAAATTCAAATAGGCAGATGTAGTTATAACACTGAAGGCGAGTAGCCCTTTCACATGCTGACGCATTACGCGGCTGTAGGTATTTATTTCAAAAACAAAGACGGGTTAGAGTACTGTACACTGTGTGTGTACGTGTGTGTGTGTGTGTGTGTGTGTGTGTATGTGTGTACGTGCTCGGGTGTGTATAAGGCTCATACAGCGTTAAGTGTATCTGATATAATTATTACATTAAAGCTACGCCACCAGAAGGTACCCAAACTGTGGAGTAAAACCTATTTGTGTTTATTATTTATTACTTAGCCAGCGTTTACTTAAAACCACAATAAACAGAAAATAAAATAAATTAAAAGTAACTCCTTCTTCGGATAGTCGTGTATGCTCTGATTGTGCCTCTGCCAACCGCTTCGGGTATGAGTATGTGTCACGTGAGTACCTTTTTTTAAGGAAAAAAAACCTTAGCCTCAACGCAAGATAGAGCCAATTAAGATGAACTATTGTTCTTTGTTTTCTACGTAAAAGCTTCAATACATCACCACCTACACGAAGTAACAGGATGCGAAATGTGTCAAGTGTGAAACGGTTTCACTAATTTTTTATGATTATAAAGCGAGCCAGCAGATTTCTTGATAGTACTCTAATATTTCCTAACCCTTTTCTTGTCTCCAAAACCAAACCTCTAGCATAAGTCATGGCAAAAATCTACCAAACTAGTAAATAAATTTGTGTCAAACGTTGAAGATGGAAAAGCGTTAGAACGTATTCGACTATCGCGGGCCAAGTTTGGTAAATTTACTTGAGTTACATAAAGAAATCATAAACAAGATTCTTAACCAAAATTAAAATCAAAATTAAGAAAGTTATAAATGCGATTGTATGTTCTTTTGTTTTGTGTGAAAACAACATGATACTAAAAGTCATGACAATAAAATAAATATAAGACAACCTCTGAATCATGGCGTCCTTTCCAAAAAAGGTATAATTATTAAATCGTGACTTTTAAATGAAATGAAATGAATGACTTTTCGCAAATGTACTTGTAGTAATTACTACATATATATAATTTATAAGTTTTTTGATGGTCGTTGATACAAATATAATTCACAAATAATTCTTTATTTTTTTACCAAATATTTGATTATAGTCGTTTTGGTCAATCAAAATAAGTATTTTGAATTTTTTAATTTTTTGTTACCTTCAAATATTCATAAAAACAAATGAAAAAAAATATAAACTTTTACTGCGGAGTCTTCTTTATTATTTATATAAGAAGAGCCCCCAAAAGTTAAAAAAATTATAGATTAATTATTTAAACTTTTATAAGGGATTATATAAGAATGTAAAGCCTCCAAAAATTTGTTAATAAATGTTTAATAACTTCAACAAAAATGCAGTTACCAATTTTTCGCTAAATAGACCATATTTTTTCAAGTATCTAGATGACACTACAATTTTTTTAAATTTTTAATTAATATTTAATGTTCAAAAAAAAATATTTATTGCTGCTCGGTTTGCGCGACGGCAGTGACGCAGCGCTGAAACGGCCGCGCGGAACCCAATTTTCAATATTAAATTAAAATTATTGACAATGGAGCTACAACTCCCGGAGTTGAGACATGTGTTACTGAAATTTTCTCCTCTTTTAGAATCTTTTTTTCAATTTTAATTATCTTTAATACTTTTCGAGTTACAGCTACAACACGGAGACACCTTTTTTTTTTCTTTTTTTTTTGTTTATAACAATTGTAATGCCAAAATACCAATTACTCAGAATTTTTTTCCGAACCCAAATTCCTGACAACCATTTTTTTACGATTACATGAACTATTTTTCGCAGGAAACTCACTTCTCGACCAGACTATCAGGCCTTGATTTCAGTTTGATGCAGTTGACTATTTGTTCACAATAATACCCTTGTCTATTATTTTATGTTTAGCACTTAATACATAAGCACATAGCAATACGTTAATCTAAAACTCGGAAACATCACAATCACCCTGCTATACTCGCATTTATCGTGTTTGGAAATCACGATTTCTTACAGAATAACCTTAAATACTCCAAAGGGAATAAACTTCCACATCTTGTGTTCTCAAATATCCCGAAGGTATTATAAAAATCACTCTTTAGTGTATCTTGTGGAAAACAGTCCATAAACAAGAAGTTTTCACTTCTTTTTGTTTGTATATATTGCCTTTGGCGAGGAAAAGACTTTTACGAAAATCATAAATATTTTACTGTAATCAGTTTCCCATGTTTTGTTTGGTTTTTGTTTTAGGATACAAGATTTTTTAAAGAATTTTACTTGTCTTTTTATTTTATTGGATCAGAGCTCAAATGGATTACAATGTCGCGGTAGTTTCAAAGGTAAGGATTCGGATTTGAACGCGTCATTGACGATAATAGTTTTTTTTTTAAATGCCAACTTCTTTAGCGACGTTGTGCACTTTTTTCGGAATGTGTAAAAACTTCTAAACTCGCGTCAGGACACGTTACCTGATCGAACATTCGTAAGACGCCGCAGAGCGCTTGGGCGAGTGTTCGTGTTGTCACGTTTGTGTCCGATACATAGCGCAGTAAATGAATATTGTATTCTACCACATAAATGATAGTACTTTCAAACTGATAATTAAAACAATTCGTGCAAAATTATTCTAAAATGTCAAAACGTTAATATTCAAGTTTTCACTTCTGCCGGCACTCCCGGAGTGCAACCCGTCTTTTTTTTAAATGGTTAATATGTTGCAATCCACGATGTTTTTACAACTTCACCGGACTATTATGATAATTGATAAAATGTTTCTTTCTTTGAAAAAATTGGAAACACGTACTGTAATTTTTTAACAATGAACGTAATATTAAGCACACAGCTTTCAATTTCCATTCGGTCTGTAAAATATTTTTAACTTCCTACAGAACACGAAAAGTGTTATAATTTTGACGTGTTTTTGTGTGTCTGTCTGTGGCATCATAATATAAGAATGGATGGGCCGCTTTCGATGCTGAATTTCTTGTTTGAAAGCTGACATGATCGAGATGGTTTTTAGCTACATTACGGGATTTGTCAAAGGTTCATTGAAAATTATTTAGTATTATTCTGTATCTCTTGTTACAGCTGGAGTGGCTATTGGCGGATAACACAGCAGTGACCTCAGTAGCAAACCTTAGAAGAGTCCTAACGAACGGTTCCCTCCAGTTCCTACCGTTCCCCGCGGAGCTGTACAGACGGGATATTCATGCTGCAACATACAGGTGTAGGCTGAAACTGAACAACGGCTTCGTTGTTCTTTCCAAGAACATACATGTACATGCGGGTAAGTCTAAACAAACTTACTAAGATATACGCGTAAACGGTAAAGAAAGGATTTAAAATATCACCACATGCTTTGAATCTTCAGCAGCTCAAATTGTTAGAGCATTCGTTGGCTTGAGACGAGACGAAACGGTACAAGTTCAATCCTGTCTAAGACGAAATTATTCCACTACTGGGCTTAGAGGTCATCGCAGTACACTAGAATCATTTTTCTTTTTAATTTCAAAATTGACGTCGATACTTAAGCAACTTACATTAGATGATGTGTGATAATTACGACGACTGATGAGATTTGGTGGCATCGAGAATAGACACGATATTATACATTTTTTGATAGTTTTAATTCTAGAACTAATGTTTAATACGCGTAACAAAATTGTACAAAATGCCACCAAATCGACTAATTGTACTTAATATACACAATAAAAAAATTCGTCTATTCTTTACTCTCGATCTTGCCAACAACTCTGGAAATAACTACCATATCCATATGACAAATATTAATAAGCTAATTTTGTTTCAGTGTTAAATATTCCATGGGAAGTCCACGTTTCGGACGAGTATGTGATGGCGGGAAACGCCGCCATTTTGCGGTGTCTCGTCCCACCGCATTACAGTGAGCGCGTCGACAGTACCGACTGGTTCGCTGATGATGCTACCAACATTCATCATTTAGGTAATAAACTGCATAATTCTTTATCCATTTCTACTAGCTTCTGTGTATTTTTTATTTTTAGTTAACACAATTAGTTGAATAATCCAACAACTTAATTTTTAGTTTGTTCCAACGTTGTAGATTTAACAGTGATCGCCAGTAGACGCTATACGTCCCAAATATGCCGAATCCTCCTCTCGAACATCTTGTTCTAGAGTTTTAGAAGGAATAAATAATAATAAGTTTTTGTATGTTACAATAGTTTACGAAATTCTTTACGTAAATTTGAAAACTGAAACACGATCAAATAAATTTGGCTTCAGAAAAAATCGTAAGCTTTCACAAAAAACACGCATTTCGACGACCCCTCTCTGAAAAAAAATATCACGTTAGTTTCTATTATAGATAAAAGGTATGTGTTAAAGACGCACGACGACCTGTAAACATATAACATTACAACATAATAATATGCAGAAAATAAGAAGCATAAAACATGAAAAGTATTTCATACAAAAAAGCAACGAGTGTCGTTCCTGGCTAGTCTCGCACGAGTCACCTCTATAAGGAACACTTTCAAAATGTCAAGACCGAACCGTTTTTGTATGAAATGCGATTGGTTTGAATGCTAAAGCCGTGATTGGACGAATCCTACGCTCGCACGTGATTGGTCGGTGTTTTCACCGCGAATCATATAAAAGGACGGCCAATTTGGACGACCAGCATTCCGGGTCTGATCTCCACTACGAGAACAAAGAAGAAAGAAGAAACTCTGGAAGAACCTCTGCAAGAAGAACCTCTGCAAGAATACTGGAAGAAATACTGCAAGAATATTTCAAGCTTTCTGCGATACGGGAGAATCAGAACCTATTTAGTGTTTACAGTCCACTATTATTGTAACTCAGATGAGACAGATTTGATTGATTAAAGTGTGTATTATTTTCGTTTGCGATTTAAATCGACGGTTTCATTAATCTCTCGTAGGGACGTAGGGACAGTCCCCTAGTAGCTATAACATCCCCGCCAGGCCATCGCAGCCGCGACCAACTGCCTGTTAGTCACGGTTACGTTAGAAACCTACGACGGTAACATCTTTGGTCCTTGTAAGGATCATTAACATCTTAGGTCCTTTTAAGGATCGTCAGCTACATCCTTAGTGGATCCTAGCAGCCAGCGGGGGTCCGTTATATATATTTATAGGTGGTCCTTTGAAAACGGATCACCAACAGTATGTTACAGATAAAAATCCATTGAGCCAAATTTATTTAATCGTGATTCGATTTACAAACTTCTTTAACGAATTTTGTAAACTAACAATAGTTAAACTGTAAACTATTGTTAAGTACCTACACAGTTATTGTTAAACATATGTTCTCAAAGGTCTAGCCAACTATTCGTGAGGAAGATTCGGAACATTGGGATCCTTAAGACCGTAAGGACAATCGTCGCAATATGATGACCCATAATTATATAAATAATATGTACCTTGAAGACTTGCACATATTTAATATACACGGTACTGTTTAAAATATTTAAAGTAACTAAATAATAATTCATGCTTTAATTTTTGTGGCACTCATGTGGGATTGGGTTCCGACATTCTCCCCTGAAACAGCATACCATTCGGCCAGAAATCCTAAGAAAAATCATTTAACTTATATATAATATTGCTTCTGCAATATTCAGAACGAATATGGATCAGTCTGCACTGACATACGATCAAAAGGATCCGCAGTGAAATAGAGGCGTAATAGTAGCCCTTATTCCTGTTAGTTTAAGGGCACCTAAGTCCATGTTTTGTTATCCATAGTCATAAGCTGTATATGATCATTTGCAAAATTATGAGTCACAACAATCGTAAAAAGTGTCCACTTTACACTTAATTTCAAATTGCAGCGCTTAAGTTACTTTCACTTCATATAAGTTTTTTTTTTAATTTTTTTTATAATATTGGAAGGCAAACAGGCAGTCGTATTTCTTGATGGTAAGAAATTCACGTCGCCTAGAGACACCAAAGGTGGTAATGGTGCGTTGCCAATCTGAGGCTGGGATGTAAGGTATCGAGCAAAAGTCAGTTTACCGGCTACCTTACCCTCCAACCGGAACACGTCAACAGCAGCCATTGACGTTATTGTGGCAAGAATAGGTAAGGCGGTGGTACCAATCCGGGCGAGTCGCTGCGAGACTCTACCACCTAGT
>NJDD01004506.1:311721-324025 GCA_002245505.1 Calephelis nemesis | reverse complement strand
TAGATGGAAAGCCCGCCCCCCTCCTCCGCGGGCCGTACTGCCGCCATTCCACGCGGGCCAAGTGGCCCACCACCCTGTGTGCGCTCCTCGTGTCCCCTCTTGAGCAGAGAGGGGTACTGAGGAGCGCCCTCCCCGGTCCGTATTGGTTTCACCGGGGCCCCAGCTCGACCCCAGTTACTCAGCCCCCCCCGCCGCGACAAGGCTCGGACCCTCGGGGGAGAACCTATCGCAACCTACCCAATCCTACGCAATGTTCTTGAGACGAAAGAAGCGACTTTACTTAAAATTAAAAGCATTAACATGTTCTCTACAGGTCACGTGATAGTGACAGAGCCGAAAGGCGCCGTGCGGCCACGGATAGCTGTGGAGCCGCGTACTCGCAGGATCCAGGTGGGCCAGGATGTGCGGTTACCCTGCGCTGCACACGCCTGGCCTGTACCCACTTATAGGTACGTTGTTATTTTCTTTCCTATACATAAGGAGCCTGGAGGTAAGAGAGAACTAGATACGTGGCTTGGGATCTTGTCCATAAGATGGAAACCTATTCTATGGTGCCTATCTCTTACCATCGAAATAATTAACTACCTGGTTGTTTAGTATTTTATAGCAAAAGAAAGCGAGAATTCGGTATACTCATGGGTAATCCAGATTTCATGTACTTATAACTTAAATACCTATTCATTTTCACGCCAAATTTGTAACAGGGTTTTCGGATATTATCAAGTGGTAAATGCTACGACCCTTGCAGACCTGCCTAACATCCTTCACATTTATTACCCTTTTCATACAAACACGCCAGTTTCGGAGACTATTGGTATCACCCTCGGATAAACCGCGAGCGATTTGATTGTGAAATGTCAACCTAGGTTTCCCAGGGTACCTATATGTATCCACATTCCTATTAGATATCTTTTTCGTCAATCTCATTAAATTCATTAAGTTCATTAAGTATAGAATGTAGTTATCTTAGTCAAAAATTAGCTTAAAGTATCCTGATACCTATTAGGATTTAGTCAGGCCATTAAGTAAATCTTTATATATATAATTCTTCTGTGAGTGTGTATGTCACTGAACTCCTTCTAGACGGCTGGACCGATGTTGCTGAAAGTTTTTGTGCGTGTTCAAGGGAATTCGAGAATGGTTTAGATTCACAATTTGGTCTCCTGTAAATGTTTTTGTAATTAATTTTTTAATAATAAGTCGTTGTTGATTTTGGAATGTTTCACATCGGATCCGACAGACTGCGCTACTGTCGAAGCATTAATATCAAGCGATACGAAGTTTGTTGGGTCAGCTAGTATACATATGTATTTAAATAGAGATATCATTATAATCTCTTAAAAAAAGTAATTGAAATTCTATAACCAAAAAGATAAAAGTTTCCTGTATAGTAAAATAGAACTATGGCCTATAAACACAATATCTTTATTATGTTATAAATGCCTTGTAGTCCTTCGTCTATCCTACACTCCGATTAGTAAAAAGATCGATTGCATAGATTTTGTTTAAAGTTTACGGTAAATCGTTTTTATAATCCAAAAATCCATTTTTATAATCACGAAAGGTAGCTTATAATGCAGAGATACATACTACTTTATCATCTTACGGCCAGTATTAATAATCAACCCGCTTGCTGTCCAAGATTGATATTTTGATCCATTTTTATGTTATCGCTTGCCAATAACATATCTGTGGACAGGATAAATATGGCAATTAGTTATAGGATAGGCCGGCGGATACGCAGCTATTTAGATTGCTTGAAATCCATCTTTAGACATACATTATGAACATTGGCCGTTAGTCAACAGCCGACAAGAATAACTCATAAACCACTAGTCTGTGGTGATAAAAATTGTAAAATAAGTATCATCAAAACACCATATTTTGACGATTTTGTGATACCTTATTGACTGAGTAATAACATACAAAAACATATTCAAATCGGTAGCCTGCTCCTTTTTGAAGTCACTTATAAAATGATAGCATCAAGATAAATACAAATCCTTTTCATAGCGAAGTTTTGTTGTTTAAAACGTAGTAAATCGCGTCTAAGCTTGCAGCAAAACGACTGGCAACTTTAACTAAACGGTTGTTTCTTTCGAACAAACAAATCCGACTCATGCAACTACTGCCATACACAAACCGAGCGTATGCCAGTGAACTAGAAATAAGCAAAATTCATGATCCATTTAAGACATGCGGCTGTGAGCAATAGCTGGTATTTATTGAGCCTTGAAAAGTTTCCATTTCGCTTGTGCAAGTTTATTTACAGGGTTGTGTATTTTAGAAAACGTTCTTTTATTTTAATGGTATTTGCGTTTTAATGTTGTTTATGTTAGTTATAAAATATACATATAAACCATCCTCTTCAATCACTTTATCTATTAAAAAAACCGCATCAAAATCCGTTACGTAGTTTTAAAGATTTAAGCATACAAAGGGACAAAGGGACAGAGAAAGCGATTTTGTTTTATACTATATAATGATTACCTTAGCAGTTGATGTCGGGATGAGATGACCCAATTATGTGCTATGTGATAATTTGATAGTTAGGGTTACTGGATGCTTCAACTAGTGCAGTCAGTCATAACAAGTTGATAGAGCAGGTCTCTACAGATACGGATACGGATTGGTATAATGAATACAATGTCATCTGGCATGTTTCCACTTGAGATAGACAGTAGCAGTAGAATTACACTAATATATAAATGCGAAATTGAATTCTGAGGTGTTTTTGAATTGTCAAAAGTTTGTGTGTTTGTTTGTAAATTCTTCATGCAAAAACTGATGAAACGATTTTCATGAAATTTGGCACACACACAATATAGCCGGTAACTTGGATTAACACATAGGATAGTTTATCACGAAAAAATGCTCCTGTGGGACCGTTAACCACGCAAACAACGCCTCGGGAAAGACATTTTTATTAGAAAATTAAAAAACGAACTGTTTTGTTGCCCCGACCCGGGGGCCGAAACCGATTCCTCATAAATTTTAGTCCGGCACCAAAGCGTAAGACCACAGAAGCGACTTAAAGTAGCTTTCAGTAAAGTTAAACATTCATTGTATTTTAAATAAGTTAATTAATATATATAACAAATTGGCAAGTAATAAAGAATTTCAAAAAATAAAAAAAATGTTGCCAAACAACATAGAATTTAATTTTTTTTACCAAACAATATAAAATATCTATGTTGAAATAGCGGTAGTTTATTGTGACAATTCACTATAAACTATTTTGTCATTGTTTTTAGTGTTTCTTTCTTTCTTTCTTACTTCTGATAATTAACGGACACGACAATATACAAATTGTCGTGTCCGTTTAGTTATCAAGTTTTAATCCAATTCCTTACATTTTTGATGTGTCAGCTGTACTGAGCCTTTACCATGTGTTTTTTTTATATTATAGGAAGGCAAACAAGCAGGCGGATTTCCTGTTGGTAAGAAATTCACGCCGCCTAGAGACACCAAAGATGGTAATGGTGCGTTGCCAGCCTGAGGTCAGGATGTTAGGCCTCGAGCAAAAGTAAGTTTACCGGCTACCTTACCCTCCGAACTGGAACACGTCATGACGTTATGGCGGCAGGAATAGGTAAGGCAGTGATACCAATCTGGGCGAGTCGCTACGAAACTCTACCACCTAGTCAGATGTCACGGTGTTAGTGATGATAAGCCTATGCTCGCCTTTAACTAGCTGCCTGGCAAGAAAGGCAGATGGTCTATTCTGCAAAAGGAGCCCGTACCAACACGGCTTATCAAGTTTACTGTACTAGCTAACGTCTCCGTATATTATTTGTATGAAAACTTTGAACAACGCTGCTATTGGTAACTAAGAGAAACATTTTTAGACCAAAAGTGTCATAGATCTCGACACCTAACTTATCGTAATTCAAACGAACTCATGGTAAAGACTCTGTTATACTGCACATAAAAAGTGATTTCAACAAGAATTAATCTGTCTACAATGGCATGGAACTAATGAGAGGATTTTAAGCTATTAAACGACACAAGAGGTATTAAAATTCCGTTGTCCCCTACGTCTTGTTTTACATTTTTGACAACCCTACTACCGCCGAGGTAATAAAGGTAGATTAAAATTAAAACACCCACTAGAAAAGTTTCCTAAAACCACAATAAACATTTTAATTAAATTTTCAAAAATAAATACGTTTAGACCCACTAGAAAAGTTTCCTAAAACTACAATAAACATTTTAATTAAATTTTCGAAAATAAATACGTTTAGCTCAGATAAAATGAGATTAATATTTTCACAAGAGATCTTAATATCTAACGCGGTGTAATAAAACTTCCTGTTAGTTAGTCTATTAATTAAGTCGAAACCCCGGGGAAGCGCTATTCCAAAGTTTTAATACAACACTACATTATTATAATTAATTTAATTTAAAAGGATTATTTAGTTTCTTAAATAGTCCAAGGCGCTAGCTTACCTTTTGTTTTAATTTAGTGATCGACTGCAAGTTATTTGTATTCGTGATTGTATGAATGTTAAATCATATTCAAATTTACATTCATACCCACATTAACATGCATATTCATATTCACATTAACATTTACATTCACATTCATATTCACAATTACATTCATAATATTTATAATTCATAATATTCAAATATTTCGTTTTTAAGGTCAAAACTATTTTAGATGTTTGCCTTGACAAAACACAACAGCTATTGGACCTCATTGTTTTTTTTCTTTTAGTTGTGCAGATAATCTTTCAAGTATAAAGACTCCATTTCCAGATTAACAAGTAACGTAGTGTCTGCTAATACACAAATATAAAACTAACTTAATACGACGTTCTTAAAATAAAAGAATGAATTCGTAACCCTCTCCAAGATATAAACTTCAATAAAGTATTCTTTGATAGTCTGTGCATCTGATAGGTAAGTTTTATGTTTGCTCAACATTTGGAAATTACGGGAGTCAAGCTGCATGCTCCATAACTTCCACATCCCACCGAGTCTTTTAAAATGCAAATATCTCGGTGCATTTCAACTCTTTTCATAACTATTCCCTGCTAACTCAAGGAACATTGAAGAATTCGAGCCACGACTCATTCAGTGGAATTTCACACAGGATAATGTGACATGGCGTTTGCTTTCAAGCTTTTTCTTCATATCTCAAAGATTAAAAGTTAGAATAAGTACATAGTCTTTTAACATGTCTGGCTTCTGTTGGAATACAAAAGATTAATAATAAATGTTATGAACAATTAAAATATGTTTAAATTGATATTTAAATATATGTAATTAAAATATATTTTAATTAAAAATGTGTTTGATTAAACATTAAAATTTGTAATTCTAACGCTTAGTAATTTTAATGTAACCATTGGCATTTTATTTATAACAACTCACATGATAAGCTGTATTAGCATGTAACAGTTTTAACTATCTATTTGTATATCTTAAATTAATTAAAAACAACCACAGGCAATTAATTATTACTCTTAAATTTTATTTTGAAGTTGTTTCAAATCTTAGTCTACGGGTCTATATGTTGTAAGATGTGCCTGAATATCTATGCATTATAGAAAGAAATTGATATGGTTTTGGCTATTCAAATTAGTAGGTACGTTTGATGCTTGAAATTCATCGCATTCTATCAAAATAAGTAAATTTGGAGATAAAACAGTAAACCTTGAATACAAGTAAAATGTTTCTGCATGATCAAAACTATGCCTAAACACTAAATCTACATATTTTTTAAGCTACCAACTTTCGAAAAATCACTTAATTGAGTCATGAATTTTAATAAATCCTTTTGACTTAAATTATTTCAAAACTCAGTGCAATGCTTGTTTGCAATTCAATTTGCAGCGTAATTGGCTTGCGAATGGATACCTAGGATACTCCTGTTTATTTTGTCTCTGGCTGACCCAATAAGGCTTTGCACAGCATTTACCACTTCTATAACTTTCTTCATTAAATCAACAATCTCGGAAATATCTTCAAAGGATTTACCAGGATTGGTTCCTTTCATCTTATTATTTTAATACCGGGATCAGAGTTTAAGCATCTGAGTGAGTGTTATCTCAAAGTTTTCAGTTTTATCTGATAATGTAAATATGATGATTTCATATTTCTATGTAGTCCGTGGCTTTTACAGTTTTTACAAATTTCTATTGACTTTCATATTTTATATTACTTGCTAGCTTTCGCACTAAATTTGGAGTAAAACAATTCCCATTTCCCTATACCGTGTTTGGAATATCTAAATTCATATACTACAGTATTTTTTTACTAACTATTTATAATATACAACGGATAAAACTAAATATACTTACTTAAAAGTAAATAAAACAAAGTGCAAATGGTGAGCTCATATTCATTAAATAATTTTCATCCAGCAAACCAGTAAAAGGAGAAAAATAAATGAAAAAAAATAGACCTGTCTAGGATCTGCACAAATACAGAAACTACACTAGTTTATAAATTTACACACATGACATAAAAAAATTGAACAAATAGAAAAATAAAATTAAAGGGCAACATAAGGTTTACATTTTCATTTATTCACTTTTTCATTTAACCAATTTATTTTATATATTTTACAATTCTTTCCTTTTGTGCAAAAGTGCAGATACAAGGTGCCCATAGGGGACCTATCCTATGGGCACCACTAATTGGTTTGAACCTCACATAGGTAATTCTGACATTCCTCGAGGATCTGACCTTCAGGGTTCAGACGTAAGGGGTACGCGGGGCGAAGCGTTTTCTTGATTGCGTGTAATTTTAAATCTGTGAAAACTTCTGAAGTAGTCATTAAAATTAAAAAAAAATTAAAGAAATTTTGATCTACTTTAAATAAAAAGTAACTAAGATATTTAGTAGATAAGGATTAAAAATGATGAAGAGAAATGAGTTTTTTTTTTATAAAAAGATAGTTTTTAAACACATTTTTCTGAGATTTTTTGGTTAATGTAAGTCATTATTATGAGAGCTTTATGCTGTTTTTAACTTTTTGTAGACCATTTTATGATATGAATTTACGTAGTACATTAGTTTGTTATATCTCCAACGCTTTAACAAAAACCAGGGCATGCAATGTAAGAGATCGAAAATTGTTTTTTTGACGTCTTCGTCACAAAATATGGAATTTTCTCTATTATACAAATACTTTATTAGAATGTGTTGATTAAATGCAAACCTACGAGAATAATTTATCTTAATGATAGTGAAAACCACATAAAATCCGTTTCGTAGTTTTAAAGATCTAATCTCATATAAAAAGAACAGATAACGGAAAGCGACTTTATTTTATACTAGCTGTTGCACGCGGTGTTGCCCGCGTGGTTAATAAACATTTTTCGGCATAAAAACTATCCTATGTGTTAATGCAAGTAATGTAATTTGTGTGTGCTAAATTTCATAAAAAACGCTCGAGCCGCTTTTGCGTGAAAGAGTAACAAACAAACAAAAATACAAACTTTTACATTAATAATATTAATAGGTTAGGATAGGATTACAGACGTCCCTAAACAACCGCTCACAAAGCCTTTAGCCTCGCCAAGCTTTGGCTCGCAGTTCACCTTATAAAGATATACAGCTTCCTTGAAAATTGTAGAATTTTCAAGACTTTTATCAAACATTTGACCTTCCTACAAAACTCAGTAACAAGTTTTGTTTCTTTCATCCCGCAGATAAAACATATAGATCCTTTCACTTAAACCTTTTATACAGTTCTCTCGGGGATAAGCGAAAAGTACGGTCTTGTCATACAAAAATGTCTGTCAACTTTTTACTCGACTTTGGAAAGAGGATGATATATTTCTTTAGGCTTATTTATAGTTTAATACCTTTTTTATAGTTTAATCTATTAAATTTATTTAATTTTGTATAACATCGTTAATCAGAAAAATCAGAGTGATTTATAACGTAGAGTTAAATCAAAATAGATATCACTTTTTTTACCGATGGTAGAGAAAACTTGCCCGGGTAGCGATCTACCGCATTACGTATTACTGCCGCCATCACGAGTGACATGTTTTAGTTCGGAAAGTTGTTGGTAGGCTTGTACTATAGCCGTAACATCCCAGCCTTAGGACAATAAAGCACTTTCAAAATATCTAATGTCTATTCTCTTTTGGAAAGGCAGACAACAACACCACACAGTTAGCAATTACAATTTAAAAAACAATAAAATTGACCTGAGTACATTTTATCAATATCCGTCTTGTGGATTTTTAGTTATAAACATAAAGGACCAAAACACTAACCGCTTCGTGGAGTTGGGCCGCTAGGACTGTCACTTTTTTAAAATAGAGCAAAATCTTTTTATAATAAATAAGCAATAAATTTCTCACGGTGGTCCATGGCTTAGAACTGTGATTCCCAAAGTTATTTGTGCTACGGCTTACGACCTATCTGAAAAAAGTTCCCAATACTCGGCACACACCTCTAGGATATTTCACTGTTACCAATTTGAATAAAGGACTAAGTTTGAACACTGTTTGTAACATTTTATAACACAAGATTTTTTATAGTTTAATAATTAATTAATTGAATTATGTCGTATCATGATTCCTAGTGAATTCTGGTTTTATATATTCTAGGTTATATTTTGTCATAACTTTCTGACGTTGCGTGCCATGCGAACTCACTGGGGGTATTTAGAAGTCAGACTCAGTTTCGCTTTTGTCACTTAGAAGATAGTTTAGACCCATAGTTTGGGAAACCCAGCCCTAGACACGTCTATGACGCAGCAACGCCGCAACGCCAACCGACGATTTTAGCGGCGCGGTTATGTGTTTTGGTCCTTAAACATAATTAATATGTATATTGATTATTAAAGCAATTTTTTTTATAACCTACCATTTGAAATGAAAACATCATCAAAATCCGTTCATCATTGGCCAAGTCATTGCAAAATATTGTGGAGACGAATAGACAACCTCCTCCTTTTAAAATAACTTCATTATTTTAAAACAATGTGTTTTTGTCAGAATCTGTGATAGTGCAAACCAGGGTATAAAGTATCCACATCTTCTATCATCATTTTACAAAGCTTCAACAAAAGTTCACAGGATTTCTGTTACCATAATGTTTTTAATATCTTATTTCTGTGATTTCCATTACTGGTTTATGAAAACATAATAAGTTGATATATTAACCTTGATAGAGAGAGAATCACGCCCATAATTTCGAGGAGGTACAACCAGGCTACCCACAATTACCCAAATATGTGTTTTAGTCCCACGTGTAAGTTGGCAACCCTATCACCAAACCGAGCAGCTGTCAAATTTATAATATCCAATAATTTATTAGAAAAATTAAAAAAGCACATTTTTAGAATCTCGATCCACGAATCGCATCCGGGACTTCAGGTATTCAATGAAACCATCAGACCACTGACCTGCTTCGAGAAGTTAGCTTACACGCCTAAGCCTAAATTCATTGACCAACCGCGAGGCTTGAGTTCAATTCGCAACAGGGGTAGGCATTTGTGTGATGAACATTTTGATGTCTGCATTTCCTGGTCTGTTTATTAAATTTATTTAGGTAATATATTGTATTAGAATCGTTGACTAACACCCATAACACGAGCATATAAGTTGCTTACTTTGGGGTTTGATTCAATTTGTACAACATTTTCAAAGATATTTAGATATTTTATAATGACCGGAATTCAAATAAAGGCTTAGTTTTTCCAAAAAATCAACCACCACAGTTCTGTGATGGGGAATAAAATTCTACGCTAAACAACTCGCAACTTTAGGAAGTACAAAATACGTTTACCCTTAAAGGATTTTTTAAAAATGTTCTACCAACACTCTTTTCTTTTTAGATGGTTTCGAGAACACCACGAACAATTAATATCAATAGAGAAAACATCATTATGGCCTCGAGCGAGAATACTCGGCGGGCTCCTCACTATACAAAAGCTTCAGCGCGACGACTCCGCCAGATTTATATGCTGGCTGAACAACACTGCAGGGGGGGAAGCTGCCCACTTCAACCTCATTGTAACTGGTATACTTTATGTTACATTCAAGTAAATATATACTAGATAAAATTTCATCCTGTTTGCTAGTTTTTTGACTACGTTTACAGAGGATATTAAATTTTAAACAGGCTATATTTTTGTTCAGTTTTATATTAACTACATAAATTATGTTAATTATGAAGATCGTAAAAATGTAAATGTATTGTTTTATTAAATACTAAAATACATAACTACTAAATACTGCTATTACTAGCTACTAGCTAAACTAGCTTCTAGGTCATTTGAAAAAGTAGCCCATCGTTACTTCGCTTACAAAAGTCACTATGTATTTTGTTTTAATTTTTGGCATTAGCTTTGGAAACACTAAGATGGATTATAAGGAACAAATACTGTATGAACCTTATAATGTACATATACACACATACATAATAATAAATATTTTAAGAAGTACTTTAAATATTTAGGGAGTTTTCATAACCCTTAAATATTAAATTACCTATAATTTAACTAACTTTTCAATGTATGTTATTGAAAGACTTACAATGGTGTCCAATGCCAAAAATACATATTAGTATCTGACTCATAACAATATGGGTTCTACTATTAAGCCGAAATAATTCTAATATCTTAGGTTTTGTAAATTGAACAATATAGGTAGAAACTGGTATATTGAAAATGGAGTTTTTCATTATTTCTCAAGCATTTTGTCCTTAAAGGTCCATGTATGCTAAAATACGTCAGCAGTATACTGCTTTTTTCATACAAAGCAATCATGGATCTTGGTGACAAAAATACACAAGATTAACATGAATATGCTCTATAAGACTAGTGTTTCCAAAACACGATTCATTTCACTTTGCTCGATAGAAAAAAATCAAAAAGTTAACCCTTTTTTGAAAGCAAAACCCAACTGTCTACTTCAATTATGAAAATATCGACACCAGATTTAACATAAACATAGATAAATACTATACCTAAAAGATAAGTGTTTCGGTTTTTATACTTTTTTTCAAATTACTTTTATAGCGTCAAAAATAGTGATTTGTCGCTGAAGACGTTTACTTTAGAGCGCAATATTTCATAGTAATCATGAAACGGGGGAGTGCGGCGATTGGCTCTTCTGGCTGATTAAGTATGGGGCCTTAAAAGATCCTGTGGATAAGCAGACATTTCTTGAGTAGGCTCTTACAACTTGAAGGATTAAAGCATAGAATAAAATATGATAGTATTGACTAAAACACTGACAAAAAAAACTGTAAATCTTTTTACATCATTTTGTGATAGAATTGAATATCCATTGTAAATTTACTAAATAGTGTCAGAAAATATTTAGCTAACACCGACAAAGGAGTTACAATTATTAACTAAATTTTATATCTTATAGTTTTACTCTACTTGTTTTTTTTATTTCGTACTTATCGTAGCAACAAATTTCTAATTTTACTGAAGGTTTTTTTGTAAAATTATTGTAACTCTACGGAAATTTCTTTTTCTTAGTTTAAAACGCAATAAATATTTTATTGCAAAACTATATTCACAAATTCATTTCTTAAAGCAATTATGCAACATCGCAAATATAAACTAGCGTTAGGTCCAACTGCATACTAAATAAATTTGCAAAGCTAACTTCTGTATTCATATCCGTAGAGAAAACAGAAATATTAAACGGAAGTTTCTTTGCAGAACCAATTTCCGTCCGAATCAAACCAGAAATAACACGGACAAAGTTTAGTGTCAATGTAAACTTTGAATGCAAGATTTTTGGTCACCCTATAGAAGTTATATATTGGATACATGATGGGAAACTTGTGAAAGATACTGAGAGGCTCAAGATGTCACAGGATGGACTCAGGATACATATCAAAAATACACAACCGAGTGATCAGGGTATATATCAATGTTTTGCAAGTAATACGCGAGACCAAGCGTATGGATTATATGAGTATAATATTAGTGGTAAGTTCAATACGACATAATAGTAATAATACCCGTAGTACATAGTCTTAACACGAACCTACTTTTTAGTCGAAAGTGTTTAAATAAAAAAAGTATCTTCATGCCCATATCCCCGAATAGGTAGGCAGAATCACAACCAGGGCACCCACGACTAGCCGAGGACACTAAGTCTTACAATGTGATAGGTGGCAAGCCTATCGCTATCCGGGCACATCCCCAGCAACATTTTTTTATTGGAAAATTGGAATAATCATAATTTCGTTTTGTTGCCCGACCCGGGTATAGAACCTGGGTCCATGAAATCAAGTCCAACACCTGGACCGCTAGACCACAGAGGCGATTCTTTAAATATATTGGGTTTGACAATTTGAACAATCGAGG
>NJDD01004506.1:256996-299218 GCA_002245505.1 Calephelis nemesis | reverse complement strand
AAAGTGTTTTTCAATAAATATTGTGATGAGATTTAGCAAGTCGTGCCGAAACGCGGTTGAGGCGGATTTGTAAACAAGTCCACCCGCCCTCCATAATACCTTGACTACTTATTCAGCTTAGTTTATAAGCAAATTAAACTGCAGTGTATCCGGCCTCGTTTCCTAAGATTAAGCAAGGCTTTAGAGAATTTGTAATAACTCATTATACTTAGTCCAACGGCCAACCCACGAAGCTATAGTACTACTGGAATATACATTTCTACTGGCAATATTAATAACTTATCTACAGATAGAGATAGGTCTATTAGAGTTTTGTTGATAAGATATTTTTGTTAGTTATTAAAAAGCGAACCACTGGGAAACAATAATAATCTTTTTTTTATGATATTGGAAGGCAAACAAGCAGACGGATTTCCTGATGGTAAGAAATTCACGCCGCCTAGAGACCCCTAGAGACTAAAACTGCAACATATAAACTCCAATGTCATAACTACAACATCTTAGTACACGGTAAACTTCTAACACCCCTCTTTTCCGCCGGGGGTTAAAACTACAGCGATTGAATTCTGTAATCGTCATAATTTAGGGATAAGGTTCATTGGTGAATATAGATATCTCATAGCCAAGCTCTATCAGTTATGTGACCTGCCTAATACCTCTTCAGCTTGCTAATCCCCTCAATTTATACACGGCGACCTACCGACTATTTGTTGAAGGCGTTAGTAGAGTAAATGTGGTACTATATGTCTTTCGTTCCCTATCAAACAAGCGATAATATGACGTCACTGCAAAATAGTGATAGCTGGAATATGACGTCACTTTAGGCTTAAAGATGGCTATACATTTTAAAGCTATATAACCTATTTTTAGAGTTTCGTTAACTTGTACTACAAATGCTACATACATGTAACATACATTAAAATATAGGAGTCGAACACCTTTTTTTTTAATGTATAATAATGTAATTATAATATAATATTACAATAATTATTTATTTATCAAATTAAACAGATTTACAATTTTAATGTTCGTAAACAGCAGCTACACTATTAGAACTGTGTTGCTACTATTTACGCCCACCTCGGAGAACTTTACAATTCACATAGTAATTTAGCAAATACATAAAAGTGTGTTACATTACATCCCATATTGTGTTTAGTATATTGAAATGTATACATGTTTGCATTTGTATGTACAGGCATAAGTGTGATCAAGTATATTATGCGCGCGCGGCGTCTGTGTGTGTGTGTGTGTGTGTGTGTGTGTGTATGTGTGTGTGTGGGTGGGTATGTGTGTGTGTGGGTGTGTGTGTAAGAGAGAGGGAGAGAGAGAGAGGGCATATATAAGGTATGTTGCTGTAAGTATATACAAGTATGTGTATGTAAAAGAGTGTACATTCAGTTCATTAAGTAGAAATGAGTAATTCAGTCTCATCATATGTTAAATTTTGCAAGAAAACAGTCAATTTTGATTTACATGCACGGTTAATGAGTGGATATATATTTAAGATTTTATTTACTTTATTACATGCAAATGTAGAAAGATAATCAAAGTGGCGCCTTGCTAATGCAGAACCAGCTTTAGTTTTATTAAATACTTTGATTGGGCGGCGAGAATTATGGGCTATGTTTGGAAAAGGAAACACCTGAATGTTTGCGCTAAATAATCTCACGTATGTACAATTGACGAACAGACATGACTTTAGCAACAGAATACAGCTCCGTTGTAGGGAAACGAATAGGTTTTGAGTGAATAACCTTTGCTACTGCTCGTGGCGCCCTCTCCAGCGTGAGGAATCTGGTTTTAAAAGCTGAAACAAGTCTTCTTAAAGTCTGTTCAAAATATTAAGTATTTAGTTATATTAAATATGTTCAAAATATATGACATGGTACGTATGATAATAGCAAATTAATTAATGTTTGTTTTTTCTAATCCAAAATTCTTTCGCTTGGACAAAAAATAAAATTTGCAATATTTTATGTAAGAATGTAAGGTTATATATGTCTAAAAAATAAGAACCACAATATAGTAATTTCGTAGTTTAGTCAACTAGCCAATTGTTAAAAACGTTGAAAGTATTTATGTATATTTGTTATATATAGACATTTCTAAAAATGGTTCAATTATTTGACTATAATGATATATTTATAATATATGTATTTATGTTATGTAGTTGTAAAAAACCTAATAGTATAATCAAAATATTAAGTATAACAAGGAAAGATTTGAGTGTTTGCTTGTTTGTTATATTATATTGAATAGGCACCAAATCTACGGGACGGATTTGAAAAATTATATAACCATTAGAATCCGACTTCATCCCTGATAAACATTTTTATTGATTAATTATTATTATTATTATTAGTCATTTCTAGCAAAAAAATACAAATTTGTCCATTTGTGCGAGGCAAGGACGCAGGGTCGCCCGAATTGGCACCACCGCCTTACCTAGTGCTACCGCCATTATGTCAATTTACTTTTGCTCGGAGCCTAACATCCCATCCTCAGGTTGGCAACGCACCATTAGCACCTTTGGTGTCTCTACGAGGTGTGAATTTCTTACCATCAGGAAATCAGTCTGCTTGTTTGCCTTCAAATATCTTAAAAAAATCTATAAAAAAGTTAACTGTTAAAG
The DNA here is from genome assembly GCA_002245505.1 of Calephelis nemesis. Lineage (NCBI taxonomy): Eukaryota > Metazoa > Arthropoda > Insecta > Lepidoptera > Riodinidae > Calephelis > Calephelis nemesis. The sequence continues at coordinate 296,583 of NJDD01004506.1, read as the reverse complement.
AAATGATTTGATTTAATAGTTTGACATACCTACATACAATATGTTATTTTCATGCCAAATCCCTTGCGGCAAAGGTCTTTACCTAATAGTATTGTAGTAGTAGTATTAAGTGCCATATGTCATGATTCTTGCAAACTACTTGTAATTATTTCTAATACATGATTTTTTTTACAGAATCGAAACCCGAGCTCGTGTACTGGTTTTCTGAGCAAACTCTTCAACCAGGACCCAGTGTATCCCTGAAATGCGTTGCAATGGGTCATCCGCCCCCTCAGTTTACATGGCTTTTAGATGGCTTCCCTATACCTACAAACTCAAGGTATATTTTTTTATACTACCAACACTTTTAGTTTTTTGTTTACAGCTTATAGATTTTAGTTCTATTGTGCACCAACGAAACTTATTTTAAATAGCATTTATTTTTTAAAAGAAACAAACAATAAAAGAGAGTAAATATTTCAGTAACGTCAGATGAGTCAAAATATGTCAATTCGTGATGTTTATGAAAAATGACAGATTAAAAGTCTTTGGAAATGTCATGTAGAAACTAATCTCACAGCACTAAACGTGTTTTGTCGCTTTCAATTTCTGTTGTTGAAAGAAGATAGTGATAATTTTTTAAATTAATTTATTGCAGTTTGAGTAATTGGTTTAATACTCAAAACAACAACATTACCACTAATCTATTGCATTGTATTCTAGACACAACAATATAAAGCAAGAACTAATTCACCGACAATTAAACACGAAAGGATTTTGTGTTAACGTGCACTAAATATTTTTGATTTTTAAAATTTCGAAGCGAATGTTTAAAAAATTATTACACTAATTCAAAGAAATCTAGGACAACGCCTATCAAAATTACACGAAATAAAATTAAAGAAATAAAAAATAATATTTTTTTTTTCTTTCTATGAATTTACCTGTTGGATTAAACACTAAAAAGTTTAAATTAAAAAAGAATCTAGAGAACAAATCAAATGAATTTTGTCATAGTAGGAAATACAAGTTATCTATAGACACTGTTGGTACATTGCCAACACGTAGCTGGGTTAAGCCTTTTGCGAGACCACATGTGTACCGGCCAATTTAGAATGTGGCAAATCACTAACGGTAAGCATTTATAAGACAGTTACCCTCTAAACCGGAACACGTCAACGGCAAGCATAGGACGTTACGACACAGGAATAGGTAGGGCGGTGGTAACAAGTCACTGCGAAAATCTACCACCCACCAATTATTACCAATTTATCGATATCATAAAATGACAAAAACTTACGTTGTTCTGGATATCTCACTTCATTAATATCAAATTACTTTTATACAGATTTGTGGTGGGACAGCATGTAACACTACAAGATGACGTGGTTAGTCATCTCAACGTCAGCCGAGTGACAGAACAAGATGGCGGCGAGTACGCGTGTGTCGCCAGCAATAGTGCGGGGAAGGCCGCTCATGCTGCAAGGGTTAACGTCTATGGATTGCCTTTCATAAGGGAGATGCCCAAAGTGACAGCAGTCGCTGGGAGTGACTTGAACATCAAGTGTCCGGTTGCTGGATATCCTATTGAATCTATTACGTGGGAGCGAGGTAAGTTTATGTTATATGTTAGCATTTTAGATCACTGTCGCTTAAATATATATACTTACACATATATTTTTCAAAGTATAGTAGTATACATTTTTGAAGGTCATTATTAGTTTTATATAAAATAATAATTGTGTTATATTACTAAATATCAAAATAATTGCCTATAAATATAATGTTATAAAAATAGTGTGTTTTAAAAATATAATTATTATGTTGAATATTATGTGAAATAAAATACAAGGTTTTGAACCATTAATTACATGAAGAAAAAACCTTCAATATCAAATGAACGTTCCGAAACTAATTTTTAAGCAACAGAATTTAATATAAAAAAAAAGTATCTTCACGCCCATATTTTCGAAGAGGTAGGCAGAGGCACAACCAGGGCACCCACGACTAGCCGAAGATACTAGGTCCCACAATGTAACAAGCCTATCGCCAACCGGGCACATATTCAATCCCGAGCAACCTTTTTTTTATTAGAAAATTGATAAAATCCAATTTTCTTTTTGTTGCTCGACCCAGGAATCGAACTCGAGACCTCATGCAGTCAAGTCCGACAACTGAGCCGCTAGACCACAGAGACGACTTTAATATAAACAATATATAATATGCTGTTTCGTTTCTTTGTCGTCCTGATCTTAGGCCTTATGTGCAAGTCGACATGACTGCAGAAATTGGTAAGTGGTGTTTCCCCGTCTTGGCCCGGGCTCCTTTGCAGAATAGACCATCTGCCTTCCTGCCAGGCAGCTCGTAAAAGGCGAGCATAGGCTTACTATCACTAACACCGTGACATCTGACTAGGAGGTAGAGTTTCGCAGCGACTCACCCGGATTGGTACCACCGCCTTACCTATATATATCTATAAGTATATATTCCTTCCGCCATAATGGCAGGCGGCATTGAGTATAAATCCGGCCCTGGCCATAACGTCATGACGTGTTCCGGTTTGGAGGATAAGGTAGGCGGTAAATTTACTTTTGGTCAAGGCCTAACATCCCGGCTTCAGGTTGGCAACGCACCATTACCGCCTTTGGTGTCTCTAGGCGGCGTGAATTTCTTACCATCAGAAAATCCGTCTGCTTGTTTGCCTTCCAATATCATAAAACAAAACCAATCCGATGAGCTTCTACTTAATATTCTTCAAGTTGTGGCTTTTACTTCAATTCTCGATATTTGAAGTGCTAAATTCGTTTAAACTCAACGTCAACATTATGTGATACGAAAAAGAGACAAATACATATTGCGCCTTCTTTTAACCTGTGAGAACATGAAATACAGTATGTTATAGGTACATGAGTGTTTTTATATACTTATCAATTAAAAAGCTTGAGAAAAGGCTTTTATAAGTTCTACTATCAATACCTACATAATATGTAATCCATTCTACGAGTATTTGGGTCATATAATAATATGCAGACAATTCTTGTTAAGAGGAAGATATCGTCAAATCCTATAGCCAATAAAGATTTTATGGATGTGTTGCTATCATAAAACTAAGATATTAGGCATATGTAAGTATACATAATGTGTTAGTTTGACCGCTTTGATAGTCGAGGGGTTAGCGTACACGCCTAATGGCACGGACCAAACGCGAAGCCCGGGTTTGATTCCCGACAGAGGCAAGTGTTTGTGTTATGAACACAGATCTCTTTTCTTCCGGCTTGGGCTGCCGGATGGTCGGGATTCGTCAGGAATGTACCGACATTTCTTATGATGTTGAGAGCCTAGAAAAAATTAAAAATATTCCGATAAAACCAAAAATTGAAATAATGTCAACTCTCTGTGTTCCAAATCGAATGCCAGGTCTAAGACGACATAAAAGGTATAAGCATACATTATATTCTAATAGATAATCTCCTTCTTTTGGAGTCGGTTAAAAAGTTAATTATATATTGGACTATCTATCTTCGAATATTAATTAAAAAAATAGTATTTTTATTACTTTTGCCCCGACAAGATCTGAAAAGCCCGACATTTTGAAATTTAGTCCAGATATTTCAGCCTTCATAACTACTTCTGGGTGTCAAAATTTAATAAATGTATTGTAATATATTTGTTTAAGTATTTCTGTATATTAATAAAATCGATAAAATATATAACACCGTTTTCCTCGTGTTGTCCGGGCTCCTTTGAAAAAAAGACCATCTGCCTTCTTGTCTGGCAGCTCGTAAAAGGCGAGCATCGGCTTAACGTCACTAACACCGTGTCATCTCATTGGATTGCCATCGCCAAATCTATTCGTGCCGCCATAACTTCAGTGCTTGCCGTTGACGTGTTTCGGTTGGTAAGATAAGGTAGCCGGTATACTTCCTATTGCTCAAGACCAAACTATCTGGCCTCAGTTTGGCAACGCATCATTATCACCTTTGGTGTCTCTAGGTGGCGAGAATTTCTTACCATCAGGAAATCGCCTGCTTTGCCTTCATCATAAAAAAATATTTTTTGTGAACAGTTTACCCACACAATCTTCTCTATAACGTTTTGCATATAAATGATTTGAGGATCATGAGCCTTAGTAACCGTACCATAGACGTTAGTACTAGTACTTTGTATTCATAATTGGAAATATTGTTGGAAACAAGAGATCAAGTATTTTTCATTTTCTTCATCATTTTTCTTTTTTAAATAGGGGATTACGGACTACGGGAAGGATTACCTTATTTGTTTACAACGCCTTACGCTGAAAATAAAGACAGGGCAGAATTTAAAGGAAAATATTAAATTTTCTGTTCGTACTTTATTTTGAAAATACATTTTTATAAGAAACGTTTATTTTTTTGATGAGAATAGAAAACAAGCATATAGCTCTCCTGATGATAAAAAAACAACCTTAGCTTATAGATAGGCCTTATGTTTAAAGCTACGGGTATCCCTCCAGACCTAAATACGATAGTTCTAAATATTGTCATGCTTGTGGTAGGAATAATTAAATGGTCATATTCTATATCATTCATTTTATGTTAGGGAATAGCAGCTGACTAGGGAGATCCGCCCCTTAATTATTCACAGCTCTACCGCCTTATTCCACCTACTCTATATGTTGCATCGTGACACAAGGTGAACTTATACCTATATCCCTGCTTGGCCGATATTTCTCGGAACAAAACCTTTATCTTTCGAACTGCAAAAGATTGGAATTAATTTCCTAAAGAAATATGTTGGGAGACTTTTTCCCGTGTTGATCCGGGCTCCTTTGCAGAATAGACCATCTGCCTTCCTGCCAGGCAGCTCGTAAAAGGCGAGCATAGGCTTACCGTCACTAACACCATGATATCTGACTAGTTGGTAGAGTTTCGCAGCGACTCACCCGGATTGGCACCACCGCCTTACCTACTCCTGCTGCCATAACGTCATGACGTGTTCCGGTTTGGAGGGTAGGGTAGCCGGTGAATTTGCTTTTGCTCGACGCCTAACATCCCGGCGTCGGGTTGGCGACGCACCATTACCACCTTTGGTGTCTCTAGGCGGCTTGAATTTCTTACCATCAGGAAATCCGCTGCTTGTTTGCCTTCCAAAATCATTAAAAAAAATTATGCCTTTTGGAAGAAAGAGTGTGACACCTACTCTATTTCACATTCGTAACAAAAGGTGAACTTATACTTATATCTCTACTTGGTCGATATTCCGCGTAACAGAACCAAAAGGTTTGTCTCTTCCGTTGTTGCAAAAGATTGGATTTTTTAATGAGCAATGTGTTACCAACCTTGCGATTTTTACAACTTCACCGGGCTTTATTGATTGGAATTATTTTTTTAAAGAAGTATGTCCGGAGAATTACAGTTTGAGCGTTTTAGAAGCAAGAGTGTATAGGATACTTCGGGCTTAGTATAGCTGCATCTTTAACTATAACATCACTTTAAATCAGGGTTTATATCATCATACTAAGCTATCTATACACGTCACCCTATTTGCTACCATAAATAAAAATATAACCAACATTTGCAAGTACCTACAAAACATAATCAGCATATTATTGGAGGAGCTGTTTTTTATAAGCCCTCGTAAATTACGTTTTAATGATAGCAAATTTACATCCCACCTATATTTCATTACCCGGCCAAATTGAATTCCCGCGGCGTTCCAACCCACGGTTCACCCTGACACTGGCTTCTTAATTTGATATCGCTGCGAGATTTATGAAAATTATTGTACTCGTATATGAAATCTTTTTCTGCCACCTTAAAGAGTAGGAATGTAGGTACACACATACAACACACATACACATACAGATACACACGTACACATACAGTTGAGGAGGCTTAAGTTCAAGAGGTATAGAATAATATAGTTATACTACCATATCAGTAGTCTATAGGTTAGCATACATGTCCAAATCCATCAGTATCTTCACGCTTATATCCCCGAAGAGGTAGACAAAGGCACAACAAGGGCACCCACGACTGGCCGGAGATACTAAGCCCCCCAATGTGAAAGGTGGCAAACCTATTGCCAACATATCCAATCCAGACAAATCCGTTCAGCCATTCGAGCGTGTAGAACAGAACGAACGTGTAGAAGAGTAACAAACATCCATACATATATACTCACAAACTCGCATTTATAATATTAATAGGATTAATAGAATACCTATAATATTCAAACTTATTACGATAACTACACTCTCTTCACTTCCTAAAGCACATCAAATTTGACATTTAAATTACTACATCTAGGGATTGGAGAACTTTCAACAGAAGTTATCTGACTATTACGGGAAATGTACTCGACTAACTTTCACCGACTGGTAGTTTACAATTTAATCTTCAAAATTTAGTGCAATATTCTGTTGTGATCGCCTCTGTGGACTATTAGTGTGTTGGCGTTGACTGCATTTATTATATGCACATATCTCTCTACAAATAATAACTCTATAAATAAATATCCCTGGATAAATTGCTGAAATTGAAGAAAGAAAAAATTTCGCCCCAGACAGGATTTGAACCTGTAACCTTTCGTCTCAAGCCGACGAATGCTCTAACCAATTGAGCTACTGAGGATTCAAGTCCCGTGGCGAAATTTTTAATTCCTTTCTAACCCGTTTACGCGGGTAGTTATGTCCTATAGATACACAATTCTGAGTACCCACCAAATGAGTTCATCACCGATGAAATTCACATTTTTAGAATGGACATAACTTTCGTTTCTTGCATGCTCTAACCAATTGCATTCGTCGGCTTGAGACGAAAGGTTACAGGTTCAAATCCTGTCTGGGGCGAAATTTTTTCTTTCTTTAAAATTTATAGAAATTTATCCCACGCACAGGGCAAGTGCTAAAAAAATAAAAAATAAAAATACGATGCTGAAATTGAATCTAACCCCAAAGTAGGCAAATTATATGCTTGTGTTATGGGTGTTGGTCAATAGTTCTAATACATAAAAATAGTTAAATATCTACCTAAATAAATTTAATAAACACCTAGACCCGAAAATGCACACATCTACATGTTTATCACACAAATGCCTACCCCCATCGGGAATCGAACCCGAGCGTCACGGTTGGCCGGTGTAGTTTGGCGTGTACGCTAGCCACTCGACCAACGAGGCGAAAATAAATAAAAATCAATTGCTGTTTGTTAGTCCCGCTGAAACTCGAGAACGGATGAACTAAACTAAACTCTTGCATGAATTACCTATCACCTAACTTACCATTCCATCGGAACACGTCAATGGGGAGACGCATACTCGAAATCCTAACGAGTCGTTGCGAAACTACCGTCTCATCATCACGTTAAAGATAAAGCAAACCAGTGCTCGCCTCTTTATTTATTTTATTTTATTTTTAGTCTTCGGAATAAGATTGACCTTATTTTGGGAGACTTTCTTTTCCGTACCAAAATACAAAATATCCACATATATTTGCGAAAAGATCATTTAAAATTATCCCAAAATGTAAGGATCTTTGTACGAAAATAAACACAGTTAAAACTAAATTTCACATAACTTTTACTGGCATGTACAAACCACTGGATATGTTAAATGTTTGTTGGATATCCGCCAAGAAACCAAGAACGTGTTTGTGTTAGAGTACAAAGGTACACTGTATGTGCCTTGCATGCCTTAGGACCAATGTCTATTCAGCCTAATCTGTCAATAATGTTAGTTATCTGTGGTATATTGACATAATATACTTATTATTGAATAATTGAATGACTTTTGGCACCATCGAGAGAAAAGACTGACGGTCGTAATGTTTTTGCAATGATTGTATTTCGCGTTTATGTAAAGTGAAATTAGTCAATTTTAATGGCATTTTGTCCAGTAAAAGTGCACACGAAGAAATTAGCGTATCGTGTATTTCCTCGTTGCCACCAAATCTCATTTATTAGGCATAAGTAATGAGGCCACCGCTTTACTCAAGACCCTAGCATGACTTTCTTTGACGTCTTATGAATGTTTTTTAATAATTAAAACTCGATTTTGATACATCGGGTACTAGATGCAAATTTCAGCTTGGCTTATGGTAATCGACTTTTACGATCTGCCATATAAGCAAATGCTTTAATCAACCATCTTTGATCGAAAATTGATAGAATAAGGCAAATTAAATACAAATTAAATTATTTAATTTGCAATTTTCCGCCAAACAAATGTATACGTATTATGGCGTGACAAAACAGGCAAAATAGTGCGCTATGAATGAAATGCACTTACCGGAAGCTAAAACTCGTTAATATATCTAGTTCCACACAACACGCACCACTAAACTGTTAGTTATTAGCACCAACAATACACACACTATTAATATCGCATCTTTGATCGCTTGTGGTCTAGCGGTCCAGCGTCGTACTTGACTTCTTGAGGTTCCAAGTTCGATCCCCGGGTCGGGCAACGAAAAACTGAAAATTGTGCATAAAAATAACGTTGCCCGGAATTATGTAGATATGTGTCCGGTTAGCGATAAGCTTGCCGCCTATCACATTGTAGGTCTTTGTCTCCAGCTAGTCGTGGGTGCCCTGGTTGTACTTCTGCCTAACGCTTCAGGAATATGGGCGTGAAGATATTTTTTTGTATATTGACTTAGTGGACGCTTACCAACAGTTAAGCAAACCGCACAAGGCTCTTGCCTAAGCTTACAATATTAAATTATGGTCTGACATTTATCGATATCTCAAACCATGTAACCCTACACCCATGTAATGAGAAATAAATTCCACATTGCTTTTCCACTGACGTGTACAAACCACGGCATATGTTAAATGTTTATTGGATATTCGCCAAGAAGCCAAGTACGTGTTTGTGTTAAAGCCGCCAGGTATATTATATGTGCCTTGCATGCTTCAAACCCATTGCCAGTGTTCATTCAGCTAATCTCTCAATATTGTCAGACGTTTGTGATAATATCGTGATAAATTTAACAACAGTATATTAGAGATTTAGCTAAGTTTTTAAATTTATCTTTAGTTATCACGATATTATAATAATGTCACGATACTATGTATGTAGTGCATAGTATAAAAAAAGTCGCGTTCTCTGTCCCTTTGTCCCTTTGTATGCTTGTCTTTCAAACTACGCAACGTATTTTAATGCGGTTTTGTAATAGATAAATATTTTCGTATTATAATTTATATTATGTATATTTTATACCCGTGCGAAGCCGGGGCGGGCCGCTAGTATAATAAAATATTATCTTGGTATTATGGTACTAACATCATTACCAGCGACTTTAAGAGCTATTAAGTTTACCTTCATTTGAAGATAAATTATAGGTAGGTGTTTTCGTGAAATATTGGTCGGTTTTCAAGTTGGCAGGGATAATTTTTTACATTTTCTTTTATTTTCTCATTATTTTTCTATCTCTTATTTTGTCAAGATTGCTTCTAACGTTTGTAAATTTTTCAACATATGAGAGCTCATTTCGAATTAAGGAGCTTGATATCTATTTGTCACAAGTATATGAGCTTGTAGCTTAGCATAATCTATGAAATAATTACGAACATATTTTTAGTATCTCACACAGTGATATAATTGAAATAGACCGCCTCTTTGGTCGAGGGGCTAGCGTAGACACCTACGTCTAGTGACTAACTCCGAGCCTCGGGTTCAATTTCCGACACGACGGGTGTGATGAATATAGATTTTTATACCCGATAATGAGAGTTTTATAAATTTATTCCAACATCTATTTCAGTATTTCTATGTATAAGTATCGTTTACTAACAACCATAACACAAGCTTAATATAATTTGCTCTTTAGGGTTAACTCTATATTTTGTGTAATGTGCTTTTATTTGTATATTTATTATTAATTTGTCACCTCTGTGGTCGAGCGGTCCAGGTGTTTGACTTGACTTCATGAGGTCTTGGGTTCGATTCCCGGGTCAGGCAACAAAAACAAAATGTTGTTTTTTTTTCAATTTTCTAATTTAAAAAAATGTTGCTCACGATTGCATATGTGCCTGGTTGGCGATAGGCTCGCCACCTATCACATTTTTAGTGTCTTAGTGTCTTCGGCTAGACGTGGATGCTCTGGTACACACACACTATACCTCTGCCGACCTTTTCGGGGATATGGGCGTGAAGATACTAATCTCCTTTCAAATTTCAATGTATATCTTAAGGTGTTTGCAGTCCTCTAACACTTCTGCAATAATTTTGATCTCGATTTGCTTACACATTAATAACAAAATCACTCACCATAAAAGCTAAATTATAAACTCGGAATCAACCTTTCAATTACTTTAATAATCACAAGAGACTGTAATCACCCGACCTAAATCGCTAGTAGGTTAGTAGGACTACTTTTTAGTTACCCTACTTTACAGTCAAACCAACAGTTGAAAAGAGTAGTGAGAATATCAGACCGTAAATTCTTCAGCTCGTTTAACAAAATTACAGGGAAGATCAAATTAACTCTCCCCGGTCACTCCCTCGTAATTTTCCTTTTCCGTTGCGACCCTTGTCAACAACGATCCTGTCTTTTCATAGAGTAGTTTCATTAGTCTGGAGTTTTTAACTATCTTTGTTACGTTTTTCATGTTTAGCAAATAACTAGATTATTAATTGCATATTTTTGTAAATGAGTTAATGATTTGCGTTTTCAGTGATTTTGTTTGCTTAGGTTTCAGTTTTTTTTTATGTTCTGATTTTTATGGCTGGATTTCTCCTCATTTAGTAAACAACTACATACTTATTTATCTGTCTAATTTTTGTAAACTGTATTAATGATTTGCTTTGTTAGTAACTTTGCATATGTTGCAGTTTTTGTGTTCTGATTTTTATGGCTGGATTTCACCTCATTTAGTAAACAACTACATTACTATCTATCTGCCTAATTTTTGTAAACTGTATTAATGATTTGCATTGTCAGTAACTTTGCTTATGTTTCAGTTTTTGTGTTCTGATTTTTATGGCTAGATTTCACCTCATTTAGTAAACAACTATATACATTATTATTTATCTGTCTAATTTTTGTAAACTGTATTAATGATATGCATTGTCAATGACTTTCCATATGTTTTAGTTTTTATGTTCTGATTTTTATGGCTGGATTTCACCTCATTTAGTAAACAACTACATAATTATTTATCTGACTGATTTTTGTAAACTGTGTTAATAATATGCAATGTCAGTGATTTTGCATATGTTTCAGGTTTTATGTTCTGATTTTTAGGGCTGGATTTCACGGTCGATTTTAAACACAATTAAAAAAAAAATCAATTATCAAGAGTGTGTGTCATGCCGATTTCTTTGACAATAAAATTTTGGTTATCGTAAATATTTTGTTATTGAACACTTTTATGTGGTAAAAGATATCTTAAATCCTAAGGATAAGATTTTTTTTCTAATACACATACGAGGCACAAACAATAACTATCGTTTACACTGAACTTAGTTTTACTAAATTCGGTTTTAAATTTGATCGGTGAAATCAAGCCTTCGACTCTTATATTTTATATTTATGTTAATCGATTTCTTGGTCATTTCTGAACCGGTTTTAAAAACTCATTCGGTATTTAAAAGAGTGCACTTCCGAGGTGGTTCCATTTCCATCAATCTGAATCTGATAACGGGACCCCAGCGAAATATACTCATTTTTTGTTTACGTAGATAAATTACGTCTCGAAATCGAAGTCGATTATTTGCAGCTTTTACTGCGCTAAACTTATTAAGAAACGCGCTGGGTGTTTTTAGCCCTAGTTTCGTGCATCATATTATGTTGTTACAATTTAGTTTTTGTTCTAGCTACTATTTTTTCCAAAAAAAAATCTCAACTGATGACTGTAGTTGGAGTTACTACACATCAACCTTAGTGTAATTTTTTTTTATTAGTACCTATGAAAACAATAAAATAAGCTTTTTTTGCAACCGATTTCGATGGTTCTTTTTTAGAAAGATAGGTCCTGATTTCCAGGTGTTCTCATATTTTTTTTATAATGATCCGACTGTTGGTTTTTGAGTTATGCTTAATAGTGCATATTTTTTATTTCTTTTTATATCTTTTGAAGAAAGATTACTTTTTTTATCTTTTTCAAATCGCGACGTAAAGCCCAATACATAGTTGAAGTCGGCTTTTTGCAGTTTACTGCGCTAGTTACTTACTGCGTTTACTCGCATTCAGAATCAGAGTTAGAGAAAAACTTCATTCACTTGAACATAAGAAGCTTTTATAAGTAGGTATTCAACAACATGGAAGTAGTATTACACAAATTCCGTTCGAAAAAATTTTGATTTAGCTCCATAGACTTTTTCAAGTCGGAGTTCCGTATCTAAATTCTCTATGTATCTATGTGATGCGCTTTACATATTAGTCATAACAACACGGCTCAAGAACAGAGACGAGACCTAAAACAATTATGATTTCTTTCAAATTCACAAGCCACGTCTGTCTTTCAGAATTAGTAGAGTTGCTCTTAATTCTCAATATCATGCGAATTGGAAATTAGAATCGTATATGTACTTTTAGGTACATTTGAACACAGCACTAGCAGATTATCATTTAGTTACAAATAAATTCAACGAATACGATAAAATGATTGTTTATCGGAATATTTACTGTTAACTAAATGTTAGTAATTCGCCAGTATTGGGTTCAAGAGTACCTAAAATGACATAATCGATTCCAATGTCTAGTATTACATGAATCGAGATTCAAGAGTAACCCTACAGGAGATCGATCTCAGAATCAGGAGATCTGCGTTCTTGTTTGTTTTCCTACCCCATAACAAGTTATTTTATTTGTGGCTAAAAGTTGCACAACTCAAGCGCCACCACCGATATAAATATATCCGAAGAGGACTAAAAGCGATGCCTCCAAAGCCCGACTCTATATTACAAAAGTTTGTCTGCAGTCTACTGAAAATTTTGTTCGGTTAAAACTCTACCAAATTTAGCATCACTATTTGCATTTGCTGTTTTAAATTATTGATGTAGCTTGTGGAGTCTGAATATACCGAGAAGGCTTTTGGTAAAAAATCTCAGTAATATATTTATTTTTCAACTTTAGGACAATCGTCCAGTAGTTTCGTGTTTTAGACTTTATAAATATGAACGACAGGCTTTAGACTGCTACAAAATTAATAAATTTATTTGTCTTAGATAAATCCCAATAATTAATCTAAAGTTATAGTTAAGTATTAATCTTAATCAACTACTACGTGTGAACAAATATATATCACTGATCTCAGTTTAGTATCTCTACGCCAGTGTGTCCGAAGAGGTAGGCAGAGGTACCCAACCAGGCACAATACTAGGTTTAGCAACGTTTTTTAGTTAGAAAATTAAAAAAACAGTATTCTTTAATGCTCAACCCAGCGATCAAACTAAGATAATGTATATAGATAGCTATAGAGAGATATATACAGTACCTTAGTTCATCATAATAATACGGCATTTCTGTAGAGACTCAAACCCGATCTTTGCGGATGATCAGTTTTGTTGGGCTTGTACGCTAACCTCTAAACCAACGAGGCGGTCTCATAAATCGGATAAAACAACTTTACACGTGATTATAAATAAGACTCACCAATAAAAGAAAGAATTCTACAAACTTTTTTCAGGGTTTTCACCTGCATTCTTTATTTATCCCAAGCCTAAAGTTATAATACCTTGAAATAAAAGATAGGGTTGTATAAAATATTTTGAATTTTTTTTAATGAAAGTATTTTAAAATAAGTTAAAATCGCCTCTGTGGTCTAGCTGTCCGGGTGTTGGACTTGACTGCATGAGGTCCCGGCTTCGAATCCCGGGTCTGCCAACAAAATGAAAATTGGATTTTTCCAATTTTCTAATAAAAAAAAATGTTGGTCGGGATTGGAAATGTGCCCGGTTGGCAATAGTCTTGCCACCTATCACATTGTGGAACTTAGTGTCTTCGGCTAGTGGTGGGTACCCTGGTTGTGCCGCTGCCTACCTCTTCAGGGATATGGGCGTGAAGATACTTTCTTAAATAATTTGAATAGTAATAATAATCTTATTTCTTTACTAATGTCAATGTATTCTTTAACAGATGGACAAACTCTGCCCCTGAATCGTCGGCAGAAAGTCTTTCCCAATGGCACCCTGATTGTGGAACAAACGCAAAGGGGGGAGGACGCCGGAACCTACACCTGCCAAGCCGCTAACAGACAGCGTCATGCTGCAAGAAGAGATGTGGAGGTGCAAATATTGGGTATGTTTTTATTTCACTTATAATGTTTCTAGCATCCTTAAAAAAATAAGCTAAATTTACCTACTACCAAGGAACCCTTTTATGCAACCACAAGTCTGTACTAATACTGCAACGAAAACTTGATGGGAGAGACTTAGTTACGAGGCATTTCTCTTCCTGCCAACATACCTGCCTGGTAACGTAGGAGCTAGCTTTTTATTCATTCCCTTGTGGTCTGGACTCCTTTGCGGTATTTGTCCAAAACCATTTGTCTTCCTACCAGGCTTGCCGTTACTAACACCGTGACATCTAACTAGGTGGTAGAGTTTTGTAGTGACTCGCCCGAATTTGTACCACCATTTTGCCTATTCCTACCGCCATGACGTCAGTGCTTGCCGTTGACGTGATACATTTTTTAAATTTATTGTTATAATATTGGAAGACAAACAAGCAGACGGATTTCCTGATGGTAAGAAAATCACGCCGCCTAGAGAAACCAAAGGTAGTAATGGTGCGTTGCCAAACTGAGGCCGGGATGTTAGGCTTCAAACAAAAGTAAATGTACCGGCTACCTCATCCTCCGAACCGGAACACGTCAACGGGAAGTGCTTATGTTATGGTGGCAGGACTAGAAAAGGCGGTAGTACCAATCCGGGCGAGTCGGTACGAAACTTTACCACCTAGTAGTTCCGGTTAGGAGGATAAGGTAGCCGGTAAAATTACTTTTGCTCGAGGCCTAATATTCCAGCCTCGAGTTGCCAATGCACCATTACTACCTTTTGTGTATCTAGATGAATTTCTTACCATCAGGAAATCCGTCTGTTTGTTTGCCTTCCAATGTTATAAAAATCGTCTTGTTTGCTTTCTCACAAGATATTTTAATTGGAACAAAACCAGGAAAACATCTTTGGTTTTTTTATCGCTGAGACAAATTTCATCCACCCAAGCCGAAATATAAAATATAAATCTAAAGTTTAACTTTTTACTATTTAGTATTAATTATGAGCGTATTATAACAAAATAGATATCAAATTTCGCCGGCATATCTAGTTCATTGCATTTTCTTCAATATAATTAAGGTAGTAAGACGCTAAAGCTCTCTAGTCGTGTTACTCAGTTGTGGCGCCGTTTGGTAATAGAAATTGATGGCCGAATAACTTTCATGATAGAAGCGTCAATTACATCTATTCAAGGGTATAATAGAATTTCTTGCATTTATGGTAGGGGAAGCGAAGAGGGATTTTTAAAGTAACTATAGCACGTCAGATTAAGACATGGTAAATACACTGTACCATTGTCAAACTCCTCCAAATCAATCTACTATAAGACTCGCCTCCAACTCAATTAACTATCAAATCTCAATATAGAGACGCGCATGAAAGGTTGTCTGTTTATTTTTTTAGGATTGAAAATATACTCGAGCAGTCAGATTTAAGTACGGCGAGTTTATTGTAAGCTAAAAAGTGCATTTAATAATTTTCTGATGATTTGAAAAAGACGATCGGGAGTAGGAGGATTAGAAACTTTCAAAAACTTAAGTCATCTATGTTCATTATCCGTTACTGCAAACTGACTAATTACCATATGTATTTCAGCCATATTGGGAGATATTGTGTATGTAAACTATTATTTAAATTTGATGAGTTCGTTGATGAGATAATAGCAATGATCGAGTGACTAATTCTTCTTTTAGCTTCTAGACGCTCAACGCACCGCTAAAAAGAAAACCTCACAATGACCTTTTTTACTTGTTAAATCGATAAAGTACAATGAATCCCCATGACGCTGGAACTACTACACATTTAGCATCGCGGGCTCCCGTACTTTTAGGCTGGATGTATAAACCATTTTGATAGACATTTCAATGCTTAGCATGGAACATTATGTCTGTTGGTTTAATTTGATATTTGGTAACGGGAGGGTGATGTTGATGTTCAATACTTCTTGACTAGAGCTCTCGGATAAATTAAGACTATATAATTTCTATATTCAACGTCATATCAAAGAACATTATGTACAAAGACGCATTGGTTTACTCGCCTTTGTGGCCTAGCAGCGGTTACGGCGTCGGACTTGACTTCTCAAGGTCCTGTCTTTATCCCCGGGTCACTAACAAAAAATTAGAAAATATGTATTTTCAATTTTCTATTAAATATAACGTTGTCCGGGATTGTATATGAGCGCAGTTGGCGATAATATCGCCAATCAAATTTCATAAATATCGGTATATCAGCTTTTGCGTGAAAGAGAAACAAACAAACACACAAACTTTCGCATTTATAATATTAATAGGTTAATAAACTTGTTTAAAACATCTCAGATTTAATACTACTTAATCAAATATTTACACCAATTAGTAGCTTAAGGGTATGCTAATTTTGAATTCATAGCACTTGACACTTCTTGTTTATTATTATCTGACAAAAGGTTTGAAACCAACTGACATAACCAGGCCACGCTATTTATTTGAAGTACCATGAAACTTCTTGTACAGTCATTTCATATGACGATAAAATAATACAAGACGTGAACAAGCGAATTAAAAATAACTTACCCATGGCTATTTTTTATTTTATACATAAAGCCATAAAGAACGTTCCAAATATTCGTCGTTTTAAAGCATGTGACTAGACAAAGCTAATTATGTTAAAGGATACTAATTGTTCCTGCAAACTTTGTTCCATTCGTTTGCTTTGTTTGGCAAAAATACAAATGCTGGTTTTCCAATTTTCCTCGCAGTTAAACGAGATGAAAGTATTATATGTCCATACGCTGGGCTTAAGCTACATCTCCGTCAATTTTCAACCAAATCGGTTCAGCTGTTTTTGAGTTATAAGCAGTGTAACTAACACACGATTCTGCTTGTTAGTTTATATAGAGTCGTGTTAGTTAAACTATTTATTACTTAAGACTGGCTGAACTGATTTGGCAGATAAGGGATGGGGAAGTAGCTTTGAACCAGTAGACGAATATTGGATAATTTTTATCCCTTTCACCTAAAAAGACACTAGGAAAAACTACGTTTTAATTTTTTTCACACAAACTGAACGGGTGAAGTTTAACAATTCCAAATTAATTATTCCCATATCCCATTAATATTATATATGCGAAAATTTGTATGTTTGTTTATATGTTTGTTACACTTACACGAGATATAACTACTAAACTGATTTTCACGATTTGGCACACACATAGAGCGTAACTCCGATATACACATATGATAGTTTTTATCCTGCAAAAATGATCCTGTAGGATCATTGACCAGGCGGGCAACGCCGCGGGCAACAGCTAGTAATATATACCTACTACGAGGGTCAAACTGAAAGTTCTTAGAAAATCAAAAACTAAGCATTCTAGCAAGTTGTTAGTTTTATTATAACTTTTCAAAATAGCGTCCATTTACATCAATACATCGCTGCATTCGATGGAACCATTGAGAAAAGCACCTTGCCCACTCGGCCTTAGGGGCCTTAGGGGTCTTCGACGGCGTTTTGAAACGCAGCCACTGCTTCTTCGGCGTCCATTAAATGTTTTCCTCGAAGTTTTTCTTTTATTTTCGGGAATAAATAAAAATCGCAGGGTGCGAGGTCGGGGCTATACGGCGGGTAACCCAGTAATTCCACGTCTGAGGTCGCCAAATAGTCGATCGTTTGCCTGGCGGTGTGCGACGAGGCATTGTCGTGATGAAGGAGGATCCTGCTGCGAGGTCGTTTCTCTCGAACTTTTTCCAAGACAAGTGGCAAACAGTTGTTAGTGTACCACTCTGCATTAACCGTTTTCTGATCCTCTAAGACAATTGTCGCGTAATGATCTGTCTTTCCGAAGAACGAGGCCACCATCTTTTTTCCAACACTTCGACCTCTCTTCACTTTAGTTGGCAACTCTTCGGAAGTGGGTGTTTACCCACTGAGCAGACTGTCTTTTGGTTTCCGGATCATAACAGTAAATCCAGCTTTCGTCACCCGTCAGTAGCTTCCTGACCGCCAAATGTTCATGGAGAATTTTGTGCACTTAACTCATACCTATGCCTAGACTTGTCCGAATCTGCTGATAGGTCACTCTTTTGTCAGTCTCTATCATACGCCGCACAACACTGATATTGTCTTCAGTCGTCGCTGTAGAAGGCCGTCCCTCACGCAAATCATCGGTGAGATTAGTTCGACCACGTTTGAATTCATTAAACCAGTTGTAAACTGTGGCACGAGATGGGGCTTCATCGTGAAAAGCCAATCGGATTCTATCATAACTTTCTTGTTGACTTATATGACATCGAAAGTCATAAAAAATCATTGCACGAAAATTTTCTCGGCTTAAATTCATTCTGACGTGCACAGACAATTTTCAATTTGCCGCCAAATCGTAAAACAAATGACAAATGCATTTCATTCATTTGTCATTTGTTTATTTGTTTATTATACTCAATTTATCATTTGTTTATTATACTCAATATTATTGGTAAAGAGTTCTATTTTCAAAATTTAAACTTATTTTTTTAATATAATGCTTTTAAGTTGCCAGTTCTAAAAACTTTTAGTTTGGCCCTCGTAAAAGGGCATAATTGTTATTGCTAAAATGAATAGCCTAAATCAAATTAGCCCATCCGCAAACCCGATAGGCAACCCTAATTAAGCACCTTCTATTACAAACATGTTGAAGACTTCTATAGATATTTGTAATCAAAAACTAAGTTTAGCAACTTTATCTTGACTAAAAGTTTGAAGACACTAAATTCTGACATAAACTTTCTAATTTACTGGAGCAAAGATTTAAAGCACCATAAAATAACAAAGGGGTTGGTTTTCTCATCCGTAATTCATTAAAGTTAGCACGTTTACCATTCTCTAGGCATTTACCGAGCTTTAGCTTTCTGGGTTAATGGACTCGTAAACTTGAATATTAAAGAAATAGAAGTAATCCTTTGAGATTCATTTCATCCAAATCACGAATTTAATGACTACGTTGTTTTTTGTTTTTTTTGTTTTAGAACAAACAAGTAAAGGTTTACTTCTGTTAATAAACTAGTAATTGGTAACTATTGGTAATCTGGAAAAAAATTCACACTCTCTACGCTGTTTTTTTATGATAGTGGAAGGCAAACAAGCAGACGAATTTCCTGATGGTAAGAAATTCACGCCGCCCAGAGACACCAGGATGTTAGGCTTCGAGCAAAAGTAAGTTTACTGGCTAACTTACTCTCCCAACCGGAACACGTCAACGGCAAGCATAGGTAAAGCGGTGGTTATCGTCTTCATCGATGTATTTCTGAACATCTACTTACTAAGTTTTGATTATCAATATCATTATTATAAAATGTTAGATGCGCAACACTAGTCTTACTACAAAAAAATAAACATTAGTTGAACACATTTTTTCTATACACTCTGAAACTGGATTTTGAACCAATAACATGCTGCAACGCTATCCACTTTAGTATTTCCGGGTAGGATTGGAGTTGCCAATTTAACAGTGTTTAGTTAAACAGGCGTATAATTTTGAGGCGGGAAAAGTTTTGTGACAACACAAATGATTTCCAGAAATTTTAAAGAAACAAAAAAATCTAAATTTTTTCTCAAGCCTATGAATGATCTTACCATTTGAGCTGAGGATTGAAGTCCTCTGGCGAAATCTTCAATTTATTTTTTACCGTTTACGCCAGTAAATAAAAACCTCAGGAGTTGGAACTTGGAGTCCTCTGCTCTAATAGGTAGAGCATTCGTCCGCGTCTGCTTAAAACAATAGTGCAACAAAATCCAAATCCCGTCTGAAGTGATTTTTTTTCTTTCTTTAAAATTTGTAGAAAATCCCAAGCACCTGTGCTAGAATTAAAATACCTTGGTGAAACACAAATTATGTTTTTATGGTAATATCTAAATGATAAACTTATGGTTTATTCCCGCGTTGGTCCGGGCTCCTTTGCAGAATAGACTGTCTGCCTTCCTCTAAGACAGCTCGTAAAAGGCAAGCAAATGCCTTCATTCACTAACACCGTGACAGCTAATTAGGTGGTAAAGTTTCGCAGCGACTAGCCCAGATTAGTACCACCACCGCCTAATATCTATTTCTTCCGGCATAACGTCAGCGCTTGCCGTTGACGTGTTCAGGTTCGGAGATTAAGGTAGCCGGTAAACTAACTTTTACTCAAAGCCTAAAATCCTGGCTTTAGGTTGGTAACGCACCATTACCAGCTTTGGTGTCTAGGTGGCGTAAATTCCTTACCATCCGTCTGCTTGTTTGCCTTTCAAATCAATCATATTTTCAATTCAATTCAAATCATAAAAAAAGTTTTTTAAACTGTAATAAGATCTAAATGATAAACTTACAGCGGCCCTATAAGCAATCTTGCAAAATGGAATCCCTGAAAATGGACAAAGGAAAATTTTATTACAGACCTTTGAAATTCAGATATGTTAGGTAATTGTGTTATGAAAAAAAGTCTTCAAATATTGAATTTCCTCTTTCAGTGCAACCGAAAATATTGCCCATACAGCCTTTAACGAATTTATTAAGAGAGGGGATGAGGGCTGCCATTTCCTGTCAAATATTGGAAGGAGACTTGCCAATAGCGTTTCGATGGGAGAAAAATGGACAACCCGTGACGTCATCGCCATATGCGCCCAGTGGGATTATTACAAGGAGAATGGACGAGTACAGTGCTTCACTCGTTATTGAACATATAACATCGCTCCACAGTGGAAACTATACGTGCATAGCGTCGAATGTAGCTGGATCTGAGCGTTTCACTGTACCCCTTACTGTGAATGGTAAGGAATTTTCTACTTATAGTTTTCTTGTTTCAGATGTTTTTTTTTTAAACTGTTTGATATTTTTTTGGGTTTTATTTTAAGAATTATAGTCATTCATTTTGCTCTCATTTTTTATAAGAAACTAGCGGCCCGTATATATTAACGTAAACTAGTTATGTTCATTTGTTTTAATATATAGGCAGGTACGTATAAAAATGTTGTTAAATAAATTTGTATTTCGTACCATTTTCAAGTAAATATAAATTTTAGTCATTACAAGTTTATTACTTTTTATCTTAAAATTTGAGATTTTTTATCATTCAAAGAGAAATAATATGCATCTTTAGGATGGATACATTGTATCACTAATATATATTGGATATATTTATTCTAGTATATCTGTTACTTCCAGTTCCGCTTTTTTATCTTCGTTATTTTTAAGTACATCATTTTAGCACCCAAAGATCACTCTTTAAATGAATTAATATAATTCTACGGTGAACTTAAGTATTTAAAATTATTTTTTAGTTTTCGCTATCTATTTTTTTTGAACAAAAGTTAAATAATGAGACAAAGCACGTTTAGTCCTGTCAGATTAATTTGTATACGACATTTTTATAGACTTAATTTATTCCTCAGAAAAAGTTAATTAAAAACGATACAAACTAAAATATCCGGAAAAAAAATAATTTATTGGAAAGAGATAGCATACGTCTAAGATAAAATTAATGTGTGTTAAGAATTACCACTAATATCAAAAAATAAACGAAATGTTTTTATCATACTTTAGTTCCACCAAGATGGCGTCTAGAACCAAGCGACGTGGCAGTAGCGGCAGGACAAGACGTCACACTTCAGTGTCAAGCAGATGGGTATCCAAAACCTAACATTACGTGGAAAAAAGCTGTGGGTGAGTCAAAAAAATATATGATGGTCGTAATTAATTTGGACTATATTACATGTTGGCTGTTCCTCTTTTTTTTACACAATTCAATGACCAAAATTTTTACTCCTAAAACATTCAGATATCGCTCATCTTTGTGGACTTCCGGCCATCATCAGTAACCTATCTAAGATAAAAGTTCCTGATATTTTAGATCAGTTGCCAGGTAGCCGCTGTTATTTTTCAATAATTGACAAAAATATCTAAACAAAATTCAGGAAGGCCTATCTTTATCTGTTGATAGGTTATTAATATTGACCGTTTGTCGATCTACCGATATCTGGGATTGGTATATAGATAGATCAGACATTTCCCAGAACTCCATGCACTCTTTGCAATCCGAGAGCCGTCCATACTCTCGTCTCCACGTGCCAAAACCAAAAAAGTCGTATCCTCTTTTGCCGTTGTCGTTGCGATATCGTGTTTGTAACTAAAAAAATAAGAAAATCGTTAAGCCGCTGCACAGATTTTTCAATTTAAAAAAAAAGACTCAAACAAAACGTTTTTCATATAAATGGTTGTCTTTGGGAGCAACTATAGTGAAGAAATGACAATCAGCGATAAAAACGCAATCGAAAAACGAACATAATATGTAACCAATAATATCAAATTATATACTCAATCACATGCTTCGGCTTGTTATAGGATGTAAATTGACAATTATCATACAAATCTCACGTGATTTTTGCTGCAGGATACGTAATAACCCTGCTTAATTGATATTGAATACCAAATTGTATTTCACACTTGTTAATTACTAGCTGTTATCCGCGACTTTGCTCGTGTAGCATTAATGTATTTACTGATTATTTTATATTAAGAAGGACTTCCATACAAACTGTCAACCTTTATTTCATTCCCTTAGGGGTAGAATTTCCGAAACTCCGTCCTTAGTGGATGTGGACTCGATAAAAAAGGCCCAACTCACCAAATTTCGTGCCTGTAACTCTAACAGTTTCCGCTCGGCAATAATGAATCTGTCAGTCAGTAAATGTTATTTTATGAGTATTGAAAATACCATACAAAATCGGTCAAGTATTTGGTTTGTGCCTTACTAAAAAATAATTAATTTGATAGGTAATACTCCTGGGGAATACAAGGACTTCATGTTTGAAGGCAGCTCGAGGGTTTTGGAGAATGGTTCGCTGGTCTTCGAGCGAGTGGCCAAAGACAGCGAAGGCCACTACTTATGTGAGGCGAGGAACGACATTGGAGCTGGCCTGAGCAAACTCATATTCCTAAAAGTTAATGGTAAGTTTAAAGAATTTTTGTAAGGTAATACTGGACAAACGACTTAATTAAGGCTGATTAAAAAGTCCCTTCTAGCGGTTCAGTAGATGGACTTGACTGCATGAGGTCCTGGGTTTGAATCCCGAGTCGGGCAACAAAAAGAAATTTGGGTTTTTCTAATTTTCTAATGAAAAAAATGTTGTTCGGTATTGGAAATGTGCTCGGTTGGCGATATGGATGGCTTGCCACCTATCACATTGTGGGACTTATACTTTAATGTTTTGAATGATTAACGTTACTTATGGGACTGTTTCCATATAAAACTGTCCCCTTAAATACGTTGAAAGTCCCCTGAAATATAGGGGCTCTTGGTGAAATCGGGCATTAGTATCTTCGGCTAGACGTGGGTGCCCTGGTTGTGCCTCTGCCTACCTCTTTGGGGATATGGGCGTGAAGATGCTTTTTTTAAGAGTTAGCGTTAACTTCAAACCTATTGGTAAATGGTATCTTACTTTTTTTTTATTTTTAGTTTTTAAATCGTTTTTTTAACATACTTATTTGTATTTCTATATCATCATAAGGTTGCCTGGAAGAGATCGCTGTGTTGGCGATAAGGCTGCCTTTGTGTATCATATATGTACTTAGTTTTTCAGTTTCATTTTTAGTATATTCATTGTTAATGTATTTGGAACACTAGGTATAATGAGTTATTCTATTCTATGATATTTATACATATTTTTAATTTTAATAATAAAGCACTGGATTAAAATTTCTAAACTTGCGGTAATTATTTTTTTTTGGTATTTAAAGCACTTTATAGAGTTATTCTATTCTATTTTATTTATACACATTTTTTATTTTAATAATGAAGCACTGGATTAAAACTTTTAAATGACGTTTCTCCGAGGCATACAAACTTAATTAAAAGACTTATAAACTGGAAGTTTCATTAAACTGAGTAAAGCAGAAAAATATTGAATGATAAAATTTTTCATTTTATCTTCTGCTAAAATTAACAAATTATGAAAACCTTATTCAGATTTAGTTATAAAGACAATTTTACTTGCTTTCTAAAATTAATAAAAAAAGTATATGAAAATGCCAAAAATAACTATTCATATTTATTTTTTATTTTCATTTTAGTTTTTACATATTAAAAAGTTTTATATGTATTGAAAAAAGAGAAGAAAGAAAATGAAGAAGAGTAGGTAGTGTTAAGAATGTAAACATTTAAATTTTACCTGGTTCTACTAAGCGTTAAAGAAAATATTAAAGATCCAAGAGATACTGTTATTTATGATCACTGTTTCTTTCTGTAAAGAAAAAACACAGAAAACTTTAGATGTTTCAATTAATAACTTAGTAAGACAATCCATTTTTACATAAATCTAGATTTATCGGTTTATTTACAAATAGTTACAGATATCAATAAATGAACCGTCGTCGTAAATAAATATATTTACGGACGATACATAAAGAATTAAATGAAACACGGATGAAGATATCTAAAATAATTGAAAAACAAAACCCTCATTTAATGTCGCTAAGAACCACCTCTATCACCTAATAAAAGTTCTATCCATCCACCCATCCGTCCGTTTATAAGTTATGATGCCACAGACAGGCGCACATACACACACATAAGCACAGAAACGTAAAACTTAAAACATCCCTCTTTTTCCGTCTGGATTAAAATATGGAAATGATTTTATTTTAGAAATAACTGAATTTGCTAATGGCAATAACGCTAATAAGATGGCTTGTGATATTTTTTAATAACCGTTTTAAATAAAAAAATACGAATCAACAAAACAAACATTTAGCTACTTAAATCTACTTTCTGGTTTTTTTCTAATTTAAAGGTTATTGCAAAATATAAAAATCAGTCGACACCGATTCATCTATATTCTCTATGGATAAATAAAATAAGTCCCATCAGGCATCAACATCGGTCCAGCTTTCTTAGGGATTAGCCATAACAGACAAACAAAAATTGTAAAAAAAATGGTTGCCTGTAAAGTCGGTTTTACGGGCGAAGATTTTACGTGACAACGTCTTTTTCTCGTAAGGAAAATGTGGGAGAGAGACGCAAGGCATTCGCCCGTCCCGCGGGCCTCTCTCTCGTTCGGTGACTCATCGTAACAGACGTGAGCGGGCGTTACCCTTTTTCAAGAGTGACTCCGAGCCACAACCTAATTTAAGACGTTGTCGCGTCAAAATGTAATTTCGGTACATCTATGTGCCGTAGATACAATTTATTAAAAAGCAGTTATTTTAATATGTATTACAAACAGACACTCTTATTTTATTTATCTTATAAATGAATCGATGTTGACAAAACTTTAACGTACAGGTAGCTGACATAATAAGGAATAACTAATTCTACTTTTATTTTAGAAAATTTCTGATAACACACAGAAAGTGAAATAAATTATTTTTTTGTTAAATTTGTCAAGAACACCGCTAGTTTTTATGTATAAGATATAGACGTATATGAATAAAATTTTTAATAAATGTGACTTCTTAGTTTATGTATTTATTATTTTATTTAAAAAAAACACTACATTTTTGATGTATAAAACACCAATATAGATATGGATATCGATATAAATTATTATTATTTTTATGTATTATTTATTATATTAGAATTTTTCTCTGTTTTTGTTGCCGACTGTACTAGCTGTATATCAACTTATCAATAATATGGAATACGAACGGAATTGGAGACGACATGAAGTGGAATTAATCCCAGAATTTAGGAGTCAACAGTCAGCTAATAATTGGATTTGCTAACAAGGTGTCGGATGTGATATCTTAGTTAATATTGTGTCGCCTCTGTGGTTTGGTGGTCCGCAAATGGCATTAACTACATAAGGTCTCGAGTTGGACCGTCGAATTCCCGGGTCGGACAACTCAAAATGTGTTTTTTCCTTTTTGTCCGGGGTTAGATTGCTTGGTTGGCGATAGGTTTGCCGTGTATTATATTGTTGAACTTAGTAACTTCGGCTAGGCTTTAACTTGTACTTTTGCCTACATTTTCGGGGATACGGTTATTAAGATACGTTTTTTGATAAATGTTTTTGCTGACTGTACAAAGTAATATATTATCTAGTCTATATCGTTTAATACGAATGGAATTGGACACGACATGAAGTGACATTAGTCCAGGAATGTAAGCGCGAACTAATTGGTTTCTATAGCAAGGTGACGAATTCGACAGCTAAGACATTACAGTGAATTATTAAGATGACTTATTGAATTCAATTCAAACATTCAATTCAATTCATCTACATGAATTGAATTGTAATTGAATGTTTTGACCATAAATTGAATATTTGAATGAAATTTACTAAATCGAGAAATTAATTATCTCAGTGTCAAATTGCCAAGTTACTATTTTCATATTTCTATAGACAATATAATTTTTTTAAAATTCTTCTGCAGCAATCAGTGAATAAAGATTTAAAAAAATAAATTAGTAATACAAAAAAAAACGAATGGTGAAATCTAGGTGCAGGTAAAAAAACTTTGTAGGTACGTTGTATTTTAAAAATCTGAAAACTAATAAACATCATTATAAGATAAGTTCCCTTTTTTTAAGAGCGAACCAACTTAATACTTATTATATAATAGTATAAATAGTTATAAAACCTGATTATCTGCTGCAGTTACGCTTTGTAAGCATATTGAGTTTTAACATTTACATATTAAAGGATTCCCCTCTTTTCTTTGAAAAGGAGCGACCTCTAGTCGTCTGAAGGGACTTCGACTTAAAGGGATAGGCTACGTATTCAAGACTAGGGTTGATGCGGTTAAGGGGGTTACGTATATGGGTATCTCAAGTAACTGCAAAGAATAAGGGCTGAGGGGAAGAAAATTAATAATTTATCGTTAAGCTAGGGTTCATTACCTTAACATTTTATTAATAAATAATGCATGTAAGATTATGACAAAATCTAAAAGACCTAAAAGTACTGAATATTAACGACCAGTGTGCTACGTTTTACGCAAATAAAGTGTTCAAATTAACCTAAACTTAAATTGGAATTATTGTATGTTAATTACATAAATACTTAAAACAAAAAAGGTATTGAAAAAACTACGCTTGTTCAACCCTTGGTAAGTTATAAGCTTTCAAATAATTTGCCTTAGCACATACGCATTACGCATAACCATTATGTGTAGTATTTTTCATACAAATACAGTACCTGTTTGAATTGAAATGAACTTGAATTGTTATTATATGTCAATTACACAAATATATTAAAAAAGGTACCTATCGATAAAACAGACGTCTGTTATTTATAGAAATTAGAAGTGTTTATTCAAATAACTATGCGCAAGTTATAAATTTTGAAATAAAATTCCGTAACACAGACGCGTCACGCATATCTCATAAATCTTTTATCAGTTTTTTTTATTGGGTTAACGCTTTTTGTCAATTTATCTACTTGTTTTTGAACTTCTTTAGCGGCGTTGTTCATTTTTTGGAATGTGTAAAAACTCTAAACCCTAAACTCGCGTCAGGACACGTGACCTGATCGAAAATTCGTAAGACGAACGGAGAGAAAACAACCGGCGCGGCGTAGAAGAGGAACTATCCGTCTCTTCTCTCTACTCTTCTCTCTACGGCGCGGCGCGGCGAAAATGTATGCCTGCGCCTGTTGTTTCGTTTAGACGGCGCAGGGCGCTTGCGTCATGTTTGTGTACGATAGTGCAATAAATGAATATTGTATTATACCACATAAATATGAAAGTATATTGATAATTAAAGCAATTCGTGCAAAAATTGACATTCCAAAATTTCAAAAATGCACAACGTCCATATTCAAGTTGTCACTTCCGCCGGCACTCCCGGAGTGCAACCCGTCGTTTTTTAAGTATGGTAGAGGCAGCAAACAGCAAAACTTCATCTAAGCGTTAAAGCATCATTCATACGGTTGTAATCACACTCCAATCACACCATTCCACAAAGGTGACTTTGGTAAAAACTTTGTTTGAAAGTTCAAATCAAAATTTATATTAAATCTATGTTCAACACGTTTGCAAAGCAATGTTTTAATTATTACGAAACCCCTATAAAAGGTGACTGATTTTGACCAGAGATATATTTTATTAATATAGTTATTGGCCGCCTCCTTGGCAGAGAGGTTGGCGTAAACGCCCAATTCCACCGACCTCGTGGCTCAAGTACGATTCCCAACGTATGTTTGTGTGACAAACATCAATGTCCGTATGTCCGGTACTAGCTGTTTATTTATTTTTGACTAGCATCTATTTAAGTATATATGTATTAGTATCGTTGTCTATTCACTATAACACAAGCATATAATTTACTTACCTTGGGGTTAGAGTAATTTGTGTAAATTGTCCTGGAATATTCATTTATTATCTACCCCTCCTATTAAAATATGTAACACTAGAAGTTTCACAGCTGCGTTGGTATTATTTTAGGAAAGAGTATGCTATTTTCTTGAAAGTCCCCAAGACATAATGTTTAGGAAAGGCTGGAAAATTGTTTATGGTTATGTATACCTGTTGGGTAATTGCGGTCTTACTTAAAATCTGTATTAGTAAACATCAATACTATACTGTCATAACAAATCAAGTTCATTAAATTTGAAAACAAAAGCTTAAAATCTGTTAAAGAACGTTTAAACATATTGGTCGCTTTACCAATGCCTAGTCGTGACAAGCAGTTAATGTTTTTGCGGTATACAAAATGGTCGTAATGTATAAACCTTTGTTCCTTATATTATTTTCCTTGTCCTCTTTTTCCAGTTATTTTCTTTTAATCTGCGCATTCTCTCAATTTTAAACATCGTTGCCGCAGGTATAGAATCTGGATAATATAGTACAAATTAATTTTCCGTCTCAACCCTTATATATTTTAACATTTCTTTGCAAACACGTTCCAACTGCTTTGATATAATTCCTTTGTGAAAAATCTACATTTGTTGGTAAGTATATTTTCTGAAATCCAGACTATTTAGAGGAAATTATGACCTTTAATTTCGTATATACACTTTAAGTCCTTGGTGCCCGGCCCTACACTTTTTTAATTATTAATATAAGAGTACACTTTCTTGTATTATTTCGCTTATTATATTTAAGTCCCGGCGGAAAATGGGGTGTGTCTCCCTGGTTATGTTTGACATGTATGTGTTTGTCTGAGGCATCTTATCGTTTGAAAGGTTGAACCGATTACAATTCGATTTTTTTCCTTTGAAAACTGACGCAGTCGCGACATTTTTTAACTTATTTTTATATAAATTTAATTTTAGGATTATTTCTTTATTAGTTACTTTTACTTTACTACTTTTTTAACGCTTTTTTAAAATCATACACCCTGACTTTTTAATCACCATCCAAATTTTAATATGTTGATCTTAAGTGAAAATAATTAAATACGTGTTTTTTCTTTTAGTATCCCTCAATACTAAATATTAAGATATGACATCGCAAAGTCGTCTACAAAATATTGATGTTTATGGGCAGCGCTCGCTCCGTACCTACGCGCTGAGTGCTCTGACATGCTAGATAGCTACCTGCCAGATACCTATTTTTTTTTTCATAAAAGGACTTATCTATAGATACTTTATGCCCAGAAAACATTTGGATGGTGATAAAAAATCTTGCTGTATAAAGGCTAAGCCAGTTAGTTATATTAAACATTAAATAGTAATAAAAATGCAATCATCGACACTAAAATTTGCAATCTTGTATTAATAACTAGCTGCTCCGGCAAACTTTATTTCACCCAACGTATTTTTATTTTAGCACTTGCCCTGTGCTTGGGATAAATTTCTATAAATTTTAAATAAAAAAAAAAGAAACGAAGACTAAAGATTACAGGTTCAAATCCTTTCTGGGGCAATTTTTTTTCTTTTCTTTAAAATTTATAGAAATTTATTTCACCCGTTCAGTTGTATGGGAAAAATTAAACCTGTTGTTTTTTCTAGTTTCCTTGCTATTAAACGGGTTTTAAGCTACCACCCCGTCAATTTTCAGCAAATTTATTTAGTCATTCTTGAGATATAAATAGTGTAACTAACACGTCTTTCTTTTATACACAATAGATGACTATAGATAGTCATTGGCTGCCTTTGAGTATTAAACCAACTGGATACATAAATCCATCCCTTACAACTACAATAGGATAAGGTGATATATCACTGTGACAGAAGAAACGTCTCCAACAGGAGGTAGTTGAAAAGGAATATATAGGATGTTCCCATTTTCGACGTCATCGCTACAAAAATTACATTTTTAGATCTTAAGTTTTTCGTTATTTGTATAGAAAATAAAGCATCGGGATCCTTAGTTTTTAAAATGTCACTCTTAATGATATCGCGGCGAATCAATTACCAACATTTTTTTTTTTCAACTGGATTACAAAATATAAAAATATTTTTCTCTGATATAGGTATCATTTCTCACCGTTATGTGAATCTTTATGAGTAGGTAGGTAGGTAGCTCCCACGCAATTGTTTCATCTTTCAAATTTCGTCTGATACTTAAAAACATATATTTTTTTTATGATACCTACTTATTGGAAGGTAAACAAGCAGATGGATTTCCTAATGATAAGAAACTCACGCCGCCTAAAGACACTAAATGTGGTAATGGTGCGTTGCCAACCTGAGGCTGGGATGTTAGACCTCGAGCAAAGGTAAGTTTACCTGCTACCTTACCCTCCAAACCGAAACACGTCATGACGTTATGGTGGCAGGAATAGGTAAAGCGGTGGTACCAATCCCGGTTGTTTGAAAGTACAATTGTGTGACTGTACAAATTAATAAATATTTTATATATATTATAATCTGAATCATCTAACAACGACAACCTATCCACAAAGGCAGAAAAGGAAACGTAATTAAATACAAACTGTGGGTAACAACAAAGGGGATAACTTCGATTGCCGCCAACGGAAGTTTCGCGCGTCTGAGCAGAAACCTCAAAGACTAGATCGCAATACGACTCTATTAGAAAACGATGGCTAGCAAAATTGTTAGATGCTCTCGTGGGTCACTGGTTAAAACTTTGAAGATGGATGGGAACTTGTGAATATTTTTATCATGTAGTTTAGTATTAAAGTCTATATATGTATATATAAATGTTCAGATGGCGATGTTTGTAATTAAACACCTTCGGACAACATAGGAAGGTCTGAAAATCTGTCAACTTTTATTTTATAAAACCCTAAATTTGAAGGGTAGCTATACGCTCAAAAAAAGTCTCTTCACGCCCATATCCCCAAAGAGGCAGAGGCACAACCAGGGCTTTCACTTTAGCCGAAGACAGTAAGTCCACAACGTGATAGATAGGTCTCAAGCCTATCGCCAACCGGGCAAGATTTAAGATACTTTTACAAAAATAGTAAAGCACCGGTGTGACTGAAAAATTCGTATTTCAAATTGTTCAGCGATTAGTTTAAGCAATATTTAATTTAATAAATTGTTATATATTTTAATAAGTTGTTATATATTTATATCAAAATCATGAAACTTTCTCATTACGAGTATCTGACAATAGTTCATATCATCCGCAAAGGCAGTAAAGGAAATGCAATTAAAGACAAACTCAGAGGAACGACAACAAAGGCGACATACTGGATTGTTGGCGACGGAAGTCTCGCGCGTCTGAGCAGAAAACTCAATGACATTGTAATACGTCACTTTATTGGAAAACGAGACAGTTGGCTTCCACTAGAATAACTTCGCCGTGTACGTGTTTGTATTCGCTGATATTGGCTTTTGCGGCAAATATATCACTATCAATTACGCGGTTGACGTTTCGACAACATTCCGTTGCGAGCGAATGCGTTTTTCGTTACTTTCAGTTGTGCCCTTTTTCATTTTGGACGTGTTTCATTTTGCCGTTTGAGACTGAATTCCAAACTCTTGCTCCGCGAGTACAGTGGCAAATTAAACTCGTACTGTAGATACTTATATAATGTGATGAAAGTTGTTGATAAAATAAATACGTTTTGTATAGAAGCATGCTAATTTTATTTTCAACTTTCGCGCAATGGCAATTTAAACATATATTTCAATCATTTTTTTAGATTATTACTAGCATACGTAATAATACATGTTTATTATTAAAAATAAAAATATGAAATATTTTACGATGCTTGTTACGTTATTTATAACATTTCAACAGCTAAAGGGGATAAAACATTAATGTTATAAACAGGTAGTATGTACTTTTATATGATACAAAAATATGATACAATAGCCGAATAGCAAGAGCACAACCCTAATAGATTCTACATATCCGTATGTCACAACCATTTTATAACTAAAATATTTTCTCAGAATCCTACAAATATCATAAATGCCAAAGTTTGGTCCGGGCTCCTTTACAGAATAGACAATCTGTCTTCCTGCCAGGCAGCTCGTGATAGGCGAGCATAGGCTTACCGTCACGAGCAACATATCTGACTAGGTGGTAGAGTTTTGTAGCAACTCACTGGATTGGTACCACCACCTTACCTATTCCTGCCCCCATTACGTCAAGACGTGTTCCGGTTCGGAGGTTAAGGTAGCTGGTAGACTTACTTTTGCTCGAGGCCTAACATCTCGATCTCAGGTTGGCAACGCACCATTACTACCTTTGGTGTCTCTAGGCGGCTGGAATTTCTTACCATCAGGAAATCCGTCTGCTTGTTTGCCTTCAAATGACATAAAAAAAAATGTTTGTTTGTTTGTTACTCCTTTACGCAAAAACTGCTGAACCGACTTTCATGAAATTTGGCACAAACATAAAAAGTAACTTTGATTAACACACATTAACCACGCAGGCAACGCCGCGGGCAACAGCTAGTAATGCAAAATTTTTGTGCACATCACAAATGACAGTAATGTTCATTATTCGTTAGCCTGTTTAAATATCAAAAACCTATTGAAATCAAGTCAAGTCAAATTTTGTACCTAGCGAATTAACATACTTAAGTAAAAAATGTGGGTTACAGTCATAAACAGCCGATAGTACTTAAGTATGTTCCAAAATGTAATTGGTTACAAACCAGGCACCCTTGGTTTGGAACTATTTACCATTCCCGGACAATGGAGTTTGTTTTGCCGTTTCTTCTCCTGACTGGCTAGGTTTGGAAACGGTGGTAGTTTACAGTAGGCAGAGTTAAATTTATTTACATTTTAAAATTGTTTGATTTATAATTCAAATTGTAATAAACATAAAACTCTTTTTTGTATGAATATTAAGACATTGTGTACATAATTAAATAATTACTTTTAAATATCAAAATATTTGCACACCACAATGTGGTAGAATATGTTGGAAAACTTAAATAATTTCGTAACAACTTCAACACGCATATTCCGCAAATAAATATATATTCTTTCTTTCTTTTAAATGGGCATGTAGTCAACAATTCAAGCAATATTTGCTCGTACTTAGAGACGACAATTGTCTTTAAATCATTCACTAAGTCGACATTTTCTATGAATAAATGTGAATTGATGATAGAATAAATGTTAATTGACGTATTTTAAATACCAAGCAGAGGCAAAAAGCGAGGATTAATCTTTTTTGTTTACTATTAACCAATGTCTCATATATGAAACGAATCCCAAAGTTAGATCCATTTTCCCCTTTCTCTAGTGTCTCCAATCTTTACAAACTTTTTTACGCACGACTGAATCTCAAACAGAACATATTCAATCTCAAATATTAACGAGTCCTATACGTGATCCGATCAAAGTAAAACAAGGGTTCGATTTATGCAAAACTAACAAGTTTCACGGTATAGGGTGCTCGTAAAAGAGTTCCCTTGGAGCAAACCTCCTCGAGCGCAATCATGATCCCTGGGAATTGTAAATATGTGTATCTTATTTTTATTCGCAACCCTAGAGCTTTATTTGCAGAAATAGATCCTCTTTCCACAGTTATATTAACTGCGTGGACTTTTTGTCAATCGCATATTTTTTCATATTTCTTTATGTACTGTCCTACCCGCGAACTTATCATCTCTCGTTGATGGAAAGGTTTTTAAAAAAGGTTTTTTTTATTTTTAAATTAATAAAAAATATTAAATAATAAAAATTGGTCGAACCTTTCTTAACTTATGGTGTGACCAAGGCATATATAAGACATCATTTACTGATATATTATTGACTAGCCGTTACCCGGGGCGATGTTCGCGTGGCAGTTACTACATTTATTAATAATAGCCCATTAATAAATATTTTAATACAAATTTTCATCCCCTATTTCGCCCCCCTAGGGGTAGAATTTCCTGATACGCTGAAATACGTATCTACTCATTTTTGCTAAGAAGCCCAAAAATAAAGTTTCACGTTTTCAACTCAAAAAGTGACGGTCTTCCAAACAAACTTTTAACCCCTTTTTCACCCCTTTAGGGGTAGAATTTCCAAAATTCCGTCCTTAGTCACCCACTAAGGAAGGAATCTACTCAATATGACGAACCTACTCACCAAATTTCATAGCTGTAACTCGTGACAGTTTTTTCTCGGCGATGACAATTCAGTCAGGACATGTTATTTTATAAGTATAGATTAAAAAACTAATAAACAGATGGGTGCTGATGGAAAAAAAATTGGAAGTAACGTAGTTCTACCGCTAAAAAATTGCAGCGTATTAATATTCTTCAAAAATTATGATGACATTTAAAAAAATGCATTACAATATAAAAGATCTTGGATCAACAATAGAGCCATTCAAAGGTTCTTCTATTATAACAAAACCTTTATTTAAAATACATTTAGATAATATAAAATTCTGGGACCCGCTGCTACAACATATCGCAACATTATTATTTTTTATTTGTTTAAAACTAGCACCAGCCCGATTCCCTATGAAGAGCAAAACAGTCCAAGTTACTGCTGGAGAAGCTGCACATCTTCAGTGTGCTGCATCTGGTGACGCACCGCTGGAAGTCAGCTGGCGGAGCCCGCACCACCACACCATAGCGCATCATTTGGATCAAAGGTACACTAACGCTATTTGTGAGACGACCTCTCAAATGTTATGACCTATTTTACAAAAACAATCGAAATCTATTTATAATTGAAAGAGTAATAGGGTAAGAAACATACAAACAAAACGCGTGCAATTGCGTTGAAAAACAAAAAATTACTGAACAAAAAAGTGGGAAGTTATACCTACTTAAAAAATAATATAGAAAAATCTGTAACGAAAAATATATAAATCGCACATGTTTATACCTATAACACGTGTGTGAATGTGGAAACATTTTTCTCAAGCAGACTTCACTACAGATGCGCGCATCTTAAAATTTCGCTCTCCGCTGCAACTTCATACTGTATTTTTTGTGTGACAGATATTAATTTTTTTTATCTCATATTTTTTTAATGGCGTGACTAACGAAGTAAAACTTTAAAAGACATATAGTTGCTCTTAAACATTTATCTGACCATAAAAGTAAGCTGGTTTTACCCGACGTTTAAGTTTCTCACGACGATCCATGACAGAGACACGTCCTATGATACCGCAACGACGCAACGCAAAATGAGGATTTTAGCGGCGGGGCGCCGCGCCGAAACGCGGTTATGTGTTCTGGCCCTAAAATGAAGTCGCAAGACTTCACTATGATAAAAATATATCCACATTGCAAATTCAATAAAGTTTATTAAATAATCTATCTTTTTGTGTCAAACTTCTTTAACGGCTTCATGGAATGTGTTACAGATATACAATACGAGAACAAGTGTTGGATGATGGACTGGTGTCAGAATTAAGTATACTACAAACGTACAGGCAAGATACAGGAGCACTAACGTGTCGGGCATCAAATGCGTACGGACAGGACGAAATGCTCATTCACCTTGTGGTGCAAGAGGTAAGACAAGTTTGACAGGCTAATAAAAAAATAATTGATAACTTCTTTATCGACATTGTGCATATTTTGTGATGGTAAATGTTAAATTCTCGTCCGGACACGAGTCCTGATCGAAAATTCGTAAGACCGAAGGAGAACAGAAACACGATATAGAATCACGGTGTGCACGATATGGTGGTTTCGTTTCGCTAGCCGGTATGGTATATCTTACAGCTAGCTCACAGTGAGGTTGCTTGAAGGTATGCGCTTAAAGGCACAAAGCGTGTTACTTACATATTTTTTTTCTCGATCAAAATCATTAAAATGAATATTGTATTCTACACAAATGGTTTAGCCTCTATCGCTGCCTCTGGTTTAGCGGTCCCGTACCGGACTTGATTTGTTGAGGTTCCGGGTTCGGTCTCCTAGTCGGGCAACAAAAACAATAGAATATTTGTGTTTTCAATTTTTTATATATGTAATATTCATATATTATTTACATGAAATAATAAGTATTAACGTCTATAATAATGATAATCATTTCGAAACTTTTGTATTTCAGGTTCCAGAAATGCCGAAAAATATAAGAATAATCGACCAACAGTCGCGTTCAATACAAATATCCTGGACGCAGCCTTATGCTGGAAACAGCCCGATCATCAACTACATAGTCCAGTACAAGGAGGCTCCAGGTACAAAAAGTAGTAGTTATTGTCAGGAGACAGATCACATGAAGAGAAAAAAAGGGAAAAGTGGAAAAAATATAACTTCCATCCGCACAAACTGTTTCGGCGTGATCATCGTATCACTCCCGAACAGATCGACCATTTTTTTAATTCTCTTTTGTTGTATGCTTTTTGTAAGGAATCAGGAAAATTGCAGACAAAATAGGAAAACAACACTTTAATTTTTCCTTAAACAAACTATCAGTAATGACAAACGATACGCAGTTCGCCAGATCGGCTGGTTAACAATAAAGAACACCAATAAAATAAGGAAAATTTTCTTTTCCAGAACCATGGCCAACAACTCCACAGAAAGTGATAGTACCTGGGAGTGTGACATCGGCTAGTGTACAAAACTTGCAGCCGGCTACCTCGTACCACTTGCGGATCATAGCGGAGAACAGACTCGGACAGAGCGAGCCCAGCCAACTGGTACAAGTTACCACCACTGAGGAAGGTAAGATAACATTTTTTATGGATAACGAACAATGAGGCAGCTTTTTTTGTGAAATAACTAGCGACCCACCCCGGCTTAGCACGGTTATGAAATATACATAGAAACCTTCCTCTTCAACATTTATCTATTTAAAAAACCGCATCAAAATCCGTTGCGTAGTTTTAAAGATTTAAGCATACCAAGGGACATAGGGACAGAGGAAGCGACTTTGATTTATACTATGTAGTGATACCGTCGTATAAATAAACTGTAAATGTTCCTGGTCCATTTAGCAATGAATTATTCTTATGGCCAAAGTCTTGAACACTGCAAGGCTACGCTAGCCTTTTTTCTTACCTCAGCCTTTCTTACCCGACAATAAGAGAAAATCGTCTTGTATCTACACCGTATAGTATGTCCCTGGTCTTATGGCCGAGATTTTCTGCAATGCAAGGTTGGAAACAGCATTTACATATGTTCATTTATTTCTTAAACAAAATTTTTATTTTCAGTGCCAAGTGGTCCGCCGTTGAATGTGAGAGTAGAAGCCAAAAGTTCCACCGAATTAACAGTGAGTTGGGATCCGCCCCAACGAGATCTGTGGAATGGAAACATACTCGGTTATTATGTGGGGTTTCAAGAAGTAAGTAATTTGGATGTAGAGACTATACTAGCGGCACCCTAATATAGCTGGTTTGACGTTTGTTTTACCTAAGCAAACATTGATATTTTCGATTTATTTTAACTTTTTAACAAGCCATACTCGTTATAAATACAAAAACAAAATTAATGACATTATATCGGATACTTAAATTAACATTAAGTAATTTTCAATAGAAGTTAATTGAGTGATGGAAGAAGTAGGTTTCAAAAGTCCGAAAAATGTTCTGACGTGATTTTATTAAATAATTAACAAGCTGGTAGTTTTCGTGGTTGTAAGGGATATCACATCCTAGACACGATAGAAGATCTCTAGTACGTGCTACGTAGTCGTATAATCAGGATTTTATACGACGTGTTCAAGTCTATTAACACAAAATCTCTATCACAAACCACGTCATTGGCGAGCAGTAACCTCAAGTCAGCACGTATAGTGGCAATTTTGGTCAAAAGGTTATCAAAAAGAATGATAAAAAAAACACTTTTTGTGTACAAACATTTAAACTCGTTAAATAACTCGGCGCTCGGAAAAAACTACTAAGTAAGACATTTTTCTTGTTACCCAGATTTACGGTAATTGCTGTAAAATAACAGTTTTTTTAAGAACATGGTCTAAGGTAATAAACCACCACTTGTAACCAACTACAAAAGACAATTTCATGTTTCATGTTCATTACATTATGATTTATTATTACACGCGACTAGGTACAGATTTGTTTCGAAAATATACTATTACTGTCCCTTAATACTATCTATTAATAATAAGTATACTATCCCTTAATGTTATAAGAATATGTAATGCAACTAATTAAAAAAGGTTTTAGTGTACGGTATTGGAAAAGGAGTTTTTATAAAACCTCAGGTCGCTACTAATGTTGTTGTTCTATGTTTGGCAACATTAGCAGCTCCTTTGCGCGACTTATCTGGAGCGCACTCTAGTCATGTCTAAACGGCTATATTGTTGGCAACTTGTAATTGAATGCTATTATAATGTAGCTGAACAGCAACAGCACGATACTAAGTGCGAGCGGGCCGGGCGGCGCGTCGTACACGGTGCGGACCGTGGAGGGCGCGGGCACGGCGCGGGCGCGGACGACGCTGTCGGCGCTACAGAAGCACACCGCGTACGCCGTAGTGGTGCAGGCCTACACCAGCCGTGGGGCCGGGCCCGCCTCGCCGCCCGCCACCGCCGCCACCATGGAGGACGGTACTATACTATACGTTGTTTCCATCGTCGGCACTGAGTGGTACTCCACTTTACATGCACTTTCTAAATAACACTTGTACTTTTCCACAATACACTTACGTTTGTTTCAATTATTTTTTATGTGAGGTTTAGCGAACAAGCACACTGGTCTCCTGATAATAAAAGACGGAGATGCAGATGTTGTAGGTGCGTCGCGTCGCTGTCCTGTGGCTGGGATGTTAAGTAAATTGTGCAATTCTTCCAGCTACACTATCCTCCGAACTGGATTATGATAGTCATGTTGGCGGTACGAATAGGTAAGACGTTCTACCCTAGCAAGTAGCCGCGTAGCGCTCTTAAAATTTAATTATGTAAATTGTTTTTGAGTAAAATTTATATCTGCGTATTATTTATAAAGTATGTATACTGTCACGCTTACTTAATTTTATCAGTCAAATATCGGCTTCGTTACATAAATATTCGTTATATTAATTTAGCGCTACACTATCAATAAACAGGTAGTTAAGGCGGGAAAGTTTAAATAAATAAAAAAAAACATAAAATTATATACATATATATATATAGAAAGTTAACGTTTTAAAATCCGTGCTATAACATATAGGGGAGAGGCGTACAAAATGGCATAGGTGGGTAATATGGCA
>NJDD01004506.1:243401-256872 GCA_002245505.1 Calephelis nemesis | reverse complement strand
GACTGATTTTATAACTAGTATGCCATTTTGTACGCCTCTCCCCTACATAATAAACACAGTATTAAAACTGATTGTTAGTGTTAAAGTTTTTTTCCTGCATAAAAATGATTTTTTAATAAAATATTTCTGAAAAAAAATATATAGCCTAATCGGCTATCTGTAGCCTGCGGATAAAATAATATCGCCGCTCGGTAAGGAAGATAGCCCTATTGGCGCTAAATAGCCCCATCTGGCAACACTGGTTAGGCCTGCACATACTGTATATACATAACATACATGTTTATACATACATACATAAGGGATTTAGTTACGAAATTCAGTGTTGAAAGAAAATTCGAACGCAACAAATCCAAAGAATTTTTGGACCCTGAAGGAACCTGCGACACATTTCAATAATTTTGACCACTTCTACCTAGGTGTAAACACAGCATGCTAGATAAATGAATAACAAAAGCGACTGGTTTGGTTTGGTACCGATCTTAATCCTAAATAAAATTTGAATAACATCTAACAAAACAGTTTTTTATAACTTTTTCAAAACAGTTTTAAAAAACGTAATGGTAGGGAGTCACTGAAGATATCCTAGCTAGTACATTGGTTAACTGTTTTTGCAATTCGATAGTTAAGCGAATGTCGTCCCAAAACAGTTATTATGTCAAGTCTTACGATTGTGTAATCATGACACGGGTCTAGGTATTCTAAATTTATGTGTGTAATAATTTTGGGGAATTAATATAATTATGTAAAATGTATGAATAATCAATATCTGCCTACCAATATCTGCTTACCATTACGGGGAGTTTGGCTTGAATATATTTTTTAGAGTTAAATTTATTAGTTGGTCGAGGAGAAGGTGGGGCTGACAAACATGTGAGCTTGTTTTAAATGGCCAAAGTGTGTATTCTATTTTTCTACTTAATAAAGATGATCTCTTGCGCTTCACGAAGTTACGACTTTCCGCGCGGAGAGTTTACAGAGTGTAATCGTGACACGGGTCTAAGTATTCTAAAGTTTATGTGTGCTAATAATTTTGGAGAATCAACATGAACGTAATGTGCGTTTAAGCTAGCTTGTAACTTAAACGCACCGTCTATGGTGTAAAAGGACACAAAGGACAAAACAGCGGCAGGACCGCCCCTAGGAGCACTTGTTACATTGTCACTGTTACCTATTACACAATTAATAAACTCAGTAAAACTATAAGAAAAGGATTTTTTTTTTGCAAGTGGCAAAAAGTAGTTGAAATATGTGGTGAATGTCGGCAGTGCCCAGCCTGCCGCCGGGGTCGCTGCAGTGCACGGCGCTGAGCTCGCAGTCGGTGCGTGTGACGTGGGACCCGCCGCCGGCGCGCGGCCGCAACGGCGTGCTGCAGGGGTACCGCGTCACCTACGCGCCCGTCACCGACTGGTACGGTACGTACTGTTGATCGCACTCATCAGACAGACTCCAAGGTATTGTTTTTTTTTTAATGATAATCGAAGGCAAACAAGCAGACGGATTTCCTGATGGTAAGAAATTCACGTCGCCTAGAGACACCAAAGGTGGTAATAGTGCATTGCCAACCTGAGGCCGGGATGTTAGGTCTCGAGCAAAAGTAAGTTTACCGGCTACCTTACCCTCCAAACCGGAACAAGTCACGACGTTATGGTGGCAGGAATAGGTAAGGCGGTGGTACCAATCCGGGTGAGTCGCTGCGAAACTCTACCACCTAGTCAAATGTCACGGTGTTAGTGACGGTAAGCCTATGCTCGCCTTTTACGAGGTGCCTGGCAGGAAGGCAGATGGTCTATTCTGCAAAAGAGCCCGGACCAACACGGGTAGAGGTATTTCAAAAGGAAACACTGCAGAAGTATTATCAAATCTGCAATTAAAGTCCGACAAAGTTGTAAAAACGGCGAGGTTCATTACATACTGTACACATGACTTTTAATATCTGCTTACCACTACGGGGAGTTGGGCGTGAAGATATTTTTTAGAGTTAAATTTATTGGTTGATCGAGGAGAAGGTGACAAACATGTGATCTAAAGCTTGTTTTAAATGGTGAAAGTGTGTATTCTATTTTTCTACTTAATAAACATGATCTCTTGCGTTCCATGAAGTTACAACTTTTCACTCGGAGAGTTTCAAACAATCAAAGAACATATTATTGTAATGAGGATGTTGTCGGTTGTGCAGGCGGCGAGGAGGGTGTGACGAAGCAGATATCTGGCGTGCACACGACACTGTCGGGGCTGAGGCGGTACACCAACTACTCCGTCACCGTCTGCGCCTTCACCGCCGCCGGGGACGGCTCGCGCGCCGCGCCCGTCTACTGCCACACCGAGGAGGACGGTCTCTATATTTTCATTATTGTAGAACTTATTACTTCATAAATGTAACGCAGCGAAACTGCTACTGCTACAAACCGACTTCAATTTTATTCTGCCTAAATGAATCAAGAATGAGGTATTTTCTCCAGTTTCAGTGGTATTCTATCATCAGATCCAAGTTTAGTAGGGGGGCACCTCTTTCAGATAAAAAAGCCGGTTTACAAATGACGGAAAAGTCGAGTAGCAAATGTGAAAAATATTGGCGTAGAACTAACCCTTACCTCCTCTATTTTTGAAGCCGCTTAAAAATTGAATTTTGACATACATAGCAAATAACTGGAATATCAACTAAACACAAACATTATAATATTTTTTTATGATATAGGAAGGCAAACAAGCAGACGGATTTCCTGATCGTAAGTAATTCACGCCGCCTAGAGACACCAAAGGTGGTAATGGTGCGTTGACAACCTGAGGTCGGGATGTTAGGCCTCGAGCTAAAGTAAGTTTACCGGCTACCTTACCCTCAAAACCGGAACACGTCATGTAGTTATGGCGGCAGGAACAGGTAAGGCGGTGGTACCAATCCGCTGGTATCAATAAAATCATTTCCTGCATTGCATTTAAGAAACGATTTGAATTATAAGGCCCGGGACGGAAATTTTATGAGGAGTAAAATCAAGTGTAACACGAAAAGTTGAGGCGTTACGTAGAAAGAGACAAACATATATATTTGTAGGATTGAACGTGTAAAAGAATGAGATGGAATACATTACAC
Organism: Calephelis nemesis; assembly: GCA_002245505.1. Classification (NCBI taxonomy): domain Eukaryota; kingdom Metazoa; phylum Arthropoda; class Insecta; order Lepidoptera; family Riodinidae; genus Calephelis; species Calephelis nemesis. Next base: position 253,784 of record NJDD01004506.1, on the reverse strand, counting down.
AGCGTATCTCATTCTCGGGATCTCCTCCTGCGCGATACTTCGTGGTCTCCGTGCAGGAGGAGTCGCTATCTATCAAAATACTGACTATTTGGATCACACTTCTAATGTCTGCGATGATACTAATTTAAGAAGAATTAATATAACTAAATCTGCTGTAGGAGGACATGTGTCCTGCAAGATACATTTCGTAAGGAGTAAACTCTTTTTTACATGTATAAAAGAAGTCGTGAAATGTGCTCTTAATTTTTGCATATATGAAAGGAGCCGTGAAATGTTCTCTTAATTTTTGCATATTATACAAAAAAACGTGAAATGTGCTCTTAATTTTTGCATATATAAAAGGAGTTGTGAAATGTGCTCTTAATTTTTACAACCGGCCTGCAACCGAGGGCGCGGGTGTAACTCGCTCCGTGAGCTCTTAGTCTTACACTTAGGTATGAAACTCGCAGAGTCAAAAAAAGAAATTAAAACAGCTAGGACCAACACAACCCCTTTTTAAGACTTAATACATGATGACATATTATAAGGAATATTAAACTTTTAGCCGGTCAAATAAAAGTAACAGATTTTGATAATAAAATTAACAAGAAATAGTATTTATTTACGTTGACATTTTTCGAAATGATTACGACAAAACATCAACATCACAGTATCTCGTTTTATGCCTTCAAAAACTATTAGATAAATCCGTTTTTACTTTTGTTTGTGCCAAGTTTAAACAAATCAACCAAATGGGGAATAAAACTTATGCTACAAGCAACTTTATTGTGCATAACTTTCATAATAAGCACTTAAATCGCAAATCAGGTAATAATATTACAAATATTTAAACACAATCTTTGTTACAGTACCATCAGCACCAGCGGATATCAAAGCTGTAGTGTCTTCAAGAAATAAAATCCTTGTATCGTGGCTACCTCCCGCATTCCCGAATGGAATCCTCGTGGGATATACGTTGTATATGAGTGTCATTGAAGATGGCAGAGAGGTTTGTGTCTTATGTCAAACATAATTTAAGCGCTGTAACAAGGAAGTCTACGTACACAAAATAAATTGGGTATTTGCTTCGGTTTCCTTGGGATTCTGTCATCAGATTAAGACTTGGTGGGAATGGGACGTAAAAATGTTTTTTGAAATCGGTTCAGAAATTGTCGAATTAGCAGTTTTCACTCTCCGTGTATATTACCTACTCGCCACAGAGTCCTGATGATCAAGTTGACTAAGCAATCACGCATGACGTGTTAGTGTCTCCAAAAAAGAGTGGGAATGAAAAGTGTTGGTTTTAAAATGCGAAAGTGAATGCTCCGCTGGTTCCGTCGTATGGAAAGAATGACAGATGAATGATTGACAAATCAAATATACAATGCGAATGTGGATGGATATAGGTACCCGGGGAGATCAAGGTGGACATTCCACGATCATATCACTCAAATATTATTTGAGAGTGGTGTCAAGAGTCTTGGAAACCGGCGTGTTTGTATGAAAAGGGTAATGAATGTGATGAAAGCTGTCTAGCTTTGTCGGCATCGTGAGGTTTGGCACTCGATACACTCTGCCTAGCTCGTAAGGGATTGGCGTGAAGATATGTATGTACGTCAGTTAAAAAAGAAAATGAAGGAGACTTTTAGATAGAGAATAATTCAAACGCAATAAAACTGCAAAAAAACCGACTCTATTAAATTGATTAGGTGCTAAGTCGCGATTTAATCATTCTGGTTTCGAAACATGGTTAATAATTGCGGTATGGTTTACTTAAATTTTATCAACATCTTACCTAATGATGTCGTCAACATAGGCAAAAAGTTATGGATTATTGTGTAGATAAAACCCATAAACCACTAGGCTGATCATGAAAAAATGAATATGAGGACTACCTCGGAATCATGGCATATATTGAAAAAAGAACCATAAAAACTAATTTGTTAGTGGCCAAGTAATCTCGTAACAAACATACAGTTGAATTAAGAAAGAAACGAGGACGTGGGCCAAGTTGAGTGTGTACATGTCCCTGGCAGGAAGGCACCCACAAACGCATGTTGTCGCCTAGCACGCTGGCACACGAGACGGCGCGTGCGCCGGCGCGGGCCGCCCACCAGTTCTGGGTCTCCGCCGCCACACGCCTCGGGGAGGGGGACGCCACGCGCGTCATCACCGTGCTGCCCTCCGACACTGGTCAGTTGCTATTAAAACATATTTAAATAGCCAATTATTACAACTGTGGAATTTATAAGTTTTAAACATATTATTATCAAACGCGGCTTACGGACGCGGCTTACAGCAGCGACTGATAAGTGTATACATGCCGCCCGCGAACGCTTTCGGGTGACATAAACATCCAGCGCGCCAGATATCTGCTGGACGTCCGAACACTCAAGGTCACGTCCGCGACTTACACTTAGTTTGCACTACTCAGTGTACTTTCATTATCTAGATACCCTGTTAGTCGCGGCTATCAGCCCGCTTCCCTCTTCGTTCCTTCCGCCTTTGATAATTAATTTCCAGATTTGCTGTTGTCACGCATTACTCAAACGCGGTCGTCCGTGTTTTAATACTTTTATTTTGAAAAATATATCTTTGAAAAATTTTAATGTTTGCAACTTAATGACGCGCGAAACGTAATCACATGACTGTTAACTTATATATATAAGTAGGGTTGCCACCCGTACTTTATAATAAAGTATTGTACTTTATTTTAGGTAATTGTACTCTATACTTTATAACAAAAATAAAGTACGGTAAAATACTTTATTTTAAATGATTCGGATTTTTTTAAGCGAAATTTATCGATCCATACTGAATCGATGTTACTACTCGCCAGCGCCACATCAAGTTCGCGTCGGATTTGACTATTCTTCTATAACAACGTCATCTAGATGCAGTGATAAAGAAAATGTTTTTGAATCTAAATTAGCCTTAAAAATGATACTATAAGATACAATTTGTCCTATAATAGCATAGATTGTACTATAACAATTGAATAAAATTATTTATGTAAACTCAGCTACAGTAAAGCAATTCTTCTAGCTAGAACAAAAATGGAAGCATTTAAGAATTACATGGGACCTTGGGCCCTTATTGAATACAAAATGGATTAAATAATATTAATACAGCTAATGTGTATTACTGTATATAAAACAGACGCCCTTAACAAAAAAAGACGGGTTGCCCTCCGGGAGTACCGCCAGAAGTGAAAACGTGAATATCAACGTTGTGCATTTTTGACATTTTGGAATAGTTAGGGAATAATTTTGCACGATTTGCTTGTTTATCAGTATGAAAGTACTATTGTTTATGTGGTAGAATACAATATTCATTTATTGCGCTATCGTACACAAACATGACAACACAAATATTCGCGCAAGCACCCTGCGCCGTCTTATTCGCGCAAGCGCCCTGCGCTGTCTTAAGAATTTTCGATCAGGTCACCTGTCCTGACGCAAGTTTAGAAGTTTTTGCCCATTCCAAAAAAGTGCGCAAATACTAAATTGCTTCTGTTAGTGATACGGAAGTTTAAATCTGCAAAAATTTAATGTACATAGTATGGATTCTTATGGAGAAAATTCATTAATAAACACATTTTATAATCCAATATGTACTTCCGAGGGTTTTGCAGAACTATCAACTGCACAAAAATAGCAGCACGTATTTAGCAACTCTAAAGATAATTTTTAAACTCATAATATAAAATATTTCATTTTTTTGTTTTTTTCGGCGACATCCTATTTCACCCAACGAGTTTTTGTTGTCATAAACAGAAAATGGCAAGATGAAAGAGACAGAGCGTCTTTGATTTTAATAAAAAAAAGTAAGTAAACATCTTCACGCCCATATCCTCAAAGAAGTAGGCTGAGGCACAACCACGACTAGCCGACGATACTAATTCCCACAATGTGATAGATGTCAAGCCTATCGCCAACCGGGCACATATCCAATCCCGAGCAACCTTTATTTTTTTATAAGAAAATTGGAATTAGCACATTTTCTTCTAGTTGCCCGACCCGGGATTCGAACCCGAGCCTCATGAAATCAAGTCCAATACTTGAACCGCTAGACCACAGAGGCGACTTAATAAACAGTGAATTATTAATTTAATTAAATGTAAAAGTTAAATGTAAAAATGCTCTGGAATTATTCAGGAAAAACTCAAATTTAATAAAAACCGCTTGACTGTGATTATGTGAATAAAAACAGCTTGAATTTAATAAAATAATACGTATTTAAATATAGTAGGTAACAAAGAAAAGTAAAAGTAAGATGTGTAATTCTTTTTGTAATTGTTATATCTTCTACCATTTTTGTAACACATACTACCATTTTGTACCTCTTTTTGTTATAATTGAGTACTTAAATAAATATGATAAGAGTGTACTTTATTCTAACACTCTGTACTTTATTTTCTTACCCTTAATAACCAAAAGTACTTTTATTGGGAAAGAAAAAGGTGGCAACCCTATATATAAGAGTAATCTATTTTACGAACATAGACGAATACGAACAAGACAAATATTTAACAGTGCATTTAAGTTAAATTAAAAACATTTTAATTTTCTAGTTCCAGCAAGAATAACATCATTCAGCAGAAGCATTGTCACTCCTTGGAAAGAGAACATATCACTAGCGTGTAATAAAGTGGGTATTCCAATACCTTCGACCACTTGGAGTATGAATGGTGCGGCATTAGAATCGACTTTACGTAAAAATGTCACTAGTGATGGAACTTTAATAATTAGGTAAGCAAGTTTAATTAAACTTACATCTAATATTTCATTTCTTTGAAATTACTGACCCTGACTTGCTTGACCAACCAACAACAATAATGCATAATGTCTAAATTTTAAGCAAGTAGCCACACAAGCAACAAGTTAAAAATATTATAATTGTTCAATTTTAGATATGTGCTCGATTTGTTATAAGTTTCTATCACATTGTGGGCCGAAGCTAGCTTGAATTAGTCGTGAGGATCCTAGTTTTATCTCTGCCCATATCTTCGGGCATAGAATAGTAAAACATACTTACTCACTTAGATTCTTGTTACTTTCGATATATTTGTTGTGTCTACAACAATGTAAGGAATTACTACTACACCACATTGATAGGTTATATCAATATATTATAACCGTAAAAGAAATGTTAAAAAAAACATAGAGCACATACAAAACTTTTGCTTTTCATTTTCTGTTTTCTTTTTTGTGTGCAATAAAAAAATCGTTACCATCGTCCGTTTTCCTTATACAGTTTACTAGAGTTTACCTGATCTCTTTTTTCTAATTTACCCCGTCTTGCATCTCCAATTTACCCTATTTAATCAACTACCTGGATTTTCGTGAGATCGTATTCCAAGTACAGCTAGATCAGACCTTTTGTTTCTTATATTTTGTCGATGTAAGCGTGATATAGCTAAACCATCAACATGTTTCCTGTTTCAGCATGACCCAGTATTTGGACAGCGGCAACTACACGTGCAGGGTGGAGAACGTGCATGGTCACGACGAGGTGACGTACAGCGTGGAGGTGAAGGTGCCCCCGCAGCCGCCCGTGCTGGCCGTCGTCGACTCCTACGCAGACTCGCTCCATCTGCAGTGGACCGACCAGGGCGACGGCGGCAGCCCCATACTGGGTCAGTCACACACACACCACGCTGAACACCGGGGAATTTCCAGAAGGTCATAGCACGATGAATAGGTGGAGGAACTAAATCATCGTTATGTGAACCTTATGCAGTTAAAACAAACAATGAATAACCAAAAGCTGTTCAAATATAATATCACCATCACTGTTACCTTTAACTTATATTATTGTACTAGTTAATCATGACGACACGTAAGAAAAAAAATAAAAGTTATAAATAAAATTCAATTAGCACCCTACATTAAATATAATGCTAAGGTAGAAAAATTGCAAATTGGTAATTATGTCGAATTCCTTTTAATTCCTTTCTTATCGATTACGTTAGATTTACGTTGAATTAATCCATGTTATGCAAAGTCTATTTATTGATCTGCTTATCACACAAATAGCATTTCTGAAACTAGTTTTGACTTTCTCGTTTTCCGGAAGCAATATAGTCTTAAGATATGTATCGCGTGCAGGCTACGTGATAAACTACAAGCGCGAGCACGGCGACTGGGAGGAGCTGCAGGTGGAGGCGGGCACGGCGGAGCACGTGCTGCCCAACCTGTGGTGCGGCACGCGCTACCAGCTCTACATCACCGCCTTCAACCGCATCGGCACCGGCCTCCCCTGCGACATCGTGCACGCCTACACCAAGGGCACAGGTACCTCTCGCCTTATAGCACTTTCCACATCTTATGCATCATAAGTCACAGTAACCCTCGCGCAAATCATAATATTAATACGTGACGCAAAAACTTTGGACCCCTTTTAAAGAAAATTGCGCGGAAGGAGGAGTATGAAAATTTTTACACTTATATATACAGTTGGTTTTGATAAGTGAAAATGGCGTTCTTATCAAAAGATATTTAAAAAAGATACTGTCGAATTTCGACCAACGCGCAACCACTGGTGATTATAAATACGCACTACCAATGCATTACCATGTAGCTTTGTGTAAAAGTCTAAAATATTATACTAAAATACACCAAAAGTTCGAGCACTTACCATATAAGCTCCTTCCAATATTTTCCGCTTCCGCTTGAACACGACGCCTCTCCCGCTGTCCCGCAACCGCCGCAAGCGCTCAGTAGCGATAGCATATTCTTTGTTATCAAACCGATCTTATTTCAACATAAAGAAATATATATAAATTAATAAAAACTTAAAACAACAAATGACGTCAGCGCGACATGCACAGTTAATTCGTACGGGTTGTAGAAACTCTGACTTTAGTTCACTTCATGAAATCATAGAAAGACCGTGTTGCCTTTCCTATAACGTGCCAAATACTAGTATACGAGTATTTGACATAGTTTGTCTCCTACAAAATGTTTCCTAGTAATTTAAAGTTTTTTTTTTAGATTAATTGGAGTGGATGAAGTTACTCAAACGGATTTTTATTCCCTAAGCAGCAAATCCTGTGAGAAAAAATATGTCATTTAATCACATTACTTTTCAGGTGGATGTATTTTGTTAAATAGCTGAACACGGTCTAAAGATTTGGACACCTATTTTGAAATAACCTTATTTAAATAGAGGATATTGCAAAAGTCATTTAAATAAATTTTAAAAATAAATTACTTCGTATATACTGAATAATTTTAAATGTCAATTCACACACATACATATTTCACATCAAACCTCTCACGGGGTAGACAGAGAGTATCGAGTATCAAATGTAACGACCCTTGTAGGCCTGCCTGGCTTCCTCAATATTAATTACCCTTTTCATACAAGCTCGCCAGTTTCGCAGACTTCACACAACTCTTGGATAAAACCAGAACAATTTGATGGAATGGTGGTTAACCTTGGTCTCTCCGGGTACCTGCATCCATTGTGTATTGGCTTGGTCAATATTTCATCTGTCATTATTTCCACAAGACCGAAACCACGTAGCCCTTTCTCACTTTAACACCACCACTTTCACTTCGACCAAACTCTTTCTTGGATCTCACTGTTACGAATGTGATCAGCGAGCGTAACACTACAGATTTTGAGGAGCACTCCCATTTCGAATGTAATTATAAACTTGCAAATTTTTTCTGAAAACCCCAACCCTCGCTTCCATTCAACAACGTTATTATTGATTTAGAAAAAAATAGATAACAGCAACAGTAATATACAAACTATTTGGATTTTTAACAGCTATTGTACAATACAAGAATCCAACCAATCTTCTCGAAATGTTGTTATCAACTAATGTCAGGTTTTTATGAGCAGTCTTATCTTATCTCCATGGTTTTCTGTGGTACTATGTATCTTAACAATAATAATAAATAGAATAAACAAAATATTTACCGCTTCTGTTCAAACGTCTACTCATTTATTTACAACGCAATACAACAAATGTTAAGTTAATCAGGATGCTGCATTTATTATAATACTCTGTCATAGATAGAAAAGAAAATCTCATACATAAGTGTGGTATAAATTATCGATGTAGCTTTCCTAATGTTCATTTCGTTCAGTTCCAGTGAAGCCGAAGCACTCCCAAATGATAACATTGAACACAACGACGGTGACGGTCTGGTTAGATTCCTGGGGCGACGGCGGTTGTGGCATATTATATTTCGTCATTGAATATCGAGAAGTCAGTCAATCTCAGGTAATTTATCATATTTATATTAAATTTACTAAATTTGGAAAAGCTAAAATTTTGTGCTTAGGGCATTTTCAAATCTTGGTATAGAGTCTACAGGTAGCAGTATCTTGTATGATTTTTAAGCATGCGTTCCTAATATTGCTCATTAACTCTAACCAAAAATATCTTATCGATTTTACATTATTTTAATAATATGTAAATAGCATATTTCAATAACTAAACTCACTCTTTTTTCATCCATAACATATATAATAATTATATTCAAATTTGGTCAAATTTACAAAATTTCATGTGAATATTTAAGGAAGGATTTCATATACTTAATACAAAACTTATAACCTAAAAACTCGAAAGATTTATTTATTGAAGTTATACTTCTTTTGGCGCGTTAGGAAAAAATATGATTGTAAATTTTTACGATGCGCGCGCACACCGACACGAAAAACCGACTGATGAAACTAGCTATTGATAACATTTTAGTTTTTCAAAAAAAGGTACCAACAAAGTAAAAGTAATTTCTATGGTAAGTGTCATTTTGTCTACAAATGTAAAATAAGGCAAAAGATAAAAATTTTAAAAAGATTTTTATCTTATTACGCCGAAGAAGTATAACTTCTAACGCGTGTACATAAGTACACACACAATTTTTATTGTGTTTGTAACTATTTATGAACTTTAAATAAGCTAGTGTGTGTAAGTTTATTGGTTTATAGGCCAAACAATAGAGTGGCGAGCAATGAAGTTGGGGAAATGACGGATGTAAAGGTAGGGAAATTATAGAAAGCGACATATTTCTTGGGGCTGGATATCGTTAAGAATTGTATACCAATTCCATTGCTTTTCCAATCCCAATTACCAAATTGCTTAATTGTGTCATTTAAAAACAGAAATAAAAGCATAGGTGGAAGTTACAATTTCTAAAATCTACCCACAAAAACTGTGTTAAGTGGACTCTTAATTTGAGAGATATTTTGAGCAAAACAATAATATAAAAATCCAACTTTACATCTAGCCAGAAATGAAATTAATTAAATCTATCACTATCAGTAATTTATGCCGAAATATCACAACATTGCTTACAAAAGTCGAAATCTCAATTAAATGTAATCTTATACCTAATACATTTTCTTTAACATTTCAACAATTTATTGCAAATATCTTCTACTATATTTTATTATTTTCGTGGATCTTTATAAATTAAATTTTAACAATTAATTTTAGGATTAAACAATGCGTTTTTTAATAATGATTTTTGAAGTTATATTTCTTTAGGTGCATTATGAAAATATTTTGAGAGTGAATTTTTAAGATCTGTCACACAAAAATTACAGTGTGAAGATTTAAGATGCGCGCGCATCAAAAGTAATATCATGAAGTTGCCTGCTTTAGAAACACGTTTGTACATTCACAAACGTGATTTAGTTAGATACAAGTGCGATTTATATATTTTTAGTTAAAGATTTTTGTATTATTTTTTCAAGATAGGTATAACTTCTCACGCGCGTACATAAGTGTTACCCATTTTTGTTTTTAGATGTAGTACTGATTTGAAATAGAGGTTTATTATAATGTGTTGTCGGTCAGTGGCGACTGGTGTCGAACAGCGTGCAGGCGACGGAGCGCGTGTTCAGTGTGTCGGGCCTGGCGCCCGGCGCGCACTACCAGCTGCGCATCACCGCGCACAACAACGCCGGACATGCGCTTGCGCTCTACAACTTCACCACGCACTCACTCTCTGGCAGTGCGTATACTATTTCCTTTAACTGTTTTCATTATTCTGCGGATCTTTATACACAGTTGATAAGCACACATAAAAGAGCCGTACATAAGGGTTAATAACGAATATAGGCTGTAAGCGTTTCGAAGTGTTTGAAATAAACACGAAAATCGCATTAAGTTTGGTTTAATAAATTGGATTTAGAGATTTTTCAACAAAAATTCGGCCAGCCTTTCACGGATATTTAATAATTGAAAGCAATGAGTGAATTTCAAAAGTCCTAACATCGATTTCCTAAATGAAACAGTGAGATATCAAAACCATATAAGTCCTGCATAAAAAGGTCTTTGTAATATTGTTAGACTTCTAGACATTTCTTTGGTGGATAGATTAGTGATTAGTCGAGCATTGTCTGGTACAGCGCGCGAGTCTGTTCCAGTGCTGGAGCCGG
>NJDD01004506.1:208312-239198 GCA_002245505.1 Calephelis nemesis | reverse complement strand
ACGCACATTACCGCCACTACCGCACGCACACAGGGAAAAGGGTTGCCAAAAATATCGACTCGTCGTGCAGAATCGATATTTTAGATAAAATTATAGGCATTTTTTTGTTTAGATTAAAACCGTCAAAAAAGAAACTAAATTCACCTATAGGATTTCACCGATCGACTTGGTAAATCAGTGGTTGCAGTGCTTTTATTTTCATAATTAAAAAAAATCGCGGCCTAAAAACACCGATTTTAGACAAACATTTTTGTTTCATCAAATTGCAATTCAGACTTGGCTTTTTATAAGTAGCATAAAAAATATGTTTTTGAATATTTACACGTCTACATTCATACGAACGTATATTAACATGTACATTTTAAACACATCACACTTTTGTTTGTTTTCATCTACTAACTTATGTGTGTATGTATTATACTACTAACACTATAACAATAGTGATGTTCACAAGATTCATCCACTGTTTTACCTATTTTGACCACATTGGTGTTATTGTTCACTATTGTCGTGTTTGAGGGTAGAATAGACTATTACTTCACTAAGATCGAAATTATAAAGCTACTATAATTGGTGGTAATTCTGTAGCGCACTTACTGAACAAATTTTCAGTTGTTCGTATCTTTCTTAAGCGATAGTAATAGAAAGAGACAAGACACGTGTAATGCTGTCAGATTAGTTTGTAAACATTTCTACGATGTTTAATCTATTCCTCGAAAATGTTGATTAAAAATGTCACTGTTAAAATATTCGGACTAATATTTAAAAAAAATTGCATACACCTAAAATAATTTAAGTTAGTGATCAGCAGAATTACCAGCATTGTCCAATACCATCAAGAGACGGCCGCTTTTTCTAATCTCATAATCCCATAATATTCCATTGGTTCCCCGGGCGGAGCAGACCCGAGCGTAGAGCGCGAGGAGTCGTCGTCGTCGTCGGAGACGTCGGTGGGCGGGGTGGTGCGCAAGGCGTTCCCCTCGCGCAAGGGCAAGGCCGGCGCGCTCGGCAAGCGGCACGTGCGCTCCTCCAGCGGGTACTCCAGCCACAACGACGAGACCACCTTCAGGTGACCACTGCACATACAATACTATTCACTATACACACCACACACCTAGTGATGACGCAATCCGTAGCATTCACGATACCAAATGCCCAAAGTGCTCGCCTTTATCGTATTTCATGCTGGAGAGTAAGTGGACTTGTACACGTGGCCTATAACCCGACCATAAGATGTCCTATACCATTTAAAACCTTATACCAAAATATGTATACGATTCTACGGTATACATTCAATCTCATTCATTGGTATACATCCAACCAACCAATCCAACCTATCGGTATACATTGTTTTGAGACGGCACTTGATTGCGCCACCAGGCTTGTAACTAGTTACACTTAATCCATAGAAGATTTTAGTTACTATACTTATAATAAATTATGTGATCTAAAAGCAGGTGCAAACTTTTTATTTTTATACTTTTTATTTATAGCGAGCGTAGAAGAAAAAGATAGGTTGCTCCATAGTAAGTCGAGTACGCGGTAGTCAGAACAAAGTCCTGAAATAAGTAGATTGCTGACTGCGGGGATTGTCCGTTAGTCAGGCTCAGTGTAAATTTAAAAATGTCGTTTTTAATTGTTAAAGTACTAACAAAAAAACATTCTCTTGAAAATAGGTATCAGTTTTATTTTTTGTAAATTTGAAAATGTTAAATGAAGAGCAATGTCGCTTAGGAAAATCGATGATTTGTCAAGAACATGAAGGATCTTTTTTCTTATTGATGAATAAAATGTATTAAACAAATGAATATTCACACTAATAACTAATAGGGTACGTGAATAATTCATAGCTTTATAGCTTTGTTTTAAACAAAAAAAATATAAATGTAACCAACCATACTATAAGATATCGAATATCTTAGATATCTAAAATAAGATTTTTAAAAATGCGTGAAACGGCACTACTCCGAACTTCAGAGTACATAAATATTGAAGCTTTGTAACTCAATTATCGTCACTCACCTGTTATAGTATTCGGTAATAATTGGCGTCAACATATCGAACGATATTCAGATTCGCGGTCATCTGGGACTTGGAAGTCTAAATTAGCCTCTAAAAAGCTTAGTTTGCCAAGGAGAGACATTTCAAGTCCATCGCTTGCAGCCCTAAAAATAACAATTTAGGTTACATGTGTACCACTGTTTCCATCACTAGACGAAAGCTCTCCAGTACCAGTTCCTTCTTTTTGACGCCATCCAACGTAGAGCGCCCCAAATCCGAGTCCTTACCAATCAGCTTGATCACTATTTTCACTCCGTGTCTTACCGCATTTATTTATTTTCTCTTAATGTTTGGTTTGACATTAGTAGCTGAGTTTCACCATAGCGAATGATATTCGTTTCATGCCTACCATCTTAATCTGTGGCAGTCCTCCACTATGAGATTTCGAAGGAATTTCTTACCTCATGTGTAATACGAGATAAGATGTACCTTTATTAAATTACACAGTAATTTGAAAATACAAAAAACAATATATATCAAATGTAGAGTATATTTAGGCATTTCCCTTTACTTTCTAAATTCCTTTTGAATTAAACCCCTAAAATTTCAGAAATCATTATTGGTGGAACATGTTAATTAGTTCATATGCGATATTATACAACGATGTTTCAAAAATGACAAAGCCAACAAAAACGTATCTGAGCTCGGATTAGGTTAAATCACACACGACAGACTATTTGCAGGTCTATATGATACTACTATATGATAGCGACATTCATCGCGAGTGTTATTACTTAACGCTACATTCACGTGCAAAAATTCGTAAGAAATTTCGGTCAAACAATTCACGAATCGGTCCGATTTTTCCAAGTTGACATACAGTTTATAGAGCTGACAGTCTGTCGTGTGCTTCACGCTTACTGTGCGTTCACACATACGATTATTAATGCCATGTTTTCATGATTATCTATTTCATGTAAGGTATTGTAGAACAAGTCGACTGTTGTGAACTCGGTGGTCGAGTGGTTAGCGTACACGCCTAACTACACCGATCAACCGCGAGGCTCGGGTTCGATTCCGGACGGGGGCAGGCATTTGTGTGATGAATATTCAGATGTCTGCATTTTTGGGTCTTGGTGTTTATTAAATTTATTCTGGTATCTATTTAAGTATTTTCATGTATTAGTATCGTTGACTAACACCCATAACACAAGCATATAACTTGCTTACTTTGGGGTTAGATTCAATTTTTGTGACTTGTCCAGGGGGTATTTATTTATTATTAAAATTATTAGATACCTAAAATTTAATTTATCTGTTTTAACATACTATCTATAAAAATATAAATCGAAACGTACTTTCATTCGCAATTTAGCCATCTCCATTTTTGATATTAGTTGTCAATTATTAACTTAAAAACCTTCAGTAAATACTTTGTTTTGTAAGCTTTCAACGCTTTTCATTATGTTTTAAACAAATAACAGTATTGTAAATGAAGGCATTGAACTGACTTACTTTAATGTTAATCGTCACTCTATAAGACTATTATAAAATTATTGTTTCGTTACGAGAAAACGTGTTTTGAAACTTAAATCTTGTTTTCTCGTCCTTTAATCGTCAGTATAAAGGACATATCATCTATCTTGTTCTATAACACTAAACACGAAAGAGATAAACATAAAGTCGCAGAAATTGAACGTTTGTGTGAACGCGCAGATAAATATGAATGGCACCGACTGGATGTAACACAAGTCACCATTTGTGGGTCCAGTATATCGAACTACCCGTCGTTCAACGAGCACATCCACCCCCCGTCGCGGTTTTCAGACGACACCGAGGGCGAGGAGAGACGCAAGCGCGCGCCCGCTCACCGGTCACACCCGCATCCGCACGACAAGCTCACACGAGAAGCCTTCCAGATTAACGTCTAACGCCGACACCACTCCGAGAAGAGGAACGCTATTCCCCCGCTAGCTCCTGGAAAAAACTACCAATCCAACAAAATACGCCTTAAATCTGTCCTTAAGCAAAATATGTTAATAAAGGTGTTTTATGATCGTTTAAAACAGTAACATTCAATGGTGATACCAACTAAACTTACTTAAGTCCGGGCATATAAATTCATGTTTTTAATCAACGTTTTCTAGCATAAAAGTCTAGAAATGTCATGCAAGTACAAACTAATCTGACAGCAGTAAACGTGTTTTATCTTTCTATTACTGTCGTTGAAAGAAGATGGTAATAAAATTAGTTTAGTGGGTGCGCAAAGAAATTATCACACATATAATCTTAACCCTAATGATACGATTTTGTAAATAAAGGTAAAGCCTTGTGCACACTAAAAGGTGTTAAGCTTGATATTTATTTGACGGATCGTGAATTTTTATTTTCATAGATCATGCACACCGTCTGATGTGAAATGAGGGTAGGACAGAATTGGAGCATGCTTAAAAAGTTCTTGAAAAAGTGGGCTTGAAAAAGTTCAAGTGTTCCTTTACAAATATGGTAGCCATTGTGTTGGTATATACGAGCGATATCAATCTAAAATCGCGTAAATCAAACGGTTGTGTGAACGCGCAGACATCAAACTTAACACCGATACTGTAAGACAAAAAATTATGACTTCAAAAGTCATAGCTAAAGTTAAAATCTCGCCTCTGTTAGCGCCCTAAGGCTACCTTTTAATTTTAATTTGGTTAAAGCCAGTTGACCTAAAATACGTACTAAGACAAATTATTTAGGTTAACTGAACGAGAAAAGTAATTACTTCATAAAAACTAGGCCTACCACGTATCTTAGGCTTGCTGCAAAGGACAGATTTTACTTTAAAGGCGAAATCGACTTTAAAATTATTTGAGGTTTTAGAGATGTAAAACCAAACAACAGTCATGTTCCAAGATACAAAAGGTTATTAAGTCATAAAAAAAACTGTTTTTCTAGATTGAATTTAAAACAATGTTATTTTAAAATATTCAAACTTGAATATCAAAATTCAAACATATTCATATATTTTGAATTTGAATTTTGTACAAATGATTTGGATAAATAAAAACTTATCAATTTTAGTATACGTAAATATAAAAATTCAATCAATAAAAGTAATATACAGACTCCTATTATTAAATAGAAAATTGATTTCACTGCCAATTTTAAACACTTTACAAAAAAGTAAGTAGTTTTTTCTATCAAAATTCAGATTGATTTTTCATCATAATTGCAAATAATCCTGGAAAATTAGTTACTAAGACATGGATATCCTAATATAGCCATCTCCTTCGAAACACCTTAAATGATATAGAAAAGCTTATGCAACAAAAACCTCACAAATGTTGCCAAAATAATCTAGTCATGTAAATATGATTGTAGATAGATAGATATTGCAAAAAAAATATAAAACATAGTTCCATGTATTATTATTTTGTACTCTCAAAATTAGTAATATAATTTGAAGAAATATTAGAAATTTTCTTTATAATTATCAGAAAAGAAATGTTATTAAAAAAATCAAAACTACTGACCATGCAATGTTTAAGGTTTTTTAGGTATTTTTTTTATAAATTATGAAATTAAATTTTGCAATATATAGAATACAGAGGTATTCTACAGTATACAGCAATTATAAAATCAAATATATATATAGATAACAAAATGTGGTTGGATAATAACTTTAAACCTTTTCCAACATTTTGCACAGCTTGTATTATTTAATTTTAATATCCAAAATCTAATCTTATTTCAAGTAAACGCAAAAACAAATCCTTAAAAACCGGGGCGATAAGATCGCTTTTATGTGTAGTTAAATACCTATTATATTTAAAGTGTGATAGAGTCTATTATTAATGTAAACATAAAAATTAATCCATTAATGTTCATAAAAAAGATATTATTAAAAAGAAAATTGAGTTTTTTCCAATTTTCTAATAAAAAACGTTTCTCGGGATAGGATATGTCCCCGGTTGACGATAGGCTTGCCACCTATCACATTGTGGGACTTAGTATCTTCGGCTAGCCGTGGGTGCCCTGGTTGTGCCTCTGCCTACCTCTTCGGGGATATGAAGATACTTTACTTTAATATTTATATTTCTATTATACCTATTTACATTTATACACTTTTCTTCTTTCATTTTATATACACTTTCTATTGTAGGCAAGAAAACTTTATATTGACATACCTCTTATGTTTCTTCTTTTTTTGTCGAATTTTATTAGAAAGAAATATTGCATGATCGGCAGTTTAGAAAATTGGCGAAGACTATAACGTCATGTAAATATTTTTGTAATTACTGTGCATTATGAATATCGAATGTAAAAGTAAGGAGAACAATAATTAAAATATAAATATATATTTTAAACTTAATGCCTTATTGACCAAAGTCTTAAAACTAGTTACGGATGTAATTGTATTATTATATCCCATATTAATAATAACTGTTTGATTGTTAAAAGTTTAAGCTCGTTTTTGTTTGAAAATATTATCGCTGTCTTCAGAATTTAAAATGCTCAGGGCACAGTATAAAGTCTATCATAATGATAGATATATTTCTAATAATTACAATCTAATATTGTGGTCTTGGCATTATGTAACATTTATCTTAATGAAAAAAAAACATAACAGATTAAATATTGACAGCAGATTTTGTTTTGTTAATTTCAACACATTTTTAAATTTAGCTTTTGCCATATCTATATTTTTATATTGTATTAAGTGCTTTGCCGGATCTATGTGTAATTTTAATTTATTATTTTTTTGTCTATTCTTAAATAATAACTTATAGTATTCGGCCTAAGTTTGTGTATGAAAATGTACTTTTGTAATTTTTCAGTGTTTTGAATTTTAATGAGATAGATAATGCTCGATTAATTTTAATTAAATAACTATAACAGTAAAATGCCTACTTTCAATATTAATAGACATTTAAGTCAAAGTTAGCTTTTCTCACCAGAGAAATGGCAGTTTTAAAAGGTAGCGTATTTATTAAACTACAATTAATTCCAAAGGATCAATCGAAATATTTGAATAGTAGCAAAAATTGATAAAAAAAATTGAAACATTGTCATCTGCCATTACTGATAACTGTTTCCTTAAGATAAAAAAAAACTCAAAATCAATGTGATGCCTAACATTGAATAAGAAAGCGGGCGGGAAGAGTATTACCACTACAGTGTTTTTTAATACATATTTTAGAAATAATCGAGGTTTGTCTATCTTAAGAAAACAGAATTTTATTACTTTTCTTATTATGTTAATATGTAAAGCACCGTACACATCCCTGAACCACACAGTATATTCTTGGCACAAGATGTAAAATACAAGGGGGTTTCATAATGGGTTCAACCATGGTATGATAAAATACTGGTACGATTAGCGATAATGTGTCAAAGTGAAAAAAATCATCAACGGATTTCAAACCTATAAGGGTGAATAACCTGTATATTATGCAAATGGTAGTCTTTGCAGAAAGTAGATACATTACATCTCTAGGGCAGTAATACCTAATAACTAGATCACATGTAATTGTTGACTCAGGGAAAGCTAAATATGAGAAAAATGAATTCTGAGGCTTTTCTTTTATTCTCTATGGCATGTAGATCTACTATTTTTCTACTCAACAGTGCTCCGCGTACTGTTGAGTAGAAAAAGTGACAACTTCGTTTAGTACAACGAGCTGAAAGTTGCCACTTTAAACAGGAGACAAGGAATAACACATCCCGTGGGCAAGTAAATGAGAAAGTCTTAGATCACAGGTAACTATTGGCTGAGGCAAAGGCGAAGCCGACAACTATTCGATATCTTTTTTTTACTGCCCGAGTTGTGTATACTATTTTTCAGCTCGACGGAGACGAAAAGTGACAACTTCGTTTAACGCACTGAGCGAAAATTTTGCACTTTCTACCCGGAGCACAAATTACCAAATCCCAGCTATCAATTTATGGAAATCTAAATTTATATTCATAGTCAGCTCTGTCCAAATCAGAATCAAACCTCATTTTCTTAGACCATGGAATCAACATAAACCAAACTTATTATAAGTCATATATATAATGTAAAAAGTAATCGTGTTAGCTTATACAATCCTCAGAAAACACAAGACAATACACTTACCTATAGCTTGGTGAATACGGCAGAAAGTTAACTGTATATGTGTATTTGTATCAAGTAGTATAATTTAGAGTCGAACACGACAATTTTATATGAAACACAATTATGTGAATTGTGTGTGTTTTTTTAAGTAATTTACAATTGTTTATGTTGACTCTCTTTCGTAATTCCAACGAAGACTGCCCTATATTTAATTGAGATCTATTTTATATAATCTAGTCGCAAATACCAAATAGTTAATCGAAGTTAATCATTTAGTAGATATTAGAAGATATATGTGTTAGTTAAATTTCATTTAAAACTATTTTATCCAATTTCAACTACAATTTATAATCACAAAAGAGTAAGAATGGAAATTGGTGATATTGGAGACTCAAATATCTTTTATGTAAACATGCAACTTATATAAAATGCTATAGGCGAATGTAAAAAAAAGTTAATCTATCAATAGTTTTTAAATTACCAAAAAAACTACGGAATTATAAATTTCATCCCATGAATTGCATCCTCAAATATTTGTGCAAGTCATTGTCAATCAAAGTTTACGAGTTTTATTTCTGAGGTGAAATTTTCATTTGCAAAAGATGTGTGAAAATTCATCTCAAATTACTTAAAAACTCTTTTTTTTTATAAATTATTTTTTTAAGCATCTTAGCATTTTGGAAATTAGGATTTAGCACCTTATACTAAATACTATAGTTTCTATTTTAAAAGGCTTTTAAACGTATTTAATTTTTGAACAAAAATATAACTATTGGTAACTTTTTAATAACTATAGATAAATTAAACAAAGGACAAAAATAGATGGCACCTACACGACATCCATTCAAACTTGTTACATAAATAAAAAGAGTTATTAAAACTACAACTTATATAAAATGTCTTATCTACAGTTTTCTATATCCTAGATCAAAATCAATTTAATACATTCTACTTAAATTCGGTCACTCACACATTATAACAACGAATACAACATGCAGCCGTAATAATCATTGTATATCAACCATTGTGTATGTGTTAATAACATATTTTAATCATAGAAAATACAGAAAGTGAGAAGTTTTTTTAACCTGGTTAGTTGGCAAGTATTTTAGACGCATTTGAATAATTATAATGATCTGGATTTCGCAAACGGTTTATCTTACGTGTTTTTAGTATTTATGTACAAACTATATATAACAGAACGAAATGCAGTATCTCTGTTATATACAGGCTTCCAATATGAAATTTTACATCAAAATGAAGTTTATTTCAATAATAAAATTTGTTACCTCCGTGTCAGTAGAGATCTGATAAAGAATTCGAAATTGGATGGATTTGATTTGATTGGATTTGTAAAATACCTACATAGTGTGTGGTGATCATATACCTGACATTATCGTGAAAAAAGACGAAGCCATATTTATATAAGAAGAGGAAAAGTTTTATCCTGGCGTTCCAATTCAATTATTGCAGCCTGTAATAAGTATTCATACATTAAAAATGAACAAGGGCAGCTCAAATTACTAAAGAATCTAATTCTTAAACAAACAAATAAAATTTACAGCGCTAGTGGCCCTAGTAGAGAAAGACATAAAAAAATCTAGTAGTTCTTTAGATACCATGATTAAAAACCAGATAATTAAAAATCTAGTTAATTTTTCGAAAAAATGATTAAAAAATCAAATAATTAAAAAAATCGAGTACTTTTTCCGATATTTTTGCACCAAAACATTCCTTGCAGTCTGCGAATGTCATCGAAATTTCTTGCCAACTCTCCAGTCTTCACTAATTTTCAAACCGTCAACGTACAAAAACATTCTTTCGCTAAAACGAATTTCATCAAAATGATTGTAGTAAATGTACCATATCATTTTTAAAATTTTGTTATCTATACATAAATACACTTGTAAGAATTAGTTAATCATGTTGTTACAAATATGTTTTTATAAAACAAACAAGTTATTAGGAACAGTATGATGTGAACGAAAATAAAAATCATTTACTTGAAACTGTCATTTTATTCACGATCAAATATCAACTCCTGTGATGGCCGACTCAACCGATTTTTTAAAATGTTTTATCTCTTCCTGATACCACGTCAGTTCTTCCCACTGTCGTGTTCAGTCGGATGGATAAGGTATGCGGTAAACTTACTAGGTTTAACAATGCAGCATTAATTCTTAGTGCCCTTAAAATTTTAAAAAATATTTGTTCCAGCCCAAAGCGATTCGGTATAGGTACAAAATGGTACGAAATGTGCTACAAATCTATATTTTTACCAAAAATTAATAATCTGATTTTGATAAACATTCCTATCCTATAAATACTTGGACCATATCGCTGTATAAGAACCAGATGAGCGTATCTTCAAAAAATAATTATAGTATCTTTGTAGGCATTATATACAAAAAAAATATTTTAATGTTTAATGCTCCAACAGTAGGACTAGGAATAGTAGGACATATCAATATTTTTTTTATCGCCAACTGTATACTATCTCTGTTAATGAGCTAGTAAAGTTTGAAGTGACGAATTCCCGCAGTATTTTTGCTCTTCTGTAAAATTTACAAAATGTAGATACGTTCATCTGGTTCTTATACCGCGATATGCTATACACAAATAAATATCCCTGGACAAACTTCACAAATTGATCTAACCCCAAAATTATATGACTTTGTTATGACTTATAAGTATGGGTAGTAGTCAGTTATTAAAACATAGGTACTTAAGTAAAGACGTACCGTAAGTCATATAATAAACAGCCAGACCTGGAAATACAGACATGAACAGATGTTCACCACACAAATGCCTGTCCCCGTCGAGAATAGAACCCGCGCCTCGCGGTTTGTCAGTGGAATTAGTAACGATAACTCAACCGAGGCAGTCTGTAATAGCAGTAGGTAATAGGCTGTCCCTAACAAGGCAGTCAATTAAATACAGCCCGTTGTCTGCTTTAACCTTGTAAAATATTAGTAAGAAGTCTTGACGTTTTGCCGCTTTCAAACATTATATCCTAAAACGCATACATATATACATAGTTAATTGGGAAAAATAAAACTATAAAATGTTCACATATCAGTATAATTGATACTTATATACATAAATAATTATTCTATATTACAACTTTTCATTGCTAAGTTTTAATTAAAACTTAAATACTTTTCGCTACTTTTCATAGACAGTTTCTTTTCTCAAATTTAGAATTCGACTAATTTTTCAAACCACTTTTATAGAAGAACAAAATTGGACCAAAAGCAAAAAAACCCAAAACAGCACTTTAATTTAAAAATAATATAAAAATTATTTTTTTTTAAATACAAATATATAGCGGTAAACTAAAGACATTTATAAAAGGATTTATTTACGTTATTATCTGCATTTCGGTTACTATACGAATTCCGCACATTACTTTACAATTTTAGTTTTAAGTCTATAAGTATTTTTTTTAAAGTACAGCCACAGTCAAATGTGTTTATCGAGAAATTGATAAAAGACATTTGGGGGTAGATGAAAATCCGATGGCAGAAACTAGCCATGCCAGATCAAGACTGTCGTTTCAAAATGTATATATTAAAAGAAATGAGTCTTATTGGTTGTCACTCATAATAATCATAGTGGTTTTAGTCAAAGAGAACACTCAGTAGCTTTATGTATATGTATAAAATGTTCTCAAATTAAAATGATGAAATTTAATCACTATCACTATCACTGTCATTGTCCACAGTAAAGTCGAAAGGTCGGAACCTTTGGCGAAACTCTGCAACGTGTTGGTCCTCCTCCTCCCGACTGAGCAAACATTGCCGCCAGTCCGCCTTATCTTCGCAGTTTAGCAGTGGTGGACTTGATAAGACGTCCCTTTAAATTATAACGAAATTATACAAAACTAGCTGCCCCATCCGGATCCGGATAAAAACTATCCTATCTTTTAAGATGGACCAAACTACAGATATATGTGAAATTTTATCGAAATCGGTTCAGTAGTTTTGGAGTTTATTATCAAAATCGGGTGAGCAGACTAGCCGTGAAAGCGTAACAGACGGTCAGATATTTCTTCGTAATTATAACATTAGTATGGATAATCTACAATTAGTACGTATTTAGAAAAAAACAACGTTTCTGATTTTAATAAAGCTCGAAACATTATAAATTCTATAAAATAAATATAGTTTCTACACAGTGACGTCATTAATTTTGCAATGTTTACTATGGCTCGATAAAGGACATAGAGTGTATTTGAGTTTAACATGACAGTCAGTATAATGCGATACATCAAGAACATTTACCTAGCTATTATATTTTTCGTGTGACGGTTGTATCTTCTAATTGCAGAATTGCTTTTTTTTATATTTTAAGTCCGTTATGTAAAGGTAAGAATAATAGGCAGTCACGAAGGGTGCCCATACCGAGCAATGTATCTTCTTCATGTTGGTCGGTAGTAGAAAAGACCATCTGTTTTTCTACCAGGCAGCTGGTAAGAGGCCAGCACAAGTTAAAATATAGTTAATTACCAACAAGACCATCGATAGTATTGTTTTGCAGCAATTCGCACGGGTAGAGATCAACCATCTTACATATTCCTGCTGCCATAACAACACTAGTAGTATGATGCAGGAGGGTAGGGCAGACGGTAGACTTACACAGTAGGCCTCATGACAGCGACGCACCTGTAACATCTATGGTGTCTATAGGCCACGTTTGTTTCTTACCGTTACGAGAACCTTGTGCTTGTTGACAGACCTCTTAAAGAACTATCTGAATATAATTAAATTGCTGAATATAATTGAATGCGCGTTGAAATCATAAAAAAGTTCACAGCATTTTTCCTGTAGCTTTATTCCTCATTACCTGGCGAACTGCAGTGGGAAATGATGTCCGGGCTTGGCGTAGAGCTGTTCCCCGGACGGGAGGTCGGCGTGGAAGTAGGGCGCGCCCGGCAGCGCCAGCTGAGACACCTCCGAGTACGGGGGCAGCACCTCCACTACCACGCCTGTGATGCCCGCCTCGTCCTACACACACACACACACACGTCATCGACAACGTCCAAGGCACAGTACAAATATGGGACAGTACGGACTAGTTGACAAAATACCTATCTACACCCAACTGAAGCAATAAGGTTGACATATTTATGAAGTTAAAACTTCTTTAGCAGCGTTGCGCACTTTTTTTGGAATGGGTAAAAACTTCTAAACTCACGTCAGGACACGTGACCTGGTCGAAAATTCGTAAGACGGATGGAGAGTAAACAGCCGGCGCGGCGTAGGAGAGGAAGTATTCTCTCTTTCTACGGCACGGCGAAAATGTATGCCTGCGCCTGTTGTTTCGTTTAGACGGCGCAGGATGCTTGCGCGAATGCTCGTGTTGCTATGTTTGTGTACGATAGCGCAATAAATGAATATTGTATTCTACCACATAAATGATAATACATAGTTTCATACTGATAATTAAATCAATTCGTGCAAAATTATTCCCTAACCATTCCAAAGTATTAAAAATGCACAACGTTAATATTCAAGTTTTTACTTCTGCCGGCACTCCCGGAGTGAAACCCGTCGTTTTTTTATGAAACGAATTGCAATAACTACGTACTCTATAAATAAGTAGATAATCTCATGGCGTATTTAATCACCACAAAAATTACGCGGCAATTTTAAAGAGATCGCGGAGACAACAAAGCGACCAATCTTCTAGAAGAAACACCGCGCAAACTCTTTAGGGATCATATCGTTTGTCACTTATCACATTGCGGGACTAAACAGTGTCTTCGACTAATCGTGAGGTTCCTGATCTCGATATCATGCGAATTGGAAAATGGAATCTTTTAGGTAATTTAAGGTACCTTTGAACACGGTACTAAAGGATTATTAACATTTAGTTAAAAATGAATCCGTTAAAATAATTTATAGTTTAATAATAAATAAATGTTAATAATTCGCCAGTATTGTGTTAAAGTGCCTAAATACTAAAATACTCGATTCCAATTTCCAATATTGATTGAGTCGAGCTTCGAGAGTATAGGATTACTAGTAAGAGTAATCCTACTAATTATACTTCTGCCTAGTCCTACAGGAGTAAAACCATGAAGTTTTTTTTATTATTTTTTGTACACAAATCATAAGTCTTAAATTTTATTACATAGTTACCTGAAAAACTTCCACCAGTTGCGACTCGCAGGCGGGCGGCACGGGAACGCATTGTATCTGCATATGTGACGTTTTGTAGTTTCTCTCGAAGAACACAGCTAACTTCCTCATTGAGGCGTAGAATTTCTTCAAAACTGCTTTGAACTTCTTTATCTCGGCAACCACTTCATCAGGGGCCTATAATTAAAAATAGGCCTAAAAAAGAAATAAATGTATTGTATAATTGCAATGGAGCAATTATACAATACATTTTTTTCTATTTTTACAATTATTATTATTCTAAAAATCCTTTAATCGTAAAGTAGTCTTTTGCTCATAACTTTGCTCCTATTTCGAACCAACAACATGAGTAATCAACACAGAAAGTGACCCATTACCACGATATATGTCCAGAATAATCTCCGAAACTAGTAAAACGATATTAATCAAATATCGTAAGTTAGTCCCACCTTAAAAAAATGAGATATACGAGGGTGGATCCAAAAGTTCTAAGCCCGACCAAGAAAATGAAAGAAAAGTGGGTCTAAATTTATTTTTATTTTTCGACATAGTCTCCATCTAGCTCAACACACTTCTTCCACCTGACCTGCGACTTGTTTATACCCTCGAAAAAAAAAAGATTCCGGAAGGTCGGCGAAATAGTCGTTTACTGCGACTATCACCTCATCTTTGGTCAAAAATTTTGAGCCACCCAAGTGTTTTTTTTAAATTTAGAAATTAAATGATAATACGAGGGGGCTAAATCCGGCGAATAAGGTGGGTGGGGCAGCAATTCGTAGCCACAATCATGGATTACATTGTTTCAACCGAAGTGTGAGCATGTGCATTGTCTTGATGAAACAAAACTTTCTTACGCAACATTCCCGGCCTTTTTTCTTTTATTTCTAAATTAAATCTACAAAAATAATGCCCTTCGCATCCCAAAAACCAGAAGCCATGACTTTGTTAGTCGACAAACGAGCCTTTTTTGGTGTAGGAGAGTCTGATCTTTCCCACTGTTTGGATTGTTGCTTTGATTCAGGGGTATGGTGGTGAGTCCAGCTTTCAACCATGGTACCAAATCTAGACAAAAAGTCCTCGGGATCAGTCTCAAAAAGTTCCAAACAGTCTCGCGAAATTGTGTATCGAACTCGTTTTTGTTCAGCTGAAAACAACCTCGGGACCCAGCGAGCAGAAACCTTATGGAACCCCAACTCTTCCGTTATTATGTGTTGCACCCGGCCATAACTAAGGTTTGTTATCTCAGCTATCTTACCAATGGTCCAACGTCGGTCACCCAGTACGAGATCAGAAATTTTATCGATGTTTTCTTTCGTGGTAGAGGATGTAGGCCTTCCACTCCTAGGATCATCTTTAATGCTCTCACGACCGCGCTTAAACTCAGCTACCCACTTCTTGACACTGGAATACGATGGAGCAGACACCCCCAAAGTGCTCACCATTTCTTGATGGATGTCTTTTGGTGATAGGCCTTTTTTATTGAGGTATTTAATGACTGCACGGTGTTCAATTTTCTGCATTATTGAAAATTGCGTCAGATTGCTTCAAACAAATAATCACAGAAAATTTATATTGTGCAGTATCAGAATGAAACTGCGCACAATAAATCAAAATGACACATACTAACAAATGACGGTAGATTTAAAAGGATGTCATAGCTCCATGTAGGTTAGGCCACGAACTTTTGGATCCACCCTCGTATATTTATACCGATATCACTTTTAATCGTCATACGAGTACTTTGGATATAGGTATGAATAAGGTGCTAAAGTAATGTCAAGTATTTATAAAATCTCGGAAAGTTTTGCTGATAAAAAAGAACTTTGCGAAAGAAATAAAGGACGAAAGGAAATTTAAGTCGAGATAGTAGTTTGGTTATCATACTACGGATTTTAATAAAATATAAAACAATAGGATATCAAATATCGCTTTTGTGGTTTAGTGGTTCGGCGTCAGACTTAACTTCTTGAATTCTCAGGTTCGATCCCCGGGTCAGGCAACAAAAATTTAGAATACAAATATTTTAAATTTTCTTATGTCTTTGGCTAACCGTGGGTACCCTGATTGTGCCTTTCCCTACATCTTCGGGGATATGCGCGTAAAGATACTTTTTTCTCTTTCAATAGGCGACGGGCATTCGTGATAAAATGATATTACCTGCAGTAAACTAGGGTGATACTGTTCATATGATATCTTAGCAATTATTCAAACAACACTCAGAAAAATGCTTACATGTGTAAATTTTAACAAAAACTTACTATACGTAAGAGAGTGTGAGTCTTCTGAAAGCTAATTTACTACGAATTGTAACTCAGTAAAACCTTTGAATTGGCAACACAAATAAAATTTTCATTTGTAAGTATTTTACGATGGTAACATTATTTATGAAATGTGATATGTATTATAATTTAGACTGCACTAGTACTACTAGTATAATAAATATTTATAAGCAAACAAACTTATTTCGAATTTAGTATTATTTAATAATAATATTATATTATATGATTTAATAATACATTTTTTTCTTTGTCTCTTTTTTAAGATAGTAAAAATATAAAAATAAAATATGTTAATGATAAATAAAACTAAACAAATATTGGCAAACGCCTTTTGATAATAGAGCTTACCACTGTCATATTTCAGTTTTAAAATTTAAGTAGCGATTAAAATGTACTAAAGCCGTCTTATTAATAAACACGGAGCAAAGTTATCCAAGGTTAAGCCTAGTACTACATTCTTTATTACAATGTATAGTATATATCCTATAATTTCAATTTAATTTTATTCCTACGTTACTTCCTGTTTATTAATAAAACGTAAGAGGATTAACATCGCATCCGAGAGTTGGCATCGCACCGTTAACATATTTGGTTTACGGCATAGTAGGACACGTTTTTAACGGTTTAAAGCAAAAAAAATAAGGATTAAATTCCATTCACAAGGTCACCATAATAAGAGATTGACATTTCATAACTACCCTCAATTAATTACCTTCGTGACTGACTGGTGGTGTGCTATGGGTAATATGAGGACATGGTATGGAGTGAGCGGGCCCTTGGGTAGTGCCAGGTAGCAATGGGTACCCACACATATCACGAGATGTTTCTCCACCGACGGCGACGACAGACAGAACCAACATGAATCTGAAAGTAACAAGAAAATTATGAATACCCGTTTTCCAATTATAGGCAAGTTTTTTTAATCAATCCCTATAAGGGGTGAAAATTTTATTAAAAATCGTGTTGAAGTTAACCGAACCTGCTTGAAGGTCCGAAGTAACCTTACTGGTTATAGTAATAATGTGTGATGTATTACTAATAAATTTGTATAGAATAAGGAAAAAAGTCAAATCAGCTAAGTTTCTTGCCGGATCTTCTCAGAGTGTGGCTGCGTTCCGATCCGGTGGACGGAACGTGGACGGTTATTAACCTGAGGCCAACTTTAAGATGGTAACGCCTTTTTTATTTTAATTTAGTATATATTAGGAATTAGCATTGACATTAACCTGAGGCCAAATTTAAGCATCTTGCTTTTATTATTGGCTGTCTAGCCATGACATTTGGCAAGCCAAAGGCAATGTGTATCTCTCATCCTTGGAACATTTGTTTCTATAAAAATCAAGCTCAAAACTCATAAATAAAACCACTACATAACTATACCTGGATCAATTTCTTTCTTTTTTCTTTCCATATTGTCACCACCCTTCCTCTTCCTTTTGCCCATTTGTTCATCATCAGCATCCATATTGAAAAAGAATTGACCATTCCCAGATACCTAAAATAGTAAACAAGCATTTTAAAACTTTAGCGGATATAAAAAGAAAGAGTAAAAAATTCTGTAAGAAATAAAACGTCGCCTTTAGAAACAAATGATATCGGCGACACGTTGCCACAGAGGTTTCAAAATACGACTCGTGCGTAAATTTATTAAATACCGGTACCTTCTAAAATTGAGTAAGGCAAGGGTAAGCTCTGCACTAATCTGAATGAGTCCTTACAGAATTCAAACAATACATATGAAGGACTGCACTAGTAGAATAACCCCGAAGTTTAAATCTATACATCATACCACTAAAGCAATCACATCTTAATCTTTTTTTCTATTTCTAAGGATTGTAACGTACCTTGACAACCTTTCCTGGTTGATGCTGCTTTAGTAGATTAGGATCGTAAGGGCAAGGTGTTTCATCTGTTGTACTTTGTAATAGATCTGTGATTCGCATCTTAGTTATTGGTTGAAGAGAACATGCATATATCCACTTTTCTTTCTTGCTTCCCACAGGGGCTAGAGCCAAAAACCTGGTGGCGCATTCCTTGTAATCCTGATGTACACTTTGGTTTCTAAAATAAATTAATTAAAAAAAATAGAAGTCAAATCTTTTGGATCGGTTTTTTTAATGTTTAACTGTGTATTCGTATGACAATATGTGTTACATTCGTGTATTTGGGTTGATTGTATAAAAAAATCTAATCCAATATTTTGTGACGGCGGCCATATAGTATTTCAACACTTTTAAAATGTTAATTTAATCAGTGTATTGAGTGTGAGTTTCGCACGAATTCACTTTATTACCGCGTTTGCGTTAGGACGATCCAAATGTATAAAATAGTTTCGTTGTTTCAACCATTTGCTAGAGGCGACTGACAATAACTCCATACATTTAGGTCAATAAACGTAAATGCGATATTAGTAAATCATTTCAAAAACTCACACTTGACACACAAATGAGGTTAACTGGTTCAAAATTCTATAATTATCGTTGGTATCTGCCAAGAGATATGTTTCCTTATGAATTATTTAAGATTAAAAGATAGAGTCTTTAACAAAAGTATAGGCATATATGCCTATAGCTTAGCATACTTTCATTTTCCATCACTCTTCCACTTACAAGGAAGACTGAAGTTCATTCTACTAAGATACTGATTTATCAAAAATAGCGAAGTAAACTTACCTATAAGGTTGACGTTCATAAAATTTGTCTTGAGATGGCACAACATGGTACCGGGGCTTTATGTGAATTGAAAGCCATGATATAAGATCCGATAATTTTTCCGGCTCTACATCTACCTACAAAATTAATTTCATATCTATGAACTTTTCTTTACTGAAGACAACATTCAAGAGTGCGGCCGTTACTCTGTTCCAAGTGCAAAAAGAAAAACAATAATTGACCCTAATATAATAATATTAGTGTCAAACAAAACCAAAAAGTAGTTTTTTATACAAATCATATATATAAAAATCAATCCCTATTTCCCATTGTCATCGCAATACACCTAAAACTATAGACCAATTTTGCTGCTTCTTCTTATTTTATTGTGTTAGTTACTGTCACAAAAAAGGTTTTTACAAAGGAAAAGTGGGAAAAACATATTATTTAAACATTGTTTCATACAAATTCTTGGCAGCTGTTAATGTCAAGTGACAAAGTTCGCTGGGTCGGCTAATATCACTATAAGTTTATGATTTACACAATAAATGCAGTTTGTAATAAATTACGATACTCATCCTGAGTTGTGTTGAGTTCATTCAGAGACATTTAACCTGTTTCGATTACAATATGAGTAGTGACACAGACTAATTACCCGACAATATTATTACATTACAGATCCTGTCTATAAATTACTATCTCTCTAATTTTATCTTGATAAGTTCAATAGTTATCAATTTGTGATTTATGACCAAACATTTTTTTTAAGTATATCAACTAACATGTATAGGAATACTACAGAAGGATATTTAGAGGGAACATTCATAACTACTGCAAGTCAAAGCCTTATACGTACAAAAAAATATGAAAGATGTTTTCAAACAATTCAAGAGAATATGTTGATTAGCCCCCAAAGGTCACTGGCTATTCTTTGCTTGATGTTTGGACTATACATAATATACTTGTCAGCCAACAATGTGCATAATATTATATTGACCAATAACATCATTCGGAACAGCTATGTAAAAATAATGGTTTCTCAGCATTTAGTTTAGTTTATGTTGGTAACTAATGAATAAATATTCTTCGGTATATCACAATAAAACTTTAATTTTATTGACTTAAACAAAAATGCAGACTTTTACCACAATTACAACAGCTCAATCTAGAAATGGCTGATTCAGTTTTTCGAATTAAATAAATTAGCACTTTATTTGCAACACTATATATTTGTCATGTCCTAATTTGAAGGTTATGATCGCCAGGTAACTTGCTTTCACAAGAGGCTAAAATAATTGTTAACATCACAGACTCAGTTTGGCAAAGTAATATTAATATTTTTGGTGAGGTATATCCTTTTCATTGCTAAAGTTTATTTGTATATTATGGTATATTGGTAGAAGTATAAGTACGTGTATGTGTGTGTGTGTGTGTGTGTGTGCATGTGTCTCACCATTAAGAAATCCATCTGCTTCCATGCTAACATTCCAATGTCTTAAAAAATAGTTGATTAGTTAAATGTAATGCAACTTAATCACTTTCTCACCTTTTGTGTTTCATCCTCTTGAATTCCAGCCGGCCATAGAGTAGTGATCAAAATATCAACACCTCTGTATTCGCTTTGGCCTCTAAAACAGGCATCTCTAACAGCAGTACAGTCACTCGGCTCAAATGTACACATTGGTATTTCTTTACCAAGTTCCCTTCGTGATAAACCAGTCAGATACGCTATTTTAACATCTGCACTAGTTGTAAACAGACCTCTTTTACCTATAAATATAAGAAAAGTTTAACAATGATTCAGTAAATATTATTAGTATTTTATAATCTCTGACTGATGAAAGAGTTCTTTTATACATAAGTAGTTTTATACAACATATTTTATCCAAGATAACAAATAAAAGTACAAACCCATGTATACTACATTTGGAACAATTTCATAGCCTTCTTCACAATAATGCTTTGCATGTTCTGGAGATGATGGACCAAACACATATGTTGTGACAGGAACTGAAATCCAAATATTAGATATCAAAATCTTAGTCCATAAATCTGTATCTATACGAGTCTCACACAGAGATAGCCAATTTGCATATCCAAATATCAATATTAAGAGTATTGATTTCACCTATGTAACTTTCAAATAATCAATAAATTCATAAATCAAATGTTTCCATTTATACACACATTATAATATTCATTGTTGATCATTAAACATATATTTTTTTTCAATAATAGAACAAATGATGTAAATGTTAATAGCATTACCTTTTTGTTCAAAAGCTAGAATTGTAACATATTTTCTGGACATTGGCTAAATAAGTCATGGAAAACTATTGAAAGCCATATTTATAAAAGAAGAAGAAGAACATATTTTCCTTATACATCATAACTTGGTCCACTTGGTAAATTATGATTTAAAATTTATTTATAAAATTTCCATGTTTAAATAATGACTTAGAGAATGATTTTTTCATTCTTTAAAATTTGTAGAAATTTAACAACAGCACAGAACAAGTGCTAAAATAAAAATAGGTACTTTGAGAAAAACTAAAGTTATGGCCAAAATAAATGTGGATTTCATTTGTAACAATGAACTTCTTTAGTAGGTACTCAGAACTGTGTATCTATAGGACATAACTACCCGCATTAACAGTAAGGAAAGGAATTAAAAAATTAAGATTAAAATTACAGGTTCAAATACTGTCTGGGGCAAAATTTTTTCTTTCTTTAAAATTTATAGAAATTCAACCCAAGCACAGGGCAAGTGCTAAAATAAAAATATCTTGAGTGTAATAAAACTTAGCTGTTAAGCTTTGACTGATAATAATAGGGATCAACTCCACAGTAAATGTACACTATAAAGAAACACATGTCAGAAACACTAGACAGAAGTGTGGAAGTTGAAAAACCAAAACTATATAAAAAAAACTATTAAATAAAATTGTTGTTAGATTATAAACACAGGCCGCTGTTCTTTAGTCAAGCATTTTGAAAATTATTGATACTAAACTGTTCCTTCGAGAATTTAAACAAATAGTAGCTTACCTTTTCTAGTTCCCATGCGATAGGCGTCCAATTGTGAATTATCATTTCCAAAAAAGTTTCCAACACATAGTAATATATCAAATGTACCAGACTTCTTTATGATGGATTCTACGCGCGAAAAAAGGCTATTAAAATTTCCATTGACGTCTCCACACAAAAGCCTGCAAATATTGTCGAATTAGACTAATGCAATAATACACAAAAACTAAAACACACTATTAGATGATGCTGTAATGAATGAAACTTTTTAGCTACATGCTAGCAAAACAAAGCGTATATTTAGCATTAACAAGTGTTATTAAAAAAGTGTAAATTCCACCAAGTAATTACGATGTAAAGTACAAGTTGCAGAATTAATAACAAAAATAACTGCCGTATACATACGTTTTTTGTTTCTCAGTCATGATTGTATACAAGTTCGATTCTAATTTAGGTTGTACTCAGATCCCTGCAGATTAGTTAAAATCAGCTTTCAAAATTATTTTATTATGAAACGCATCTAAATATTACTTGGGTAAATTATTATTGCTAATTACAGTACTCTTGTTAAAGAGTATTTATATTCTTTGTTACAGTAATTGTTTGTTAATATTTCATTAACACAGTACATATTTTTGCAAATAGCATTATTTTGACTTCTTTGGCGTTAAAATTTTTTAAATGTCAATTATCAAATATGACAGTTTCACTTTATGTTAACGTCAATTTGTCAAGTGTCAATGGGCGTGTTCGGCCGAAGTAAGTACTTACTAAATTTAGTAAGTCACTTACTATGCTTACAAAATTTTCGGCCGGGACACAAAATAAGTGCTAACGCAGTAAGTATGGCTTAATGTACGACGCCATTTTGCTTATTCTTTATGTACGGGATATGACAGTAAGTCTGTCCTCGCCGAAAAGCGCTCCAGTCAGCTTGTAGGACTTTAATTTTTTTATGCTTACTGGCTTACTAAGTTTAGTAAGTACTTAATTCGGCCGAACACGCCCAATGACAGTCTTCTTTGTTAATTCTTCTTACTAGAGTTAGCAATTGCCATTATTCAAGCATCAACATAATGATTTATCAAAATTTTATTAATTTGATTGATTAGTTTTGATAAATAATTTAATAAGATCAATCAAATTAAATTATAAGTTTAAAGATGTTAATTTAATTAAAACAGCTTAATTTAAGAAGCTGTCTTCGTTTTTCATAGTTTGTGAATTTTAGTGTTTAAATTGAGAGTAATTAGTTAATTTTTGCAGCATTAGTATTGTTAAGTGAAAGTGCACAATTCAAGTAATCCTAACAAAAACATATTGTATCGTGTACATATCCTCGTTGGCGCCGAACGTTATTAAACGAGCTAATAAAAAGGCAACCATTTTACTTTCTATTTACATTTTACACTATACACACGTTACATTTAACATGACTTTCTTTGGTGATATATGACTAATTTAAAATAATTTGAACTTAATTTTGTAAAATCGCATAACTTGGTGCAATATTTCAACTTGACTGAAGGCAAGGCAGGCACATGATGATGATGACTACACAAACTTTACACAAAACACCAAATTTTTTTGGTGTTTTGTGTAAATTGGAACAGGAACTAACATAATCAGAAACGAATTTTGTAATTATTTTAATAATGTCATCGGAGGTCTTAGTTGACAGTTAACAAACATAATATAAATATTTATAAGTATTTGCCGAGTTTTGCTTTTTCAACAATATTTAATTTTTTAAAAATATAAATATCAACTTGGACACACTTCCCCTTCATATTTCTGTTTTAAAAATTTTGTCTTCGAATTGTTACATATAAAAGTATGGACACCGACTAAACGGCAGCGCGTTGTCGTATCGCAGATTTAAGTACGTTGCGGCAGCAAATCGGAAATTTCCGAGATGCGTTATGTGGCATTGTAGATTTTGGCTATGCGACACCGCAACGCAGTGTTGTGGCCTGGTCCTTAGGTGGGAATTAGTTTATTTTGTTCAGTGAAGGTGCACAATTGATATAATCATGAAGAATCGTGTATCGTAAATTTCCTCGCTGTCATCAAATCTCATATACGAGCTTGAGTAACGGAACCACCGCTTCACGCAAGACCCTGACATGACTAAGACCTTTGACTTACGACTTATGACTGCTAAAAATAAATTATTTACATACGGACGACATGGCAGCATGGCCTAAAGGTCTTAGCCGGCCCCAGAAAGGGGCAAATTAACATAAAAAAACGAGGTTGGCGGGAACGGTCGGAGGGGGAAGGGCGCGTTTCGAGGGTTCCTTCCAATCTCTAAGCTAAAAATGTGTAATATAATGTAAAAATGTATAATTTGTAAATTAATTAAAGTGTAAATATTACTTAGGTGTGTGTAAATGTGATTTTGTAAAAAAACTTTTTTTTTTTGAATGACTAATGTTTTGCCAACCTCGCGGTTTTTACAACTTCACCGGGCTTTGTGGGCCGAGCAGAGTGCTCAGCCCGAGACATCATTATTTAGATGGATTGGACTGTTCCCTACAACGCCAGCAACAAGGGCTGTCTCCCGGGAGACCGTACCTCGTCTTGGTGCTGCGTTCTGGTTACTGGGTGGACTAGGTGGAGGAATAGTGGCGGCTCGTCGCTCGGCGTTAGGCGCCGGACGCAAGAGAGGTCTTCGTCGCCTAGACCGGCGGCGACGGTGTAGTGTAGTGTCTTATGAATATGTGTTCCGGTTGGGATTGGGAGGGAGCTTCGCGTTTGCCGCGGTTATTGGATCCGGTGGATCTGATAACACGTGACGGGGTCGTAAACAAACTGTACTAGTGAAAGACTATTGTAGTGTTTCATCACGACAGAAGGGGCAGAAGCCTGAACAAGAAAGAAAATTGAAGACGAAACGGAAAAAAGACATGAAATATTAAGATATGGGTTTATTACATTATATAAGACTAGTATAAAGTATAGAGGTAAAAAAAATTAATAAAAATACTTTATGTACTGACGTAGAAGTTTTGGCGTCATCATGAAAGAAGATGATTTTGGTGTTCAGAATTTTGGTTATATAATTTGTTTGAAAATAATCGTAATTCAAGGATATGACGTACTATAAAACAAATTAACAAATATGTAAACTTCAAGATATGAAAACTAAAGACGTATTGAAGGACTCAAATAACCTTTGTATTAGTGAAAGAAATGACTTTTAAAAAGGGGAAGACAATATGTTCAGAAAGTGAAGAAATGACTTTAAAATTTTAATACGAAAAAGAATTCATTATTTCGGAAGACTTGGCAGCATGGCCGAAAGGTCTTAGCCGGCTCCAGAAAGGGGCAAATTAACATAAAAAAACGGGAGTTTTGGCGCCATCGTGAATGAAGATGGTCGTAATTTTGTCATAATTATTGAACTTCGTGTTTATTTTGGGTAAAATTAGTTAATTTAGGTGGGAATTAGTTTAGTTTTGTTCATTGAACGAGCACAAATGAAATAATCAGGAAGAAATTAGTGTATCGTGAATTTCCTCGCTGCCGCCAAATC
Organism: Calephelis nemesis; assembly: GCA_002245505.1. Lineage (NCBI taxonomy): Eukaryota > Metazoa > Arthropoda > Insecta > Lepidoptera > Riodinidae > Calephelis > Calephelis nemesis. The sequence goes on along the minus strand of NJDD01004506.1, from coordinate 213,477 downwards.
TCCCAAAGTGTGCTTGTGTAAAGTTACCACCGCTTTACTCAAGAGCCTGACGTCACTCTGTAAATAGTGACTAATGACTGTGTAAGAATAATTAACGGAAGACATGTGACTAATGACGAAATAATTAATACGGAAGACGTGGCAGCATGGCCTAAAGGTCTTAGCCGGCCCCAGAAAGGGGCAAAATAACTTATAAAAAAAACATAAAAAAACGAGGTTGGCGGGAACGGTCGGAGGGGGAAGGCGCGATTCTCGACGGTTCCCTCCAATCTCTAAGCTAAAAATGTGTAATATAATGTAAAAATGTACAATTTGTAAATTAATTAAAGTATAAATATTACTTAGGTGTGTGTCAATGTGATTTAGTAAATAAACTGTCCCAGTGAGAGACTATTGTAGTGTTTTATCACGACAGAAGAGGCAGAGGCCTGAACAAGAAAGAAAATTGAAGACGAAATGGGAAAAAGACATGAAATATTAAGATATGGGTTTATTAAATAATATAAGACTAGTATAAAGTATAGAAGTAAAAAAAATAAATAATTAAAATACTTTAAGCACTGACGTAGAAGTTTTGGCGCCATCATGAAAGAAGATGATTTTGGTGTTCAGAATTTTGGTTTTATAATTTTTGTGAAAATCGTAATTCAAGGATGTGACGTACTATAAAACAAATTAACAAATAGGTATATAAACTTCAAGAACTTTAATCTAAAGACGTATTGAAGGACTCAAAGAACCTTTGTATTAATGAAGGAAATGACTTTGTATTAATGAATGAAAGGGGAAGACAATATTATGTTCAGAAACTGAAGAAATGACTTTAAAATTTTAATAATACCAAAAAGAATTTATTATTATGGAAGATTTGGCAGCATGGCCGAAAGGTCTTAGCCGGCTCCAGAAAGGGGCAAATTAACTTAAAAAAAATATAAAAAAACGAAGGTTTGCCGCTTAAAGTATTACTTTATCTGAGGTTTGACGTCATCGTAAATGAAGAATGAAGATAGTCGTAAGCTGTGGTCGTAAATGGGTCGTAAGCTCAGATGTCGTAAGGGGTTTTGGCGCCATCGTAAATGAAGATGGTCGTATTTTTTCATAATTATTTAATTTCGTGTTTATATTAAGTGAAATTAGTAAATTTAGATGGAAATTAGTTTAATGTTGTTCAGTGAAAGTGCACAAATGAAATAGTCTTGAAGAAATCAGTGTATCGTGAATTTCCTCGCTGCCGCCAAATCTCGTAGACGAGCTTGTGTAAAGAAACCACCGCTATACTCAAGACCCAGACATGACTTTGTAAATATTGACTAATAACGGAAACAAAGAATGAATACGGAAGACATGAATTGAAAATATATAACAGGAAAAAGATTTATTATACGGAAGGCGTAGGTGTATGGACTCAGATCCTTTGCCTTTCCCCGATGGGATAAAATTAAAAATAACAAAAAATTTTAAAAAAAGAATGAAATGATCTCAAAAGTCAAATGACAATTTGATGACAATGACATTTGTGATTTGTCAACAAAAGAGTTATTGACTTTGTGAAATGTGAAGCAAATTAAAAATTTTGTATTTAATAAATTTTTTGAATCAAAAGACTGTCTACTTTATAATTTGATGATATATTAGGGAAATTTGCAATCATGGGTTCCACTAGTAAGCTGCCAGGAACTGGTTTGGAAGATGTAGGTGTACCCGGCCAATCGTATCTTCGCGATGCTCTAACGAGTTGTACAGATCCACTGAAAGCAATAGAAGAATTCCAACTTGCAAATGGAATTCTACTTCCTTCCCTACGACCGATGCTACCGCTTCTTGATTTACATGGAGTACGCCGACTAGACTTCCATACATCGGTACTAGAAGAACTTAGGGAAAAGCTTATCGCGCACATCAATGAATTGGGTTCATCAAAAGAACATGTTAAGGAGAATGACAAGAAACTAAAAGAATTGTTATCAAAAAGTTTTTCTGTTGTCAAAGTGAAACCCCTCAGACCAGTCATCATGAGCATATTGAAGAATACTCCTCACATAGATGACAAATATTTGAAAGTATTAGTCCGAGATAGGGACTTGTATAATGACACAGATACAGAAGTAAAGAGACAGATTTGGCAAGATAATCAGTCATTATTTGGTGATGAAGTATCTCCATTATTAAGTCAGTATATTAGAGAAAAGGAAAATGTGCTTTTTGATCATGAGAACCTTAACAATCTATTTTTCTCTCCCTCTCCAAAGGTGAGAAGACAAGGAGCAGTAGTACAGAAACTTGCACATATGATTGGCACAAGTGTTAAGCTGTATGATATGGTTTTGCAGTTTCTCCGAACATTGTTTTTAAGAACAAGGAATGTTCATTATTGTACTCTCAGAGCTGAACTACTTATGGCTTTACATGATTCAGAGGTCCAAGATATTATATCTGTTGATCCATGTCATAAATTCACTTGGTGTTTGGATGCATGTATCAGGGAAAGAAATGTTGACATAAAAAGATCTAGAGAGTTGCAAGGTTTCTTAGACAGTATTAAAAAAGGTCAAGAACAAGTTCTAGGAGACCTTTCTATGACCCTCTGTGATCCATATGCAATAAACTTTCTTGCAACATCAGCTATTAAGATTTTACAACACTTAATAAATACTGAAGGTTTACCGCGAGACAACACTATTCTGATTTTATTGTTAAGAATGTTAGCCTTAGGCCTGAGTGCCTGGGAGATGATTGACTCACAAGATTTCAAAGAGCCGAAGCTTGACAGTCAAGTTGTAACAAAATATTTGCCTGCTTTAATGTCTCTAATGGTAGATGATCAAGTGCGTGCCCTCCACAATAAACTGCCTCCAGATGAAAGAGAGTCTGCTATCACCACCATAGAACATTCTGGTCCTCCGCCAGATGCTTGCGAGGCTTATATGAGAGAAAGTGCAGTATGTGGAGTATTGGCCATGTATTATACACTCCATGCAGCTAAACTCAGAGATCGTGGAGCATTACTGCGAATACTAAGTATACTCGGCAGTTGCAAAGATGGAAGAGCGTATGAAGACCCATTCTTGCATGCACTTGTAGCTCTATTAATACAACTTCCTGATGAATTTCAAGGGGAGGACTTTAGTACAGTGCTTTTTGATGAGTTCTTCTTTGCTGGGTTATCTAAGGATAATGTAACAAGACATTTATTAAAACTATTATGGTACATTCATCTTAAATTGCCAGAAACAAGAATTCAAACATTAATGAAAGCTTTACAACCGGGGACTCAACATAATGAGTCAGTACACAAGCTTCATGAAGCATTGCAACAAAAAATGCTTGCTCAAGTTGAACCTGTTCCCAGTACTAGTGAGATGGAGTATTTGGACTCACCGTTAATGAGTGTTCCTACACCTGCACCTTATCATATGTGAAGGAGATTAGAATTATTGTCCGTGTATATAAAATTTTAAGAGCTAATGCCGTAAAATATTTTCAATTAACAGACACTGTCCAGCTGTTTGTTGTCTTTGTTATACTGTCTAATAGTTGTTTTTTCTGCCTGTAATTGTATCACTCATAAAATTCTAGATTGACATTTTTACAAATTAAAGAACGAAGGCACCACTAAAATCTAAGCCACAGTTTTAAACTCAGCCAAGTAGAACAATAAAAATCTTTAATTATACAAAACTAGCTGCTATCCGTGGCCTCACCTGCTTGGTCACAGGAACATTGTTTCAGGATAAAAAGTATCCTATTAGTTAATCCAAGTTACTCTCTACTCATGTGTGTACCAAATTTCATGGAAATTGGTTTTAGCAATTTTTGCATGAAGGAGTAACAAACAGACAGACAAACTTTCGCATTTATAATATTAATAGGATTCTAAGGTAATAATAGTTGATCCTTGGGAAAACACACAAATGTAAGCTCATTGCTTATAAGGAAAGAATAGATGAGGGTTCTATGTGCAATCACACTAGTAATATCTATACCATTAATTTCCACAAATTGTGAGTATTCAGTATTAAACTACAAGAAATCCTATCAGATTTAGGCAGCATCTATTGCATTTTTTAAAAAACATTAGTTTAATTTTTTTAAATGTTATTTTAAAATGTAACACTTGAAATTTTTTGATTTAGGAAATTTATTAAATTTGCATGTAGTGTTAAAAGCAATTCCTGTCCTAGTTTTTGGCCTTTGTTGCCCGTGTTACTACCAATTTTAGTTTTTACTACTGCAGTTGTAAGTTGTTAGAAGGGAAATACTAAATAGCCTGTCTTACTACCAAGTGACTATAGTTGTTACACGGGTAACGTATTTGCCGTTATTACTACTGCAGTTGTAAGTTGTTAGAATGAAAATATTGTGTTACCCGTCTTACTACTACCCAATTGAAGTTGTTACATGGGTAACTTGGTAGCATTGCAGTTGTAAGCAAAGAAATATTAAATTGTCTGTGTTACTACCTCAAAAATAAACTCTGTCCAGCTTCAAAAGTGATCAATTTCCTGGGCTGTGCTTGATAGAGAGATAAAAAACAAAGGAATCAAACTTTCTTGTTTAAAAAGTCACAAATAACAAAAAATAATATTAATAATAATTCATACGAATCTTTATTTTAATTTTAAATTTTTCAACTTAGCTACGAGTATTAGTAAAATCAGAGATTAGTAAATATAAATGTATATTAGTCATTTTGAAATCTCAAACATTACTGTACTTTTAAATTATCATAAGATTTAAGGGTAACTAAGAAAACGGAAATAGTTGCTATCATCAGTGGTTGTTGAGTGTTTTTTTAGACAAATCAAGATGCAAATCTCAAAATCGTATCGCTTCATTCTGCTGTATTACCGCTTTTAACTAGAGAAACGCTGCCGGGGGCAAGTTCTACTTAAGAAAGGAAAGTGAACAATTTTCAAAGGGAAGAATTATAACCTACATACAAAAAAATGGATCAAAAATAAGTATTTGAGTGTTTTTCGCATGAGATAAATAACAAATAATGTTTTGGAAGAAAAATGTAATTCAAAATTGAATAAATTGATAAAGATAACAAAACCTTGATGAGGCGGCTATCAAATGCAATCCAAGATGATAGTATTATTAAAATCATTAGACAGCAGTTTAAAAACAGGACGTTGTGATGTACAAAATAATGATCACATGCA
>NJDD01004506.1:153538-195602 GCA_002245505.1 Calephelis nemesis | reverse complement strand
TTAACTATTTCCAACCAAAAAGAACCACCGAAACTTGTTATTGACCCAGTAAAACAAACGAATTGTCGAATTTATATATTTTTTTCGTAGTCGATTAAATAGGTACGAATCATCTTACTTTATTCATACATAAATTCATTTTTTATATTATTATTTTGTGTTATTATTTTCAATCTGAAAATTAATTTGAATGCTGTTTAAACCAAATCCGTATGAAAGAAACAAAACTTTTTAATAACGTTACGCATGAAAAGGAATTAGGATTGACTTTGATTGACGTGTTTTGGCGCCATCGAGAGAAACGATGGTCGAAGTTTTTTTTATAATTATTGAATTTCGTGTTTATATTGAGTGAAATTTGTCAATTTTGGTGGCATTTTGTATAATTTTGTTCAATAAAAGTGCAAAAATGAAATAATCATGAAGAAATTAGCGTATCGTGTATTTTCTCGTTGCCGCCAAATCTCCTTACATGAGCTTGTGTAATGAGGCCGCCGCTTTACTCAAGCGCGTGACATGACTTACTGACGACTTATGATTGAAGAATAATTATAATTGATTAAAATTTGATGCAAATTTCTACTTGACGAATGGCAAAATACTAACGTAAAGGCCAAAACTTAAAGAAAGAAAGAAAACGTTACGCGTTTCAAAGCCATAGCGTTATACCAAAATTACTAATATGGGTAACTAATAAATAATGACGATTACGATTTCATTCAAAGCTGTGTTAGTAGCTGTTAGTACAATAACAGCACTCAAAACGCACAAAATTAATTATTATTTACCTAAGCCAAAAAACATATATTAAATAAATATTTCTGGGCAAACTAAAGAAATTTCATTAAGGCCCAGATTCAAAAATACAGTCATTTATTTTCATGACACATGTCTCTCCCTATTTGGACTCAAACCTGGACCTAGTTGATACTAGCATGTCGTACCAATGACAGATAAAAAAATATAATACATATATGTATGTTTAAATCCACCCAATATAAACCAAAAACTTTTTCATTACAAGCCCAACTTTTGGAAAAAATGAAGACCTACAAGTCCTATAAACTATAAAAAAGGTATTCAAGGAACGTATAGCAACCAAAAGCATTGAAATTTCACGTCAAATCTTTCTAATAAAACTCAAAAAGTCATTCATAATAATGTACCTTAAACATACTTACCTGTACTAAAAATGTATCTTATAAAAAAAAAACAGTATAACTAACAAAAATTCACTGCAAGGTCACACGACACACACAAAAAACTTTCAGCCAAGGCAAAAAGGCAAACACATATTAAAATATATAATTCAGGTACATAATTATAAAAAGCAAAAAAAAACACTTCAAGTATCTTTTTGTGTTAAGTCCTTAAGGTAGAAAAGTTGTGAATGTGAGATAACAACTTTTTGTTCATCAATTTTATTATAATATTTAGGAGAGCCCCCTAAAGGAGGTAAACAATAATAACGTGTGATCATTTTTTAAAAATAAATAAATAATAAAATCCTTTCAAAGAACGCTATCCCTTGCGCAACGGGACGGTCTCAATAAAAATGATTGGTTAGAGTTGAAAAAGAAGAAACAATATATCTGTATATATATATAATTCTAGTGTTCGTGTGTTTGTCACTGAACTCCTTCTAGACGACTGGACCGATGTTGATGAAACTTTTTGTGTGTATTCAAGGTAATTCGAGAATGGTTAAGATTCACAATTTGATCTCCTGGATAATGTTTTTTTATTTATTTCGTTATTATTAAGTAGTTGTTGATTTTGGAATGTTTCAAATTGGATCCGTCGAACTAACCGTCACTACCGTCGAAGCATTAATGTCAAGCGATACGAAGTTTGCTGGGTCAGCTAGTTTTATATAAAAATCAATTGCTGCTCGTTAGTCTCTCAACAGCCGGATTTGGCTAATTTTGGTTTGGAATTATTTGTGGAACTCCAGTAAAGATTTGAAAGATAAGAAAAAGGAACTGCATGGAAACTAGGAAAAACAGCATTTTAAGTTTTCCTATACAGAACGGGTGAAACGAAGTTCGCCGGGACAGCTATTTTAGTTATAAAAATTAGTAAGCATGTGTTTAAAATGAATAGTCGTTTTAACGTAAGCAAACCCAAGTTATGAAGATTTAAAAAATGACGTAACGCTTCCAGAAAAGGTAGTTACTTAGTTTGCTTTGCCTAAATGCCAAAATAAATCATTTTTTATAAGTATCTTGGTGAATATATGAAAAAATTGTATAGGCTTCTCGGTACTTCTTTATCGCCAATTATTACTTAAATTAAATATAAACCAATAATATCTATACATAATGTAATAAATCTGCAGAAGGGTCAATTCTGTTTGAAAATATTGATAAAATAAATAGGGGTGTTACTGGATCGATACCAAATCCAAATATATGATTAAAAAATTTGTTGTCTGTCTGTCTGTCTGTAAAACTAACGGTTCGATTTCGATGAAACTTAGTATAATTACACCTTATTATCCTGGGCATAAAATGGGATACTTTTTATTCTGGAAAAATACAAAAAAAATCTTAATTTTTCAGTTTTATCACGCGAAGACCGACATCCGCGCGGACGGAGTCGCGGGCGGAAGCTAGTTTTGAATAGAATCAATTTTTGTTTAAGTTTCGTAACTCTTAGTAAAAGATAGGTTGGCCTTTACCCCAATTGGTTAACCCTGTGGAAGAAGTAAATAACATTTTTACCTCTTTACGAGTTGTTATTTCACGAATCACAACTGCTCTACAAAATTAACTATAATATCTCACCCAGCGCCAATATAATTTGAGGTCACCACAGCTTCAGCGGGCCCCCTGAAGAGGCAGGTCAAATTGAACCGTTTGTCTCTTGACGTTTGGACATTGTCGCTAAATTGGACCACAACGATATTGGTCATTGTGTCGCCGTACTGAAACGAGGACAAGCTATTTAGCTCAATTTAAATATAAAAGAAATTTAAAATTTGAAAAGTGTAATACTATTTACTTTACTTACCTATATATTTAGTTAATTCATTTATTCGATAATATATTTAGTTATTCGAATTACGCGATTGGTCTATAAGCCAATATTAATAACCTATGTAAGATAAGAGATCATGCTGTTTAGCATACATATCAGTTGCTACGTTACCGCTGTTATTTTTCATTTAACAAAAATATTTTTGTTACGTAGCAACTGATATGTATTCTAAAACAGCAACAAAAATCTAGATGGCCTATCTTTATCTGTAGATGGGTTATTCTTATTGGCCGTAAATGTATAATTCTTTTTAAAACCCTTGATAGAAAAAGAAATGTGTTCAAATATTTGGTGTGTCTGTTTGTGGCATCATAACTTTTGAAAGGATAGATCGATTTCCATGCAGATTTTTGCTGAAGAGCTAACATAACCGAAATGAATCTTAGCTACATTTAGGTAGGTTTTGTCACTGGATATCGATAATTTTAGGATTATTTTAACTTGACTTTTATACCACATTTTCTTTCATTTCCTAATGGCGCAGCATTCCAATCAATGTATGACAACAGGATAAACGATTTGTTTATTTGCCCCTTAAATTTAAGAGGCACCCTTGGATAGCATCTTATGCTCATCAAATGACGCCATTTCATTCAACCTGAACTTTTATGGCGCGATCTATATCGGTCGGCTATGAAACGAAATTCAAATCCTGTCTGGGGCAATTTTTTTTAAATAATAGAAACCTATGTTTTGTTATGTCTAATACGTAAAAAAGCCTTACCCGTTGTGTCCCACACTCAGGATACCCATGTGCCCCGGTGATCCGCAGCACGTTGTTCACTCCCCCGTTGCCCCGGAAGAAGCACCGGTCGTAGAACCCGTACGTGTACATGCGTCCATAAAATCCTTCAGGCAGCCGTAATGTGAACTCCATACCGTCTTCGTTACATACTTGGGATACTGCGGAACATTTTTTTAATGCAGTAGTTGCATTCAGTTTTGCTCAAGAACGGACGTGCATACATAATCTATAATTTAACTACGCCAGTGGTTCCCAATCAGTGGTTAATGCGCATCACAAAATGCGCATAGGCTAGTCGGAATTTAATTGATTTAAATTTTAATTCAATCTGCCACACCTGATTTAATACAAACGGGTAAAAAAACATGATATAAACGTATTATAAAAGAATGTTACATTTTTGTTGTTGTTACAAATTAGTAAAGGTTGAGTAAATCAACTCTGAACCAGTTCAAATACTCAGATACCATAAGATTTGAGTCAGATCTGCAGTTCACAGCTCAAGTTTCAATTGAAATACGTCAAACTAATGACAAGGATCTGTAATCAATTTCTATAATAGCTATAGCCTTATTGGTTGACATAATATGAATCGATACGATATACAGTTTATTTCATAGATAAGTTGAGCTGAACTGAGAGCTGGTTCGAAGCTCCGGTTCAATTTCGTGGCTCATAAGCTGATATGCAGTTGACGCATTTTAGTGAGGTATATTCTAAATATTTAAATAAAATGTCAAATTAAGAAAATAGAAATGAGACCCCATTCTTTATAGCAGATATAATATTTGGCATTTCCTGTTTAATGACCGCCTCGTGTGAATTTAGCTTCAAGCATAGTATGAATCAATGCCATGCTCTTAGGCGTAATAATTTTCGTTGCGATTGTTTTTATTTTTTACGATTTAGTTGTTGTCTATGATGGTAACGGTATTTAAATAATCTTAAGTATAACATACCATCCAAACAATCATCTAGCTGCCGTCCCAAGGAACGTTCATAGAAGTCGTATTCATTGGCGGTGTTGTCGAAATGCGCCGGATTTGCGGCGTCCAGCTCGCGAGTGTCCCGGTCACTCAGCTCACAGTTGTCTCGGGGCTCCGCACCGAATCCAACATCCCTAAAGACATGGTATTATTAAAAATAGCTTATCAAAGCAAGAAGTGTCTTGAAAACGAGTTAGTATTAAAAACACTAAAGGCCACTTGCAAGTCCCTGAGTTTAACCTTAACAGACCTATTATTCAAAGTACTTTGTGCCCTTAACTCTGAGCTAGCTTTTAACTAGGGATAATTCACTTAACTTTACTGATTATTAAATTTAAACCAAGAACGTGCAAGTGGTCCTAGGCGTTGCTAAAATAGGCTTGTATCCAAAAATGTATTTAGTGATTGATTCTTTCCTTTATTCGATATAGAACAGAAATAACTGAATTTATTTTCAAAAATCGATGAGTAACATTATTATTTTAATTTTTTTTATAAACCTGTACGAATTTGCCGCGAAAACGCTCTAAACTATCATGGCGTTCTGAATGACGTAACTCAGTGCAAAACAAAACAAACCGTAGTTGGTAATTGATACTTTGCTTTGTTTTAAAACGTCAACAACAACAATGGTGGACGCACTCTGTGACGTAACGCGTTCTGATCGGCGTTCACTGTCACAATATGACGAAATTGTTTTTTTTCAGCTTAATATTTCTTAAAAATAAAATTAAACTTTATATTTTATTGTAAATAATAAATTTTATTGACATCTATTAATAATAACAAAACTATAGATACCACAACAAACCCGATTTATTATTGGTGGACACAAACCTATTTTACGAAGCACAAAATCACTTCTCATACATACGTTTAAAAAGAATGTTATCAAACTTTTGTGAGTAAGTATAGCTACCTAGATTCTAAATGAGCCATGGTTAAAATGTTTTTTCTCTTACCCTGACTGACAAATAAAAGTTGAGATTTTACGTAAGACATGACAACAAAAAAAATTTAAAGACTCAGTATATACCTTCTTTAAAAGAAATTATTTAGTGGCCATTAAACACCAAAAAATAAACAAATATAGGATGTTTTTAAAAACTTTTACATAAAAATAGATTTAAGACGTTAAAATAATAAAGGCTACTCCTTATTTGGATATCTCAACGAGTGTTTCTAGGAAGAAAAACCGTTTGCAACATCTAATACTCCTAAAAAATCTATTTTATTTTTTACTTTACCTGTAATTAAATGATCTGCAAATAAAGTCACGTGCTTCGATACACTCTCTTTGACAGTGAGCGAGGGACTGAGCTGTCGTGAAGCGCCTCACAAACCGTCGCTGCATACGCTGTCGACCAACTTGTCTGAAGCTGTCATCTTCACATCTTGACCCTTGCCAAGGCCTTTGACCAACAGGTGGTAGTCCCCCAATGGCATCTGCGAGAGGACCACCGATAGGACCTCCGATTGGTCCTCCGATTGGTCGGCTAATTGGTCCACCTATCGGTCTACTAACTGGACCAATTGGCCCATCTGGTTCATAGCCACCGTAACTTACTCCACCTAAATGACACAGAAGCATATTAATTCAGTATCAAACTAGGAAGTAATTTTGGAATTGATGGATTAAATAAATTATATTTTTGCAAATTATTATTTATAACATTGAGACTAGACAATAGCATCCTGGAACAACTTGGACCAGGTCAGCCGTTTTGCTTTTACCTATTGGTATAATGTCAGAACATGAAATGTATTAGAGTCGAAGGTTAAGGCTCCATACTCAGTCAGCCAGAAGAGCCAATCACCGCGCTCCCCCGTTCCATGATTACTATGAACAATGGCGCTCTAAAGTAAACGTCTTAAGCGACAAATCACTATTTTTGACACTATAAAAGTAATTTGAAAAAAGTATAAAAACTGAAACACTTATCTTTTAGGTATAGTACTTATCTATGTTTACGTTAAATCTGGTGTCGATATTTTCATATTTGAAGTAGACATTTGCGTTTTGCTTTCAAAAAAGGGATAACTTTTTGATTTTTTTCTATCGAGCAAAGTGAAATGAATCGTGTTTTAGAAACACTAGTCTAGTAAAGCATATTCATGTTAATCTTGTGTATTTTTATCAGCAAGATCTATGATTGCTTTGTATGAAAAAAACAGTAAACTGCTGACGTATTTTAGTGTTTATGGCCCCTTAAGTATTCGGCAAAGTTATGCATGCAAAAGATCTATAGAAAATCCGTCTGTTTCTTTGCTTTCCTACTAAATAAAAGACGCGAGGTCTTTTGAGCTTCTTTTGTTTATCCATATATCTATGATCTTAGAATATCTCATGAGAATGGAAGAAGTTTAAAAATATTGATTTTAAACTGTACTAAAGTTTCATAACGAATCATTTTGGAATGATATCCCTCTTTTCGGGGGTAATTTATCGGAAAAACTTACGCAAGAGAATAAACGCATGTGGAATGTTTTTCTTCTTTCTTTTTCTACCCTATTTTGTTAGTTACATATATACTTACCAACACAAAAAGACTTCGGTTTTAACAAATTTCAAATAATGATTTCAGATGGATACATACCGATTGGTCTATCAACTCCTGCTGGAGGATAATCACCTCGATAACCTCCAGGCCTGTCACCAGGCCTTCGTAAACCAAAAGTAGGTCGGGGTTCTATTGGATATCTACAACAATTAAACAAGAAAAAATTTGTACGTACTTTTCATGGGAATTTAAGATTACATTTGTCTAACCATATTTATGAGGAAATTTGTAAAAGAAAAGCTCGTTTTTTTACATATGTAATTAAAGCGCACATTGATGAAAAAGTAATCGATAAGTAAATACCTGTTACTACAAAAAGTTTCTTCGAAATTTGATTGAAATGATTATACTTATTAAAGGGTTTTTCTAATTAATGTATTCAAAATGAAAATTATCATCAAAATTGGTTAACTTATTAAAGGTTTTAAGATTATATTCGTAAAAACACTAATAAAATATAATCAAACTTAAAACTTTTCCTTTGTGTTGTCAGTTTAAAAACAAAAAAGAAAAAGAGTTTTCTTTACAGGTATATATATACATGCTTCAGGTGATTCAAATCACATTTTTATCTATCTCCTAATATACCTTGGCACCCATATACACAACTTATACGACATAATGCAGAAGAAAATAACCTTGATAACCAATAAACCTTGATATCACCATTAGCATTTAAAGACATCATTAAAAATACAGTCTGATTGCTGCAATCATAAATCAGTCTGAACTTGCTTCCTGCGGTAGACAAATCATTCGCAAAACAAAAAAAAATAATTTTAGGAATTCACTCTAAATACGTACCTATCGGGTACAGGCCGAACTCCTCTGTCTGGGTAGCGATCACTAACCGGATAGCGGTTCCCTGGTGGATAATCAGAGCCATAGTAACCCCCTCTGCCGGAACCTGAGTTTATCGGTAAATATATTAACACATTGAAATCAACAAATTGAAAAAAAAACAGAGAGGGAAAAATTAAACCAGAATATCTCAAATTTATGGTCATAACCCCGTAAATAATGCAAAAATAAGGAAAAACAAACAAAAGTCATTTATCTAAAATTTCAATTATCAAATATATCCTGTGTAAGTCCGTTACATTACAGTTTTTTTTTTAAATGACAGTGATAATATTAAAAAATGACCAGAAAAAATATTGGTTTGTTGTTTTGTATAATGGATATAAATCTTTGAAGTCGATGCGACGTTAATTTTATCACTAACGTCCTACGACACATTACATAAGCTTAGGAGTTCATGAACCTAGTTTGAGAAACCTTGGACAAGATCGTTAACGCTTATACAATAGAACAAATATAATACAATTAGGCAATAAAGCAGTACAAATATGTAACAGTGCAAACTTTCGAAACGGCACACTCACACAAACGTGCACATCGACGAGGCCTCTAAGGGCCTTTCGCGGTGCTGCAGTAGCGAGCGCACAAAGATTGAAATATAATAAGTCGCCGCGTCAAGAATAGTCACTTTGTTTTTTGTTTTCGCGATCTTTGTAAAACTTTACGGGTGTATTTATCTTTAGCTGGGATTAACCGACGTCATGATATTACCAACTAATATTGATCGTAAACTACGTAGTTATGGCAATTAAATTAATTGATAATTACAGAACAGTGAATGCTAAGATAAAAAAATATTACAACCCTATTTTTACAATGTAGTGTAGGTTTTTTTTATTGCATAAAATCTTGCTATACGGAAATCCATTTTAACAAATATAGCGTAAGCTTTGATTTTGCTAACTCCGCGTAAACCGTGTAACTGTTGTGAGGAGTCTTCAAATAACACAGAATGTGACAAGCTTAAGCATCATCCAGATGGTTGTAAACACGCCCCAATCATGCCTTCCACAAAGGTGACCTTTGGTGAGCTTCCACAAAGGTGAAAAATTTTTCAAACCAATGTTTTAATCCGTGTGGAACCCCTATAACTAACGTTGATACGGCCCACTACCGCGACCAGATAACCAATAAAGTAATTTAGTCAACTAGGCTTAGTATCCATACTGTTCCATATTTGTACTGTGGCAATAGTTCTGTTTGCCGCTCGTTCATAATCTTTTAAAACGGGATTGTAAAAAGTAATAGCAGAGTGCTGTTGTTATTGAGTAGCAAGAAGACAACTACAAGCTGATGGTTTTAAGTTCCATATTTCAAGGTAAAAACTAAACAACATTTTAAAAATGTACGTTAATAGGCCTGTTAAGTATTTGAGTAAAACTAATTACATGAAAGTTGTTAAGTGCTCACCAGGGTACGAAGATCCGGTCGGCGGATATTTGTCGTACAGATCTGGATATCTATCACCTCCCAGAGGGATAGGATCCCGATTCACTCCAACCGGATATCGGCTGTACGGATACCGGCCAGTATTAGTACCAGGGGCAGGGTAATCATCCTGATCATATCTATCAGGATATCTATTATACCAGGACCTTAAAGGATATCTACTGGGATACCTGTCAGAGGGATACCGATCGGCGGGATATCTGTCGGAAGGATACCTATCGGCGGGATATCTATCTGGATAAACATCAATAGGATATCTGCTGACTGGATAACGATCTGATTGTGGATATCGTCCAATATCATTTGGTGGATCATAAAGTGGATAACGATTGTCTATTGGATATCTGTCTCCAATTGGATATCTACCACCAGGGTAGCGGTCGGGATAGCGGTCGATTGGGGCAGGATAACGGTCAGAGGGATAACGATCTAGCCCAACACCAGGAGGGTATCTGTCGTCCGGATATCTGTCAGATGGATACCGGTCACTGGGATATCGATCATCAGCACCGGCCGGATATCGGTCGTCTGGATACCGGTCCGGTCGGCTGCTATAGCGATCGTCGTCATAGTAACGATCGTCGTCCGGATAGCGGTCTACACCGGGTGGATATCTGTCTCGATCGCCGCCATTGCTACCACCTTTAAAATAAAAACTAATATTATTTTTCAAAAACATTATGTATAAACGCTCATGCATAAAGTACATTTTACTATCTAGGAAAACAAAACATCAGACTACACAAAAGACAAACTAATACACATACAAAAAAAAATGGTTGCCTGTAAAGTCGGTTTTACGGGCGAAGATTTTACGTGACAACGTCTTTTTCTCGGTAGAATATTTATTGATATGAATATTATTAAAGAGTGGGAGAGAGACGCAAGGCATTCGCCGCTCCGGCGGGCCTCTCTCTCGTTCGGTGACTCATCGTAACGTTAGCGGGCGTTACACTTTTTCATGAGTGACTCCGAGCCGCAACAAATATTTTTATCAGCAGCTCGTAAATGTCGATTGTTGATTGCTTGTCACTAACACCGTGACAATGACTAGATAAAAGTGTTTTGAGATAAGTAGTACTACCACCTTACTTTTTCTTGTTAACATAGTCAGTATTCGCCACTGCTATGTTCCGGTTAAAGTTTAGAGTAGCCGAGAAACAAAAGTACACAAAAGGTTTAGTATCACCTTCAGATTGGCACATCTTTGATGTTTATACTTTATATGCAGCGTCTATTTCTTGCCATCTGTAAACCTTTCTGCTTTTTTGCGTTCCATTATCTTGAATAATAAGCTAAGTAACGTTTATAAATAAATAAAATGCAAAATATAAATAACAGTAAATGTACAAACGCTAACTAATGTAATAATAAATAATTACACTCACTAATATAATAAGAATTAATCTACTAACAAAAACAAAAGAAAACACAATCGAGATAAAAGGAAGAACAAAAAAGATTACAAAAATCATAGAATGAAACAAACTCGTAACTATTTTAATACCTACTCTACAACTTTACAGTAAGCATGCAATTTTATATTATTATTAATTATTAATATCTATTAATAAATATTAATAATATATCAAAACATTCACATGCCTTTTTTATATATATTACCTACATACAATCTCTACTTCTACTACATTGTTTTCTATTTCGGCTACATCTCTATTTCTTAGTATTGTGTTTATAGCATGAACACAAAGTACACCAATTTTCAAAGAACATAAAATGTTACAAACCAGGGTCGTACTTATTGTAGAGACGAAATAAAGGCAAGCTTTTTAAGGGCGACCTCATCCGCTATTAAACTAAGCTTTGTGTGCCTTTATAATAATATCTAATGGACGATGAGGGAAGCTTTTAAGTTTAATTTAACCTTGAGTTTTAATATTAAAGCTTAGACTCAGATTACACTATTGGGATAAATGACGGAATAACATAGCTTAAAGAAAAATCGGGTTTTAAATACTTCCCTGGTACTACGCAAATCTCTTAATAGGTAAAATTAACATATAAATTTACGTTAAAAAATGCAACTAACTTTTATGCAAAATTCTTAAAAAAAATTCTTTTTGTTCTTTAAAAATGTAGGCTACTATAAAGTTCCCCATGCACAGTTCAAAAACATTTAAATATAAAAAACTTACTACAAAAAAAAAATTCAAACGCTCGTTCAACACATGTTTTACTAAAAGCACTGTCAGTTGAATTCTCAAACAATAACTTGCTGCTACTTAAACATAGCAAGTTATTAGTTAGATATGGTTTGGAATATCTTTTTTTTTTTTAATTTATAAAAAGCAAAGGCATGATACAGACAGTATCAAATATAAAATGAACACCATGCGTCTATAAAAATTAACTAAACACTCTTATTAATAAATTTGAAAGGGTACTTAAAGTTGTTTCCTTTGTTACAAAAATATCTTTGCATACGCAACATTTATCAAAATACATACTATGAAATATATATACCGCATAAATAGAATAAGCAAACGACGATAAAACTTTACTTCCTATTGCGAATGACGATTTAAAGAAGCATCACCAATCTTGAAGTGAAAAGGTTATGGTTCATGTCCATGTATGTCGAAAATTAGGGTGTTATTTTTCAATTATAACCAGATGATATCGATATAATTAAATTGTATGGAATTGCAAAGTTGCTCTGCATATTATGTGAGATTTTAAGATAAGACAAAACTAATTTATTAATAAGAGCGCTACATATTAATTATTTCCAGTATTTCCTATCTACCACACAATTTTCGATCTGATAGATTCGAAAATCAAACCTGATGAGTTCGATCCCCAAGAAGATTTTGTTCCTCCACCCGAACCCCCAGCTTCGGCTTCACCAGTTACTAGTTGATCTAATAAAACCACGGAGAGTATTTAATTTTTTTTATCAGACGATAATTTGGCATCGTTCGATTTTTTTTTAAGTGTTGTTATAGTACTCTCAAATCTTTTACAATTTTCTGCGTTATCAGACAGTAATTGAGCATGTACAGTATAGTTACAGTTCGAACTAATTGTAATTAATAAAAGTAATTAGTACTAACTGGGTTAAGAATATGTACAACGATTAATTTATGTGAGGATAATAATTGTGAGATCATATTTTTAATTTACTTCTATTTTATGCTGGACATAAAACATATAAGCGTCAGAATAATGATCAAAACTATCATAAATTAATTTTATTTAAGTACATATTTATCAAATACATACATTAATTAGGTAAAACGTAGTAAAACTTTACCTGAATTTATAAAATATTGTTTGTTGGGTAAAACATGCCGACAAAATTATTTAAAATGGAGAATTAAGTACATTTTTCAGCTGTTTAATAACTTGAAGTTATGTTGGTAATTTTTTAATGAAAACCAAACGAGTGGATTTATAACCAATAGAAAACTGGATTTACGTAATTTTAGCTAAAAATCTGGTATCTGGCTGGAATTAATGAATTTAATTTCGTCCACATTTATTGACCAAGTAAACTAAAGCTAACGAAGGCCCTATGTAGATTTTGATTTGCTTAGTCCGTATCTGGCATTATTCAATTCATATAAAAATGCTTGATTAAGTCTTGTGATGTACAAATGTTTTCAATTTTGGTTAATTTTCTATCTGCACTCTAAAATTTAGATAAAAGACAAGCTATTTATCGCCTATTACCAAGTTAATCCGAAAGTGCTCAACAATAAGAGCATCTCATTACAAAAACCATAATTTTCTTTTTTAATGTCGCAACCCAAGATTAGACTTAGTTTCGATTGCTAGACTAAGTTTCGTGCTAAATACAGGATACATGTTTAATATTGTTTAAGTACTTTTTTTTAAGTAACAACGAATAAGCTTAGGGCTATCCTGATGGTAAGAAACTACTATAGCTTATATACATAGTAGAGTTAGAGCTACCAAACCCTCCAGGAGGTAGGAATATAGGTAAGGCGGTAAATCTTGACCAAGTAGGTACTCTGCCAGTCCCGTCATCGGTCGTCACAAATTTTAAAAAATCTTATATTACTGAACAAGAGAAAACTATTCAAAGGTCAAGTTATTTTTAGCCCGTTTAAATTACTACGTCCTGGACCTTTATTTATCTTGTTTAGAGTCCATTACCACTTAATAGATAGTTGGCCCAATTGGATATAATCGTATGAGATACTTTGTTGATATATTGGTCTATGTACTAGAAAACGTAGAATACGGTAAGCAAAACGGTATATTATTAGGGGAATCCTATTAATATTATAAATGCGAAAGTTTGTATGTATGGATGTATGGATGTATGGATGTTTGTTACTCTTTCACGCAAAAACTACAAAGCCGATTACGATGAAATTTGGTATGTTTGGCTGAAGACCAGGAATACCATATAGGCTACTTTTTATCCCGGAGTTCCCGCGGGATTGGGACTTACGCGGATGAAACCGCGGGGCGCAGCTAGTATAATAATAATCGCCTCTGTGATCTAGCAGTTCGGTGTAGGAATTGACTCCAGGCGGTCCTGGATGTCGGGCAGCAAAAAGAATGTGTCTATCATAAATAATAACAAAAAAACATCTACTTGCTCATATCCCTAAAGAGGTAGGAAGAGGTAGTGACTTTGACTAGTCATATGTGCCCTTGTTGTACCTCTACCTACATGGATACGGCCGTAAAGATCTCATTAAATTATTAAATTCTGTAAAACATTATATTATTTCCGGAATATAATAATAAACTTTACAGAAGATTATTCCTGGTCGCCTCTATGGTCTAGCGGTTTAGTTGTCGGACTTGAATGCGTGAGGTCCCGGGTTCGATTCCCGGGTCGGGCAACAAAAAGAAAATTGTTTTTTTTTCTTTTTTCTATTAAAAAAACGTTGCTCGGGATTAGATAATATGTGCCCGGTTGGCGATAGGCTTGTCACCTATCTCATTGTAGGACTTAGTGTCTTCGGCTAGTCGTGGGTGCCTTGGTTGTGCCTCTGCCTACCTCTTCAGGGATATGGCCCTGAAGATACTTTTTTTACTCTTTTTTTATTACTGGAATAATATGTGGGATATTCTGTGGGGATTTAAGTCAATGAACTAGCAAATGCAAATATAGTTTTTAAATCGCCTTAATCTGCCTAAAAACATCCAATTGTAAAAAAACAATCGTTTTAAAAACGTCTAAGCTTTTCTTAAAACATTGTATCAATACGATATATTAGACATCGAATGAAGACTTATGCGCCTGTTGATCTGGTGTGTAAGTTAATTTTTTGTAAGCAAAAGTGAAGTTACACATCAGATCAACGGGTGCGTAAGTTTTATTAGTAAGGTGGACGTATCGATATAGTTGTTCCAGTGTGTTTGGACTCCTTTGATGAATTGCTTTTCTACCTAATAGTTTGTAACGAGACCAATGCCAGTTTGATTGTCACTGAAACTGTGACTAACGGCCTGTACTAATAGTCTATTTACAGATAGACATAGCCGTAGTAAATTTTTGTTGCTAAGATACTTTGTTTAATCTTCGAAAAGTAACATGGTTACCTGGCAACAAATCTACATAAGCACTATCTCTTATCTCAGATAGGCATGAATATGTGCCGTATGACCACGTGGTGGAATTTTTGCGATAACCTGCCACCTTTTTGCTACACCTTATTTTGTCGTTACGTAAGTTATGGTCACGATCTTGTTTCGGTTTAAGAGAAATAGCAATCGATATATTTTTCAAACAAGTGGCTTAAAATCTCAGATTAATAACAACGAACTGTTACCAACATTGGTGTATACATAATATGTTGTATTTGTTACAGGAAATCGTCAGTTAGTGTGCCGTTGCCACAAAAACATCATATTACTCATACTACTTTATCTCCCATTTAGGGTCAAAGATCTTTAATGTCAATATGATAAAATAATCACAGCACTTGTCAGATTAGTTCAGACAAACAAACAAACATGTTTTTCAATATGTTATGACTCCCACTAATATTGTAAATGAGAAAGTTTGTATGTTAGTTTGTTATTCACGCAATAACTGCTGAACCGATTTTCATGAAATTTGGCACATACATAGACGTTAACTACGATTAAGAAATAGGATAGTTCTTATCCCGAAAAAATGTTCCTGTGGAATCATTAACCACACGGGTTAACCGCGGGCAAAGCCAGTGTATCGTAGTTTTTAACATTCAAAATAATTATCGTCGGTTGATAATTATACTTATAATAATACCCAAAGGTCTGCGAAGATCGTGAGATTTGGCACTCGCTACTCTCTGCCTACCTCGCAAGGGACTAGGCGTGAAGATATGTAAATATACTACATACCTAAGTTTCTGATCGCGAGAGCAATAACATTGATATTAAAAAACAACATAAAATAGGTATGATAGGAGAAAAACAAATGAGAGAATGAGGGAAATAATCTTAAATAATCACACAAGTTTTTAAAAAAATTACGAGGACTCCAAAATTCGTCTGTTAACAGATAAATACCGAAATATTGTGTCAGACAAACATCCAATGTGCATAATGTTCTAGTATTTCTTTGTGTTAATGTTAATGTTTTTAAATTACACATATCGCAAAACGTTTTTAGTAAACTCGCCAGACATTGTGCTGGTATAAACAAATATTATGCTCTCGATATATTATCGCCATTTATAAATAGACGGCTCTTAGATATAAACTTTATTCTAGTGATGTATGCTCAACAAATTCGACGCAGTATTTATACAAACATTGAGTTTATATAAAAAAATAAACTTTCTTTGATATTATAAAATCATAATAAAAGACAGTAATATATTCCAAAAATAACAGTGTTATAAAATCCAATATGTTATTAGAACGGTTCTAAAACATTTCTTTGTTCCTGTTTATATAAAAAAAACAAACCTACCTACCTACCTATTAGTATCGCTCAGGGCCGGCCCCATGGGTGGGCGGATCGGGCGGCTGCCCAGGAGGGACAATTTTTAGGGGCGGCAAACAAATTTTAAAGAAAGGCAAATTTTAAAATATGAATAAAATAATAAAATCATGATATGAATGTGAAGGGTAAAATTTTCGGTATCACATTTTACACAAAGAACAAGCCTAAGAATGTGTACGTTAGTGCAAGCCTCGAGTTACGATTATAATCCAAGTCCAAATATAAAATAAATCACTCGGCTTGTATCGAACAACCGTCGCCGGCGCCGCTGCGCTGCTCACAACAGTGACAGCGTCAATGCAAGGGTGGGGGGAAATCGCCGATATCGCCCAGGGCGGCAAAGCCCTAGGGCCGTGTCTGGTATCGCTTAAAACTTTGTTAGCATTTATAGCAAAACATATCAATATAATATTTAAAGATAACATTCAAGTGTAAAATGAGCCATAGAGATATGGCTCATTAACTTCAATGTGTGAAGTTATTTGAACTTCACACATTGAAGTTTAAGCTTCATTTAATATTAAATAACTCGATTACTCAAAATAGTTGTAATTCGTCATGATGGGTCATAGGGTCAAAGTAAGTAGGAAAAGGGTGACATGCTTACCTTTTACAACTCATCGAGTGAATTTGGCGGTATCGAAAAAATACACGATACAATAAGAAATTTCTTCACTAATAATTTACATTTAACTGAACAAAATTATTCAAAATGCAACCAACATTAACTAATTTTATTCAATATGTAGAGGAAAGCTCAAAACAATCTGTATTTTGCGACGGAAAATTATGTAGGTATGTAATGAAAACATCTTTGTTCTTTTCTCTGGCGTTCCCGCGAAAACCAAAATGACATTTTGGAACACGCTAGTGCGGGGACAAAGTTCTATTGATGTGCGTAATGTAAACCGTTTAACAGCTATCTTTAATACTCCGTATAACAGTATTTATATAAATTGTTAAAGAAATCAACTTACGCATTAAGTTTTCATAGTAGTCAAAATCAGGATCATACAACAATCTCATGCCATCCTTCTGGTTGTATCTGCTGAGGCGGCAGGTCCTTGCTCGATCACTGTAGACTGCCGACCTGGTAGAGAAAGTGCATTAGTGGAGAGAAAGATTATTATTTTCTTTTATGTTTACTTTATTTACAATTTACATTTATTTTAAAACTCAGGGCCTCCTTGGTCGATGATTTAGCGTATTCATCTAACTTCACCAATATTCCGCGAAACTGGGTTTTGAATCCCGTCAGGGGTGTGATAATCATAAATGACTGTATTTCTGTATGATAATCTTTTTAATATTTTACACAGCATTAAACTATTAAACATTACACTATTACATTAAACTATTTATTAATAAGTATTTATGCACATCGATGACTAAAACCCGTAACACAAGCACATACTCAATTGGTTCGCATTTCTGTTAGATCCATTTGTGTAATTTGCCTATTATTTATTAAGTACTAAATTAAATGAAAGTATCTTCACGCCCATATCAACGAACAGGTAGGTACAACCAGGGCACCCACGACTAGACGATGACGCTAAGTCCCACAATGTTATAGGTGGCAAGCCTATCGCCAACCGAGCACATATCCAATCCCGAGCAACTTTTTTTTTGAAAATTGGAAAAACCAAATTTTCGTTTTGTTGCCCGACCCTGGAATCGAACCCGGGACCTCATTCATTCAAATCTAACACCTGGACCGCTCAGAGGCAGAGGTGTTTTTAAAAAAAATGGGGATCTTGACATTAGATATTTTCTGCCTACCACGTAAGGGAATAAGCGTGAAGATATGTGTGTATTTGTATTTATATTATGTAAACGACTCAATTCTACACTTCCGGCATTATTTCCCTGAGATTTTGTAAAATGTTTTGTCACTATTAAAATAAAATTAACGCGGAAATTGATTTATTGAGTCAACTGGTATTTAAGTCATTCTTGCGCCAGGGTTAAAAATGTATAAAATTTAATTTGTCTGTTACTCTTGTACACCACTTTATGTAATTAGGCACATAATGTGTGTAGGTATTATACCTACTTATACCCCAACTACGTTATACGTATACGTGATTACGTTCATGTTTATTATATGTGAGTAGACAGCGAACAAGCACACGATTTTTGATTATTTTAATAGATACCCAAAGGTTCCTCCTGATAATAAGAGACAACTGTCACCTATGCACACCACTGATGATATAAGTGCGTCCTGTCTTGTGACCAGGATTTTAGGACTACTATGCAATTCTACCGATAATCGTTAAGTGCGATGCGAAAATTGACATTGTCACTATTGAAGCAGGTGTAGGCAAGATGGTGGATAGCTCTACCACAGCACTCTACCACCATTAGCAACGACCTATTTGTTTGTAAACAATTGACAGATTGTTTATTCTACTCAGTAGATCCGGACCACAACAGCGAAAAACTCATTCAATAAATAAAATCACTTAATACATATATGTACCTTTAAACAAATCAAATGAATTTATCAACCTCAAAATAAGACAAATGCAAATTATAAGCTTGTGATATATGTGTTAGTAAATAACATTAATACATATTATAATAACGTACCTAATCAATTGAATAAATACTCAAATTGATAAATATAAAAACTCCTGTCAAAAATCGAACCCGAGCCTCTCGAAGAACAATTTGGAGCTAGGTATTCCTGCTATCCAAAGGAAATTGTTCCAAAACAATGTTTAAAAAATGTTTATGCAATAGACAAGTCATGAAAAATGTCTGAGTTGCACTTATATTTTGTACTTGAATTGTTTTTGAAACTTATTAATTTGACTTTTGTATTAATTTCATTAATCAATTTGAATTGTTTGTTTATTTATATCATGTTGTAGTGTATATGTACTCTTTAATAACGTTTATGAATTTTTTACAAGATTTTTATATGCGTCTGTGCAACCTGTAAATAAATGTTTTTTTAACTCAAAAGTTGCATAAATGGGGGCGTAGCGTAAGTATAGGGAAAAAATGTCCGGAGCGAGCGTCCGGAGCGGGTGTCCGGAACGAAAGTCCCGAGCGGGGACGTGGAGCGTATGCTCGCACGCAGCTCTATTATGCAGATTTTGCACATCGAATGATAATTCGCTACGTTACGTTGATAAACATAAAAATAAATTAAGTAACTAAATTATCGACTAAATACAAATTTGACATAAAATAGTTAATTTTACATTGACAATTGCTCAAGTTGTTCTTTCACGTTTTTACTCGACATCCTAAACGTTAAAAAATGTCTAGTCACTTCATTCATTTGTGGAGAAATAGGCTTGCGATTTGTAGATGTTCATATTAGTTGGTTTACAGTGGAATAGCTACCAGAGTTTTATCGTATACTTTTAAAGCCTTCTATTTTGTGTAAACCAAGACCAAAAAATATCCTATAATTCAATATAGGTATAACTCTTTGACTATAATGCAATATGTATAACCTGTCGACCCCGTCCATTAATATCTGACATAATTACCTGCATTGGAAACTTGTTTGCCTTAAGCACTCGTCGAGACACTCGCTCAATGACCTGCCGGTGATCTCGGAGTGAAACTCGCCAGTGATCCGACTGTTCCTGTACCTCTGGAAGGCGGTGTCCGGCCGGCGTCCGGGCGAAAACAGGTGTGACGTCACACTGTTGTCCGGGTATTCCGTCCCGCGAGCTGTCACCCGATGAGAGACTAATCATTGTGAGAAAAAACCTTATTGGGTTTTTTTTAGTAAACCAGCATTAGTAAAGCTACATGCAAGTTTTTTTAAATATTATAACGGCTATAAGCAAGGACTTTGAACTGCATGCCACATAAATGTGTACCTGCTTAATCAAAATTTAAAATATCTGAAACGTGTCTTAAAATGTTAATATTACATCATTTGTATATTTGTTATTAATGTGCTGAAAGAAATGTAGAGATCGTCCAGTTTAGAAGTGAATGCATTCTCGTTTATGTGTTACTGCAAACTGTTTATATCTACCTACGTAGTTTACCTACCATATGAGCTGCATTTTTATCTACTACCTAGTAGTCTTACTTACCTAGTAGTAGTTAGTAGTATTAAGCACTGTCTCGTCTTTACTAATAAGTTTGTAAATGTTGATTCAAAATTATTCAAAAAGTCCACGCAATATAATAGTTGCTTTAGTTAGGTAGGTACTGATTTGTTATTTTGTAAGAGGTATGCCCATTTTAACCTAAAATACTTCTAAAATGGAGGTATACATGTTTGTAACATCATGGAAGGTACTGAAGTCATCATGACTAGGTACTGAAGGCATACGAAACATTACTTATTTGGGTTTGGGTTAATTTAGTACTCATATTATTATAGGTATTATGTTTACTTGCCACTTCCTTGGCGTATAATAGATGTTTATACAGACTTTCATCCCATTGTAGTCTTTTGGAGGTTAACATTTAACAAAAAAGCCTATTTGAACTCGGATCTTTAACCATTCATGTACTAGACCTCTTCAAAAACGGTGTAGTAGCTTAGATTTACAAACAGACCGATTTTCGCATTTATAACATTATTGTGGATAGAAATGTTATAGTTATTTCTACTGACATGGAGTATTTAGATTGATTTTAAAAATGATTCTTAATTTTATGCTATACTTAAACTAATTTTATTGAATTACTATATTATGTCTATCCGGTCCTGAAAGAACTAAATTTAAGTTACTGACTGATTAATTCAAAACTAGGTACTATAGGTTTTGCACAAATCTTATAAAAATAAACATAAGTTTCAAATATGGTCGTTATTTGTGTCATATATATTGATAACAAATATTTCGTCAATTTATTTTTTATTTATATAGCTTTAAGCCAGTTATAAAGAAGTTATATAGAGGGCAAGTAGAAGTATTATATAAAAATGTTTTAAAGACATCCTTGCCATAATGCGAGAAAAACCATAAAATAAAAGATTCACTTCAATCATCTGAAAATAATCTTTTGAACATAAATAGTAAATCTACTTACGGTTATCTAGACAAACAAGGTCGTAGAAGTGATGGGTTGGCGATGCGCTGACGGTCACGTCGTCTTTCTGGGAAACTGAGTCTTCTTCGGAGAGAACACATTGTTTTGTCATGGCATCGTGCTCTATGGATCGGCAGAAATACCTGAAAATTGCTTGTGTAGATATAAATGAGGAACAGACTATAATGGTAACTGGTATGGGATGTACAAAGTTTTTTCCTGGTAGCCACACATCTTGAATTGTAGGTGAAATGGTGCCTTAGCTCAGAAAATCATCATCATCATTCGTGACGGAAGCTAGGTATACCTATGTATACTAAGGAACAGATTAATAACAATAAAGTAAAAATATTCATTGTCCCTTACAAAACCTCTATGTAATGTAACTAAGAACTTACAAAAACCTATTATTTATGCTAAAACCCATCTCGATATCGTCAGTTCAAAAGTCTAAAGGTAAACAGACAGACACATATATACACACGCGGGCGCATACACACAAAAACGCACGCACGGACGCACGCACACACACGCATTAGCCAGGAGCCCTAAACTAGCACGGCGTAGAAATCAGGTAATAATCAAAAGTAAATGAAAAGGTTTCCATTTGTTTTTTCTTTTTCATCATGTTATAATAGAAGATAACCATTGGACTGCCGTGTTCCGTTGGTCGACGGGTTATGGTATAAGCGGGATAAAATCCCGGGTTCGATTGCCGACGGGAATCCCTGCCGTATCTGTGTGATGAACATTTAGATGTCTGCATTCTGAGTCGGGTGTGTTTGCTAAATTTATTCTGGAACCTATTTAAATATTTCTGTGTAATAGTGTCGCTGACTAGCACCCATAACACAAGCATATACTTACTTTGGGTTTAGATTTAATTTGTGTAATTTGTCCGGCGACATTTATTTATTATTATTATTATTATTTAGGAACTTGTTTCATTTATCAGATGCAGTTACAGAGTGAGGAACGTGCTACATTGAAAATGTTGCCATTAACATTTACCCACTCATTACTAAATCTTAAATAAAAAAGGAAACTCACTTTTCAGCTCGAACACACATAGACTGGCACTCATCTAACGTCATATTCGAGAAGACGTCTGCTTCAAATGGTCCTCCTAATCTTTTGTTTTCTTCCTTTATGAATACTGCTAGGCCGTCACATCTTCGTTCGGCTACAAAATACAAAACCAACA
The DNA here is from genome assembly GCA_002245505.1 of Calephelis nemesis. Lineage (NCBI taxonomy): Eukaryota > Metazoa > Arthropoda > Insecta > Lepidoptera > Riodinidae > Calephelis > Calephelis nemesis. The sequence continues at coordinate 172,801 of NJDD01004506.1, read as the reverse complement.
TTACAAAATTGGCACTAAAATTTGGGTAGGGAGAAATGTGAATGAATTGGCCATCTTTTAAAAGCTACACAGTATTTCTTACATTTAATGAAACCATATTAGGTCCTTCCAAAGTTGGCGTTATAATTTTTAGGCAGTTTTCAGTACATTTAATAATAAATAATCTCATAAAAAATTGTGACAGCTCGAACATTCATTTTTAACCGACTTAAAAAAGAAGGAGGTTTTCAATTCCACTGTTGGGTTTTTTGTTTGTTTGCTGCATGGTTACTGGGCCATCAGCTAACTGATTTTAATTATTTCTTTTTTTGCAAAGTAGGCCACAATTTAAGGTGGTCCCATATAAATTTTATCATGATCAGACTAGTGCAGGGGTGGGCAAATTACGGCCCGCGGGCCGGATCCGGCCCTTGAGAGGCTTCAATCCGGCCCGCCGAGGGGTTTTTTTAGAAAAATATGAACCTCCTTAAAAAACTAATGGTCGAAAGTTAAAAGACTATTGAAATTTGAACAATTAAGATACTGAGACGATACTTTAAACATATATATTGCGTTTTTCATATGTTAAGACTTCATAAATAAATTTTATTTTAATAAAGGATTGTAAAATAATAAAAAACGCCTTATATTATCTTTATACAATGTTTTATAATTTTAATATTTACTGCTTATTTAGGTGTCTTAATAAACCGGCCCGCCTCAAGATTAATTATAATTTACTGGCCCGCCACCAGATTTTTTTTTAATTTACCGGCCCGCGGTCAAAAGAATTTGCCCACCCCTGGACAAGTGGTTTTTGAGTAATACTTAACAATGCATTATTAAGTGTAACTTAAAAGCTAATACAGTACTACTATTTAAATAATACGCTTCGGCTTTATATTTTTTACTCTTTTTACATTTTACACTTTTATTTTTAAATTGGCTGACCTAATCTAAATTTAAGCGAAATTATTAATTATGTGTAATAACAACTCTAAATAGATAACTTTAAAAAACATTTGGATTTCCGAAGCTTGACGAATATAGCCAAGGCGCATAATTTAAATACCTAGTAGTATTGTAATAGCGTTTTTTTTGGAATGACTAATATGTTGCCAACTTCGTGGTTTTTCAACATCACTTCAACTTTACTGCGCTTAATTAAATATACTAAAAAAGTATGTAAAAAAAGTCGAATTTGTTACAACACTTATAACTCGGGGTCTGCTAGACAAATTTTCATGATTTTTGATTCGTTGGATTTGTCTTCGCCCCGAATAGCAGAAATCAGTAAAAACAAAAAAAATACGAAAGATGAATCGTCTTTATGTAATATAAAAGAAAGGCGTGATAGTTAAACTGATTAGGCTGAAAATTGATGATTAGGTAGTTTAGAACCGGGAGAAAGACATGGGGTTCATTTTATCCCTTACAACACAGAGGAAACTAGGAAAAACGACATTTTTATTTTTCCCATACAAACTGAACGGGCGGAACAGTTCGCCGAAACAGTTAGTAAGGAAAAAGTACCATAGTTTTTTTGTGTGGGTATGTATCCTTTATTACAAGTACTGCTTAAAAATTTTATCATCTATTTTGGAAGGACATTATGTATGCATCAACGATTTAGTCGCATGTTCCTGGCTTAAATTTAATACCTATTATTTAAACTGTCAAATATTAAGTTATACCCTACTTGCAAACCTGAGGCTAGGCTTATTAACCGCTTGCGAAATGTAGTTTACCATAAACTTTAGACAATTATAACTTGGTAAGGGTGAACATTAAAGTGACGGGTTTCGTATTTCAATAAAGTAATACGCGGTATATATAAGTTTGAAATCATCAATACACTGACCATTGAGACATGTGTTTTCCAAGTAATCCGCATTATGATCATCTTCCAGAAGCTCTGGATGTGTACGCCTTGTGAACCTGCTTAGGGAACATGTGCGTAATGCTGAATCATATGTAGCAGATCGGCAAACGAAGCTGAATTCACCCAAGCATTTGTCTTCGCACTCGGTGCGATTTGCAACCATGATTTCCTTCAGATCAGATGTGGGTAGTTTCAGACGTTTACGAGCATGACGTTCAAATACATAACGTCGGGATGGACATTCGCGTTCTGGACGGTTCGCTGCAAAAAAAACATATTAAAGCATTATTACTTGCTGAGGAGTACATAACCAGCCGATAATTTTAATAACCCCTGACGGAAAAATCATATGTCTGTGTCACAATTTTAATGTGTCTCAGTGTGTGTGCTGATGTGTATGTGTGTATGTCATATCTCCTGAACGAGTAAACCCATTTTGATGTTGATTTCTTTTAGGAAGCGGACTTGATCAAGATGGTTTTAGTGGCTTTAGAGCGGATAGGCTTTGTCGAGGGTTGCTGAACATCTTTTATTCGTACAAGCTTAGGTATATGACTAGTATGTTCAATAGCCTTCGACAAAACCTTATATAATGTAGCTAAGAAACATCTCTACCACGTCAGCTTTTAAACAAAATATCTACTAAAAGTTTTGATGTGACAGATAGATAGAGATATGTCAAACTAATAAAACTCCTTTGTCCGTCGAGGGTTAAAAATAGGATAGGTTTAGCATAGCTTAAACTGGCTGCCCAACAAATTTATTTTAATGGTTTACCAACAATCACTGATGACAGAATGCTGTGCATCAAAGCTCGGAAGTCATCACCTATTTATAAGACGAGGTTGTCATTCTTGAGAACATTGACCTAATATTGTGACATGTCTTATCGTTAAAAAAACGTATAGGCAATGTAAACCGTATTTAACCATTCAAATTTTTTGCGATTAAAATTTAGCATTTGTACTAGCAATTCAGTATCCTTTAGTCTTTCAGCATCTACGTCAATCATAATTTATTCATGAAAATGTTAAATTAATGTGTAGTTTAAGCAGAAAATTATCTTAATCACCCATTGTTTTCGTTTTATTACTATGGATGTGGTAGGTATTTATTTAAAATTATTATAAAAAGTGATAACTGATGAGTGATGCTATGATTGTTTTTGCATTTGTATAATAAAGCATTTTTATTTAGGAAAACTTATATTTTATGAGCAGTAGTATATCATAATTGTTTAGTATCAGAAACAGGATAATGATTTTTAAAAACGGAAGTTTGTTTTAGTATATTTTATTATCACTAGCATGTTTTACGGCCAGTTTCAAATTTTAATTTTAATGACAAGTTTTAAACTTCATTAAAAACTGTACCTAAAATTAATTTATATATAATTCAAATATATATATATATATTATATATATAATGCCTACTTATAAGATAGCTATTCTTTTTGTGAAAGAGGAACCTGTACAAGTATAGTGGAAACTGAAAACTAGTAGGTACCCCGATCCAAGTCGATTTTTGTAAAATCTTCCATGTTTTATTCAGTTTTTTTTTTACTTTGATTACATTGTGAACGTTTTGTTATACACAGTGTGACACCATTTTCCCACCATTGGTTTTCAGAAAAATCCATCCTCATTTTTATGTAAAAATAACAAACGTACATACTAAATGTTTTCACTAAAGAGGCCGTCAGCGCAAAAGTGGCCTAAGCTTAACATAGTTAATGTTGAGATAATGACGTTTGAATTTTTATTAATTTCACAAGTTACATTTATTGTGGCTCAAGCACGTTACGCATTTAAAGTAACTGTATAATTTCTCCAAGGTTAGTCCAAAAATAAAATTCATGTATAACTAAAATCACATGTTTTTTTTAAATTGATGTACCTAACACTTTTAATTTAAACAGGTTCATTATCGAAAATAATATCAACTGCAGTATTTGATGTCTTTATCTTATTGTAAGCTTCTTAGGCCACTTTAACACTGCTTCGTAGCTTACATTGTCATCTCTTAACTAAGGATGAAACTAGGGATAGGCCGGTTTAGCATTAAAAATGATAAAGTTCTGAATAAATTGCAGTAGATAAGTCGGAACATAAAAAATGTGGGTGCCACTTTTGCGCTGACCGCCTCTAATATGTGACACTCTATCATAAATTGAGATCAGTTACACCGTTTCAAATGTTTTACTCTGTTCAGATTCAGTTCATGTAAATAACAAGATAAATATAATTTGTTTTCGGCAAGTGCCTGATAATAATGATCGATAGATCATTGTATTTATTTTGATCCCATTACTAAACGAGTTCAAATGATGTGATAACAAAATATCGTGCCCTAAAAATTATTCTGACGTTATACAAAAAATCGAACAAGTAGGTATAGTACTTAATAGCTACTCTACAACGTCAAAAACTTTGTTCGTACATTTTTAAAAGACTTTAGAAAGAAAAAGTTTGCCAATTTATTAGTCTGACTTTTTTTTGTTTAAATAACGGAAGAGATTTTATAGTTCTTTTTTTTTCAACGCCGGACTAAAATTCATGAGGTCCCGGGTTCGATCGGGTCGGACAACAAACCCACAGAGGTTGCCTACCTCTTCGGGGAAATGGGCCTGAAGATACTTTTTAGTTCCAATTATTAGCATTAGTAGTAATAATAATTATGAGCACCTACTACTAATTACTAGTATTAACATTAATTAAATAAAAATCGTGTTAGTATTAGGTACTTGGCAATGATATAATAATTAGTGATACTAAGATAATTTAGCTCTGATGCTGTAAAAGCAAAACCGGTATAGACTATTTAATTAATAATAAATTACACGTATAGTAAGTGTTTTTTTTTTCATTTTAAATTACGATTATTTGGAAGTTTTGCCAGTACTGACGATGGAAATATCAAATATAAGAAATAGTAATAAAAAATCCTTACATGTCAAACAAATCTCATTGAAATGTACACTGTTAGGTACAATCATAAGAGTTCCAATCCCTTCTGGAGCTGCCTGTTCTCTGGTCAAATAACACGTGGACTCTTCATACTCGGGTTCAGGACTGAAGGCAGCTATACGAGCCCCTGGTTGAAAGTCTATCGAGTTGCAGGTCCTCACTAAACTATTTCCAGATCGGTCTCTTAAGCATAAGTCTTGACATTTTTCTAGAACACGAAACGGTGGCGCGGTTTCTCGAATCTAAAAATATATATATGCTTTATGTGTGGAAATTCTGAAAGCACTTTGTTACTTTTAATTTAATTAGTAAACCTAAATTACCTGACAGAACAAAGTTAAAAACAGAAATCGTTTGAATTACCCATTTTTTATATCATAAAACACATGCTAATACTATTAATATTATAAATGATAAAGTTTGTATATTTGTTTGTTTGTGACTCTTTCACACAAAAACAGCGGAACCGATTTTCATGAAATTTGATATACACATAGAGGGTAACTTGGATAAACACATAGGACAGTTTTTATCCCGAAACAATGTTCATGTGGGACTGTTACATAGATATTTTAGGTGTGGAGCTCTCTTGTGGCAAGGCTCAAATGCTGTTCAAGTCTACCCCCCGGACCGGAACAAGATACCTACTGTCATTATGATGGCAGAAACAGGTAAGGTATTGGATCTCTACTCGGAGGGGTTAAAGCAAGGCACTCTCCCACCAATTTGGGATTACTAATAATTTAGAAAACTTAAAAATTTAATTCTCTGCCTACCTTTAAGGGACATGGTGTAAAGATATATACTTAAGCTTGTAAATTTAATGAAAGGGATTTCTACATGTAAATTCGCTTACAACTGACTTTTCCAAAGAGTTTTAAAAATTACGAAATTTCATAGCGTTATGTTTTGACTTGACAGTTTCCGAGATTTTTGTTAAAAGTAGTAGGTAAGAACGATTGGCATATTTTCGCCTTTTGTGTAATTTGTTTCGATATATTTTTTATATGTAGAGTAATTTTGTGTATAATAATATGTAGTAGTTGGTCGTCCGTCGGTAGACATTCGACCCTAATAAATTTTAATATCTTGTTGGTAAGAACACCATCTTCATATCTCAAGACTAACTACTTTGTTTCCAAACTTTTTAGTGCGCCATCTGTGATCTTTTATCGTTATCATCAATATATTTGTTTGTGTGTGTCAAATGTATGGTAGTGTTGGTAATATTTTATTTTATATACTTTATTATTGAAAAATGTTAGCGTTCTTGCACTTCTCCTACACATAAACTATAAGTGTGCCAAACTTTATGCTCCTCCGTCAGCGCAATTTTCGTAAAAAGGGGCCCAAAGTCATGACATCACGTATTAATATATAGATGACAATAAAGTTTAAATAAATAAATGTATACCAACCACATCATCATCAAACCCGTGCAACTGCTGGTTTGGTAGTCTCTCATACATCACTCGACCCATACCTTGATTGCATGTTGTTTGAGCTGAAACATTTAAGTTGTTTTGTATTTTTTTTTAAACAAAAACTTCTTTTGCGGCGTTGCGCACTTATTTTGGAATAGGTAAAAACTTCTAAACTCGCGTCAGGACAAGTGACCTGATCGAAAATTCGTAAGATGGCGCAGGGTGCTTGGCCGAATAAGACGGCGCAAGGCGCTTACGCGAATGTTAGTGTTGTCATGTTTGTGTGCGATAGCGCAATCAATGAATATTGTATTCTACCACATAAATGATAGTAGTTTCATACTGATAATTAAAGCAATTCGTGTAAAATTATTCCCTAACTAGAGCAAAATCTCAAAAATACACAACGTTAATATTCAAGTATTAACTTCTACTGGTACGTCCGGAGTGCAACCAGTCGTTTTTTTCTTTTAACAAGTTATGCGTTTTGTAGGCGTTTTGCGCGCGTATCTATTTCATTTCATTAATTCATGATTGATTTTAAGCTCTAACACAATCTTGTTAAAACATAGTAGAATATTTGATTCTAGCTTTAACATTAAGACTATTTTCTATTTAACGAAATTGACACAGTATGAAATAAAGATATTACTGATATGGCTTCACTGCATAGTATAAAACAAAGTCGCTTCCTCTGTCCCTATGTCCCTTTGTTTGCTTATATCTTTAAAACTACGTAACCGATTTTGATGCGGTTTTTTTAATGGATAAAGTGATTGGAGTACTTTAAAAATGCCATTAGCATAAATCGGTATTAACTTATTTTACGCGACTCAAAGCTAAAAAAATTACGTTCACCCTTAGCTTTTATATTTAAAAGCTAAAAAGTCTAAGATGTTAAGCTCAAAAACTGTACTCTTTTTCTTTCTTTCTTTAAGTTTTGGCCTTCACGTTAGTATTTTGTCATTCGTCAAGTAGAAATTTGCATCAAATTTTATATCAATTATAATTAGTCATCAGTCATAAGTCGTCAGTAAGTCATGTCAGGCTCTTGGGTAATGCGGTGGCCTCATTAAACATGCTCATGTAATGAGATTTGGCGGCAACGAGGAAATACACGATACGCTAATTTCTTCACGATCATTTCATTTGTGCACTTTCACTGAACAAAATTGTACAAAATGTCACCAATATTGACTAATTTCACTCAATATCAACACGAAATTCAATAATTATGAAGAAACTTCGACCGTGAAGTTTTTGAGTTTTGGCGCCATCGAGAGACTTTTCTGCCAAAATTCAAAAACTATACTCAATAATTTTACCATTAGCCATAGTGAGCATAGTAAAGGCAGTAAAGGCGTGCATGACGCTCGCTCCCCGAGGCTTCATCTTCCCGCAGGTGATGCGTCACCGAGCACTCATAAGGTATTCCAACGGCCTCAGGTAGTCTGTAAAGAAAAAGAAACAATGAGCAAAAAGCAATCACGTAAAAGTGGTAGGGTTGTCACTCCGCCGTTTAGATATGCTCAGGTAGCAATCCAACGTTTAGAAATTGGACTGACACAAGTTTGCTAAAACCTAAGTAGTCGGTTGTTAGCTAGTTTCCCATTCTTATCGTAAATTTCATAACATAAAAGATGACTGCTTTATCATCATTAAATCCAATAAACCAATAGATAATAAATAATATTATCCATACCCAATTGATATATTAAAATTAAACCAGTAGATAATATTATACGTATTCTCACAACCAAGTTGACAACCTCTATCTTGTCCAATAAAATAAGTTTTTTTTCTTAAATTTAAATTTTGCTTACATTTTTAAGTTAAACGAAAAGCACTTGTTCGTTTGCTCAGAGGAATATGAGTTGTTGAATTTATTTTTAAATTTAAATTTTGCTTGCATACGTAACTCACGCGAAATGCGCTTATTTGTTACGAGTATACCAGCCGTCAGACTGCTAGACCATAGAGGTGAAAAGTATAGATATCAGGTATAGACATTTATATAATTTTAGCACTATCCGTCATAACAAAAGTACACCTTGACCACAAGGATAAACTGTTCGATCTCATTTTTATTTCGACAAAATGATTTTATTTGTTAGTAGTCATTTAGGTACAAAAAATTATCATTAATTTTCGTTCGCATACCTATATGTCGCGCACGTAAATAATCGGTTGGCTGCACGAATAGAATGGGATGAGACAATTGAGAGCAAGGCTACATGAATATTTCACTACCTAACATTGAGTACCAGCATGTAGCATGACAATGGATAGTTAAAATTATATGATTATTAGTATGAAGCTAGGACTAATCGGCCATAGGTATGATAGCAATGAGCTACGATTGTTGCTACAAATAGTGTTGTAACTTTTGGTCGTAACCTACATTTAAGCCTATTATTATTATTAACTCTTTATTGCACACAACTGACATTACAAAATACACCTAAAGTAAAAAAAAACAAAGTACAAAATGCGAGCTTATCTCTAATAAAAAACATTTCTTCCAGCCAACCCTTAAAAGAAAAGTATTAAATGTTTTGTTGGTTTGATATGCCTCTTTTTATCTGGCAGCTCGTAATTGGTTTATAGATATAAATACCACTGGTGGTTGCTGTGCATTAATTTTCCCGGATATGGATCCACCATTTTCTTTATTCGTAACTCTATAGTGATAGATCGGAAGCTAGCCTAAGCTTGAGAATAGGATGCAGGTTCTAAAGCTTTTCTGTGACACCTTAAAGTCATCAACGATGGCACACTACATATATTTTTCTCATCTCTAGAATATAACTACCGTGTAAATGGTAATGAAAGGAACCAGATGTTTCGTGACAGCTTAAATGGTTAGAGCATTCGGAATTCGGCTTAAGTTGAAAGGACACAGGTTCAAATCCTGTCCGAGGATATTTTTCAAAATTTGTAGAAACGAAACCCAAGTGCAAGCGCTAAAATAAAATTACACACAATTTTGGGACTGCTTGAAACGCAATTTACTCTACTGGAGTATACAGAAGAGTAAATATTAGTATTCGGTGAGATTATAGCTGTATTAATATCTATGCCTACCGGGCATTGGTATTCCTTAGTCATTATACCTACTACTTTGTACTCTATTTCTAAACGTAATTTATTTAAAATGTTTAACTACGATTGATTTCCCCCGTGTTAGTCCAAGCTCCATCTGTAGATCTCTACATCCATCTGCCTACCAATCTAGCTGCTCGTAGGAGGCAATCATTGGTTAATATATAGTTATTGATGTAATAATTTTGACGTTTTGTATTTGTAACTTATACACTTAATTATATGCTTACGTACTTGTATTTAAGGAGCAAAAAAAATTACAACCCTACATAAGCAGGCGATTATTTTTATAAATATTAAAACGACGTTATTCTATTCTTTTTAAATTTATATGTATGTGTTCGAAAATTTTATTGTAATTGTTGTTGTATGGATTTTTTAATGTTATGGTCTGGTATTCAATAATATGAATCTTTGAAAAAAATATTTTGTAACATATTTAAAGTACCTACCTACTACTACCTACGAAATAAAGTAAGATTTGACTTTGTCTTTATTGCTTATTACTAATAAGACTATCGGTGGTAGAGTGTTGAACAGCAAGCTGCCTGAGCCCTTACCATGAGTTTACTATTATTTGTGTGAAAACTTTGAACAGCGCCTCTATCGGTGACTAAGAGAAACACAATTTTAAACCAAAAGTGTCATAGATTACGACACGTAACTAATCGAACGTAATCTATACCAACTCATGGTAAATGCTCTGCATAGGGATCCATTTTTAAATGTTAATCAAACGATAATACCAACTATACGTGCATAGCCTAACACCTCGGCTATAGGACGAGATGCACCTCTACAATCTGTGATATTTATAGGCCACGACTATTTCTTACCACAAGAGAGATATAAAACAAAGTAATAATATATTTAATCAACTCCAAGAAAGAAGGAGGTAACCAGTTCGATTTTTTTATTAATTGAAATGAAATTTATTTATTTGCTGATTATGAGCGTTAGAAACTGTTACAAAATATGTTTATTTATGCCAACATATTGTACTCGTATCATATCGTGCTGTGCAAATATTTTTAAAATTACAAAAATTAATTTTTTAATTTAACAAAATATCATGTTTTAATAATAGAACAAATTTTAAAATTTGATTGGTTTTAATCCCTAACTACCTACCATGAGATACAACCGTTTCCAAACCTAACCAGTCAGAAATTTCAAGAGAACTAATAAGGATTTGGTATGTTCGTTAAGCGATATCTAGATCAATAGACAACCGATTTTGATAGTCCCTTTTTAGAAAGATAGGTCGTGATTTCGAAGTGGTCCTATATTAGTTTTACTAGTGGTTTTTGAGTTATACCTACTACAAATGCATAATTTTGTCATTACAATTAATTCATTATTAAGTGTAACTCAAAAACTTCTACTAGGATGCTGATATAATTTATGTACGACCATTTCAGAACAATTTGCTTCCTTTCAAAAAAATAATTATCAAATCGCACCCAATGAAATAGTTTGATCGGATTTTTTTTTATTTATTTTTTTATTTTTACATCGTTGCGTTAATGGGTTAGAAAGGAATTAAAAATTTCGCCACGGGACTTGAATCCTCAGTAGCTCAATTGGTTAGAGCATTCGTCCGCTTAAGACGAAAGGTTACAGATTCAAATCCTGTCTGGGGCGAAATTTTTTCTTTCTTTAAAATTTATAGAAATAGTTTGAGTTGGTTTTTGCAGTTTTACTGTGCTTAATTATGGTTATAAAGCTTTGACTATCACATGTAATGTGTACACCACAAATATGGTGTAATATACATATCATGTTATGTATATTAACGGATAGTGGCCGAAATTTTGATCGCAGCAGTGTGTTCACAGCGACAATGCAACCGACATAACGATTACAATGTTATCATAATCGGTCCACCTATTTTATATGATATGTTAAATAAACAGTTACAGATATAACCGATCAATAATGGAAGATAGGTTTGCGTACACGACTATGTCACCGACCATCCGCAAGCACCGGGTTCAATTTTTGACGTTAGCAGTGATTTATAAGTCTGCATTTCTAGGTATATGTTTTTATTTAATTTACATCGCTATCAATTTAATTGGTATTAATAAATGTCCCTGGACAAGTAACCCAAATATATCCAATTCCAAGTTATGGTATGTGTTATGGTGTTACTCAGCGATTCTAAAAAAATAGATATATTTAAATAGATGCCAGACTAAATTCAGTAAATCTCAGATCCAGAAATTTAGACGTCTATGTTAAGCACACCAATGCCTCACTACAAATATAAAGATACCACGTTTATATTTGTAAGTAATATAAATTAAAGTAAATCATCGCGATAGCTTATCTTGCTGCTCGCTATTGTCTGGTTCCAATTTGGATAATATGGTAGCAATGAAATTTTTTTTCAACTCTTTAGTCAACAACGTGTATTAAGTATTAACATCAATAATTTATTTCGTGTCTATAGGCATACATTCATACCACCACTAAGTTTAGTTGTTTGCTTTCAATAATGATTAAAAGAATATAGTACCAATAGTCTTATTCTAATATTATAAATCCAAAAGTCTATCTGTCTATTGCTCTCTCACGGTCACGGCCAAGCCGCTGCCTCAATTTTGATGGAATTTGATATACATATAATGATATAGCTAAAGATCCTAGTTCATACATTTTTATTTTTCTGAGGTTCAAACAGATTTTTTTAAAAGTCAATCCCAAAAATATTAAAATACAGGATGAAAATTTATATGAAAATCGTAATTTTTTCCGCTGAAGAAGTCATAAACAGCTAGTAGCCTATAATACGCTTATTATAGTAGTGCTATTTAAATTATGCGCTTCGACTATATTCGTCAAACTTCAAAAATCCGAATGCATATGAAAGATATAGAGTTATTATGACAGACTTAGTCATTTCGCTTAAATTTAGATTAGGTCAGCCAATTTGAAAATAAAAGTATAAAGGGTAAAAAGTGTAAAGACGAAGCGCATAATTTGAATAGTAGTAGGTACTACACCTGTATTCAGATTGCATATTTCCCGCGCTTTAAGTCAAATCAAACAGGCGACATTAATGAATAACCGAGTCCATCGACCTTATCAGACTATCATGTAATGGCTAGATATATTTGCAATGTATTGACACATTGTACCCCACAAAAGCTCCACTGTGTATTATCTATATAATAGAGTAAAATACCATAAACTTTGATAGCGGCAATTAAAGTACTGTTATTGTATTGAAAATTATTAGAGTATCGATAACTATCTCTACAAAAGCCGACAAAATTATTTCATTTGTTGCTGTATATAATTTTAAGCTAGTGGATAGCAAGTAATGTTTTTCGCGCGTATATTTCAGTGTTACCTAAATTGTTTTATCTATATATTAATACGTGATGAAAAAAAAAATTGGACACCTTTTTACGCAAATTGCGAGGACGCAGGAGCCTACAATTTGGGACACGTATGGTTTATGTGTGGGAGAAGTGCAGAACACTAATATTTTTTAATAATGATGCTTATAAAGTACATTAAATCAATAATAGAAATACGTAAATAGATACCAGAGTAAATTTAATAAACACCCAGACCCGGAAATGAAGACATCTAAATATCCATCACACAAATGCCTGCCCCCGTCGGGAATCGAAACCAAGCCTCGCGGTTGGCTGATGTAGTTATGTGTGTACGCTAGCCACTCGACTAATTAAAAAGTATGAGGTCATTTAAGGACAGAAAGTACATGTTCTGCGACTGGCAATTAATTTACATCACAAAACATAAAGTTGATGAAAATTTTGGTGTTTCCAAAAATTGTGCCGGCGGAAAGCGGATGCTCGCTTCCGGTGTTTTGTGTCCGAACGATGTCCTCGCCTGGGGCAGCATTTTATCGTGACGTGGTGTCTTTTTAACAGTTATCTAGGTATGAAATAGCTAGATTTAGATTATGCCTATTTACGTTTTAAGTTTCAACTGAAATCCAGAATATTTTTTTTGACAATTTTATGTATAAAGTATGATATGTGGATACAATAGTAAATGTCGCATATTTTAAATTAAAATGTTAGCTTTTTTAAATAAGACCAAGACACTTGATCCCGACCTGGGTTTAGTTTGTTTAGTCTTGGCTTTAGTCATGGTCTTCTAATTCGCAAGAGTCTTAACCATGAATAATTTTACTCGTTAAATTATTGAGCAATTCAAGATCTGGTCACAATATATTTCTATGCAAAGCCATGTAAATTTAGGTAATTAATCTAATAATGAAGATATATCTGTTAAAAGACATAAAAGTGTGTGCAGGTTAAAAAGGCTTTTTTATTACAAAATGTTTCCTATAAATTTAAATGATAACAACTTACGGCCATTGATACCTTTCTGAGTTAGGTATAACTCATTAATTAACATAGATTAATGTACTCCATGATTGAAGTTAACATTGTAATGTGTACTTACGAGTATCACAGTGATTAAATGTCAAGTTATACGAATTCAACTTAAACCTAGAGTACTTTACTCAATTTTTATCAATAAGACAATATAAGTAAACTCAGTATAATCTGTTAACATGTTCTTGATAAACCTAAGACATACATAATTTGATGGGAACCTACTTAGAAGCTTAAACACGATCAATTACTCTCAATTTACATTTTTTTTATCGATAAAATTGGTTGAAGCATTTTTGACGTCACGAGTTGGTCACGAGAATTAGGAGGGAAAATTTTGTAATTTTATATTCATAAAAAATGAGTACATACATAGGTACCCACCTTCTTTCTTTCTTTAGGTTTTGGCATTCGTGTGAGCATTTTGCCATTAGTCACGTAGGTACCTAGTTAAGCATCAAATTTCCCAAAATCGAGATTCAATTATCTATAATAATTAGTCTTAAGTCGTCAATAAGTCATGTCAGGGTCTTGGGTAAAGTGGTGGCCTTATTACTCAAGCTCATATGTTGAGATTTGGCGGCAACGAGGAAATACACGATACGCTAATATATTCATAGTTATTTCTTTTGTGTACTTTCACTTAACAAAGTTGTACAAGATGCCACCAAAATTTATTAAATTCACTCAACAGTCAACAGAAACACGATGTTCAATAATTATGAAAAAAATCTTCGACCATATTTTCTCTCGATGGCGCCCAATCTCGGTACATACCTTTGAAACGTTTATTTCGTGTTGAAATATTTTTTTCTTTAGTATTTGGCACTAGCGTTAGCATTTGCCATTTGTTAAGTTGAAATTTGCATTAAGCTACTATTTAAAATTAGTTCTAAGTCGTAATAGAAACTTATAGAAAACGGTGGCTTCATTACTGAAGCTCACATAGGTACTTATAGTGAGATTTTGCGGGTACGAGGAAATAAATACACAACACACTAATTTCTTCATGATTAGTTCACGTCGGCACTTTCACTAAACTAAATTGTACAAAATGCCACCAAAATTGACTAAGTAATTTAATATACTTCAAGGAAATAGATTAGTTTGAAAAATCAGAAAATGAACATTGTCTGCATTTCTTACAACTGTTAAGTAGTACCTAACACCTTAAGTAAAGCCGCGCTCTAGAATCAAAACGGCTATAATGTAATAAATTATAATGTTCTTTGTTTATTAAGATGTTTTTCTAAGATGTTTTAATGTAGGTAATTTGTTTACTCTAGGTAATGTTTTTTAAGATATTTTTATTTTTCACAGGCCCGAACCGACAATCAAACATGTGTTATGGAATCCAATCCCTAAAAAAATATATTAACAAGATACCTACACGCGCAATACATAAATTTTGCCTTCAGCCGCTTTGAATTTTAAGTTACCATCAAATTGCAAACCATGAGTATCTATTACACCCACATGATCATTATAATTTGGAGTCATTTGTCAGAGGCGTCCAACCATAGTTGTTTTTACAAGCGAAAGTCGGTTATTTGGACTAATAACAGATTTAGGTGTACATTGCGGAAGCTCATTCATTGGTCAGTTGCTTAACGGGACTCCATTATAGCCAATCATGCGGCACGAGAGAGTGTGAAAACTGCGTAGCATTGTAGGATGCTGGGATGGGCTAGGATGGGCCCGTGGGAAAGGTTTGTGTGGTCACATCCCGTACATTCTTATCTCAATGTCCTATTCAACGAATTTTGGTGAATCAGAATAGATTTCCAAATATAATTTACAATAGGTGTGTTATAAAACTATTCTCAAACATTTATTTAATAAATTTTGAAATCAGACGGATTTCCTGATAGTAAAAAATTCACGCCGCCTAGAGACACGAAAGGTGGTAATAGTGCGCTGCAAACCTAAGGACGGGATGTTAAGCCTCGAACAATAGTAAGTTAACCGGCTACCTTACCCTCCGAAACAAGCCAACGGCAAACACTGACGTAAGTAAGACACCATCGCATTACCTAGTCCTACCGCCTTAGGTTGCTTGAATTTCTAACCATTAGGAAATCCGTCTGCTAGTTTACCTTAAAATATAATAAAAAATGTAAATGTATGTGTGTAAATTTTAGAAGGTCAACGCGCCATTAAAAATAAAAAGGTCTCATGACCTTTTATCTCTCCACCACCTAATCGACAAAGTTCAATCCACCTTTGAACTGCAAACCGTAATGTATTGTTTAGTATTGCACCATATTTTCTTTCCGTAATACGGAATGCATACCTAGTCATGAAGAAATATAGGTAACATAGTAAGCGAAATTTCTGTACTTCAGTACAATAGATCCATGTTTATATTTTGCAATGTCTACAATCTAAAACCATAGTAAAGATAGCTTTACTATGCTAAAATTAAGTAAAACAGAAAAGAACAGATTCCACAACTTAAGGTGAACTAGTCTCTTTTATTCTTTTCATAAAACATTAGTATATATTTTGAATCGTACTACAATTTTTAGATATATTTAAGAAAATACTATATTCAGACAAAAAGAAATTTGGGAGCCCTGCCGCTATCCCCAGGACGCTGAAGTTAATACACATTTCGTATCTCGGGTTTACCTACCACTATGAGTAATTTGAAAAAGAACACAATATTTTTTTTATTCATAAAGTACAAAGAAAATTAAAATGCACTAATAATAAAAAACTTAAAAACTTTAGTGAAACAAAGGCGATCTTATCGCTAAATCAAGTAGGTAATTGACAAAAAAACACACTTTTGCATATTTTTTTATCTAAATTGAAGTGACTCCCGATACGTCATCGCTACATTGGCCACATTAATTAACTTTTTTTTATTTGCTTTTAATTTGACCTGAATTTTCATGAAGCTACAACTAACCCGCATTGTAACAACCTTCCTGCAACACCTGTTTTCTTACAGGTTTTACTGGAAGAGATCTCTCAAGAAGATTAGCACATTATTGTAAATAAGATCTCTAAATTATATTAAAAATTTTAATTTGAATGTACATGAAGAGCAAATAAATTATCAGGCAGCAACAAACGCTGAAATTTTCTCTCTTTCTATTACTATCGTTAAAAGAAGATAGCGATAACTTAAACATGGTTTACGGCCAATGTTAATAATGTATCTTAATCTAATGGATTTCAAGCAATCTAGATAGCTGCGTATCCGCCGGCCTATTCCATACCTACTTGCCATATTTATCCTGTCCACAGATATGTTATTGGCAAGCGATAAAAGAAAAATGGATCAAAATTTCAATCTTGGACAGCAAGTTTTGGATTAGGATTGATTATTAATATTGGCCGTTAGTGAGTACCACCATTATCTGATGTCCAATCTGATACAAAATGTTTTATAATAAGACATTAAAATTGTGTTAATTCATCCTCAAATTTTAAGACATTGCCTGAACAGAAAGAAGAAACGACATATTTATTGCCTGATTGAGATTGTCAAAGAGCTGTTACAAAAGCAAGACAATAAGTATTACCAGCTCTATTACATATCGGATAAATATCTTTAAATTACACAAATTAGTGATCGCCCGTTGGTCGACATTCGACCATAATAAATTTCAATATCTTGTTGATAAGAACGCCATCTTCATTTCTCAAGACCAAATACTTTGTTTCCAAACTTTTTAGTGCGCCACCTGTGATCTTTTAGTTCACAGATGTGTCCAAATGTGTGATGTCAGTCCAAATTTTATGCTCCTGCGTTCGCGCAAATTTCGTAAAAAGGAGTCCAAAGTTTTGGCATCACGAATTAATACATAGATACATAACTAAATTTACATGAAAACTTCGTGTTTGTACGTCACAAATTAGCAGATGCTATATTTTGCCACAGGGGTGTGATCGGTGTTAATTTATAAAGCTAATATTTCTGTGCTATTACAATAATTCCATTGTTGGCATAAAGTATCAATCGTGCCTGACTTATACGATAATAATGATAATTTATAAAAAATATTTGTTCAATTAATTTGCCATGGAAACGCCCATTTATTATAATCTGCTAATTGATGACGTCAAACGACTAATTTGTTGACAGAAATGAGTATTTAAAATCTGTTTCTAACGTAGAAATACACAAGTAAAATAAAATAAGAAAAAAACTATCTTCACGCCCATATCCCCGAAGAGGTCGGCAGAGGCACAACCAGGCACGACTAGCCGAAGACTCTATATCCCACACTGTGATGGGTGGCAAGCCTACCGCCAACCGGGCACATATCCAATCCTGATCAACGTTCTTATTAGAAAACTGGAAAAACAAAAGTTTCTTTTCGCCCGACCCGGGAAACGAGCCCGGGACCTCATGCAGTCAAGTCCAACACCTGGACCGCTAGACCACAGAGGCGAAAATTAAATATGATTTTCATCTTTATTAAGAAATTCAAAAGATTAATACTCTCAAAAGAAAATACTTTTTACTGTCTAATATGTACCTACTATCTATATCTAATCCTCTATCTATAATACTTTCCTACATAGATAACTTAGCATTAGCCGCCTTACCATAAAACTATTTAAACACCTAACTAAACACTGTCTTAAAGTGACATCCATCCAATAACATGCTACACGCTGATGGCATAGCAGCATGTAATTGGTTGAGAATCTAATTTGAGTTTTTGTAAAACAAGGATTCAAAGAGTGTTTTTTTAGCAAGACGTTAAATCTGTAATAAATGACATTCTTTTCAAATTGTAATATAAACTAACCAATAATACACCGTGTAAATGACAGCGTATCGAAAAATGAAACCATGGATTACATAGATAGACATGCATATGTAGTTAGAATTTCGTGTCGGAAACTACATGAATTTTTCAAAAAAAATTGTATTTTGTTTTATTAATTTTACTATCATTTCGTTAATACTATCTATCACAACTCGATTTTTATTTAAAATGTAATAAATAACACATTTTTACTAAAAACAGCAATGTACTAAGAATCATAACATGCTATTAGGTCGGCACCTACAGCGGGTCTAAAACGGCCGCTTTCGGTGAATCATAATATGAATCTGATATGAATATTTCACCAAATCGTAAAAAGGCCACTTAAGCGGCAATTCATATTATCATTCATTTGCAATTCTTTTCTGGCAATTCCTTCGTTTGACAATTTTCTAGTGGTTTTCTATGAGATTCGTAAAATAGTCAGATTTAGATGAATTGCAAAACTGTCATTTTGGTGAATCGAAAAAAGTTACTTTTCAGTAACATTTTACAATTCAGCTAACGCGAAATACTTAATTTAATTTAATTTTTCTTATCTGGCTCATGGTATAAGGCCATATGGGGCTATACGAGCTAGTTCACATAACAAGATGCATAAAGTAGGTACATACGTTAGTGTTTCAAAATGTGTCTGAACCTGCAACCGTAGCTGAGTTAAGAGCACTTTCCCCGTGTTGGTCCGGACTCCTTTGCAGAAAACGTCATCTGCTTTCCTGCCAGGCAGGTCGAAAAAGG
>NJDD01004506.1:139857-152832 GCA_002245505.1 Calephelis nemesis | reverse complement strand
ACATTTCCTCATTTGCTACTTTACATTTGTACCTACTTATAAAACAAGAAAATTCAAGGTAGCCATTATTCTTTGTACATAAAATGTATCACATTAATAGCACTAGTATATAATTATTAAATTTGTGACTAAGCTCTTTTAATGACTTTCTTTATTAGTCTTGCAATAAGAGTATGTTTTTCATTTCTAAACCAGCTTTTCTTCCGATCCATAAAGTTTTTGAAAAAATATTATATGCTACCTTTAATACCTCCAAGAATATCTGTATGTGTACAAATACAAAGTGTCATGGTGATTGGTAAAATGTAACAAACAAACTTATATTCTTATTCATTAGTAGTGATGTATGAAAAAACAAGTAACTGTATGATATTTTATTATTATAAAATAATTAAACACAACACTAATAATACTTGGTGAGGTATAATATTGGATGAATGTTTTTTGCTGCTTCTGCAAGCTGTTCAATATATAAAGTAATATTTCCAAGTAAATGGGTAGTAGTCTCATCAGCTGCTGTTCTTTGCATTTCCACTTGAGACAGAATTCTTTTTGCCAAATCTAGCAGAGCCAATGGTCAACCTAAAAGAAACATTTTATGAGAATTACATTATTTTGTTAACACAAGAAAATAGTAGTTAGCCTTAATACAGTTAATAGAGTAATAAGTCCACATTTAATTTTTTTCTTGTCATTGTTTTTCTGTCAGTGTGGAAGTTTCAGAATTTGACATTTATGCATCTTATATCCGATCTTAATATAAATATTAATAACGAATAAAATTACCTTGAAAAATTGGAAAAAAATACATTTGGGAAGAGATTAAACTTACATTCAGTTTTCCACGGCCAAATCTAGATCCCATAATAGCTATTTAACCATTGTTTATTTTAGACAAGAAACTAGCTTAAGGTATGCCTCTATACTTAAATATACCAGCCAGTCTCCACTTTTCAATTTAAGTAAGAATACTTACAATTCTTATGGTACAGACGATTACAATCTTCTTGCCGAAGTCGTATTAATTTTGATGGGCCCCTCGACCCTGGGACCATTGTAGGACTTGTAGCTTCTAACCTGAGCCATGTCATACTTATCTCATAGGTTATAACTTATAAGCTATAAAATTTGTAGCTAAATATTCCACTGGGCTTTCTTCCGATACTCTGATAGAACGTCTTTCCATGGCAAAACGGAAATAAAATGAAGCAAAGCGACTTAAACCATCAACAGTCTAATCAATGATGTGCTAATCACTCAATATATTATCAAATTCGAATCGTGTGTCGCACCACTTGTTGGTACATAGTACCTACATATCTATTTTACAAGTGCACATAAATCACCGAAACATAAAATTTACTGGAACTTCGCAACAAATATTGTTTAAAGTGAAATAACACTTTGTTTATAGTAAAATGTCAAATGTCAATCTTAAAGCCGCAACGTCAAAGCACGAGTTGTGAGACATGGCCAGCCGTAAAAAATATTTATTACTTCCATAATTTTAATGGATTTAGCAAAATACTAGTAGTAATTTTACCCTAAATTTTACGGTTCTGTTTCTTTGAAAGGTCGTGTAATATTTTAATCGTAAAAATCATTCGTAAATAGCAATATTTATGAAAATACTGTTTTTAACCTGTTTACAATTATTAAGTGTGGAAACACACATCAAATATGATTCTGCTAATGAAATGAATTGTAGATGAATCGCCGAAAAGGCGCGACCATTTTACCAAAAAATATATGAATTGCTGCAATATTGCTGCAATTCACGAAATGAATTCCTTTTAGATGAATTGCTAAAAGTGGCGGTTTTAGACCCGCAGCTCGCAACGCGCGTCGCGCAGCTTATTGCATATACTTGTTGTTCGCTATACATTGCGGGCTAAACAACTGCTAAATATTTAACTACTTGTTTCCGACAAAAACTGTTAAAGGAATTTTGAAGTTTAATATAACTAAACTACTACAGGAGTTTTCGTTACGGTGTCAAATACACCCCATATATTTGATAGAAGTCCATAAACTAGATGATTTAATAGAAAGGTTGAAAAAAAATCAATCACAGCAAAACTCCAAAAACCGACTTCTTCTATTTAATTGGGCACCACGTCACGATTAGATTATTCTTTTTTTGAAAGATAGCAATGGTCCCACATACATTTTATCAACAATAGTTTTTGAGTTACACTTAATAATGCAAAATTTTTCTTAATGAAGTCGTAGGTGAAAATTTTCTTCAGTATTAGATATAACTCAAAAACCACTAATCTGCTCATTATAAAATTAATTATATGGGATCATGAACTATTTTCCTAAAAAAGAACTGTCAAAATCGGTGGCTATAGATGGAGTAATCGCGTAACAAACATACCAAAAAATGCAGTCAAATTAAAAAACCTTCCCCTTTTTTTGAGTCGGTTAAAAAGTGAAGTTTTCAGTTATTTTACCTAAAAATTTAATAAAATCGGTGATCTGTATAATATCCATAACAACATACTTTATTATATGCACATGGTAATAATATTGACTACACAGAAAAGTAAATAGAAAATACCTACGTACTCGTATTTTCTGTTCTTGTGTTAATATAATACATGATAATAATTATGAGTACACAGAAAAGTAAACAGAAAATATGTATTTGCTGTTCTTGAGTAGTTGGTTCATAGTCTACATTTAAAAAAATATGATAATATTATTAATATAAATATGATAATATTTTTTTAACATTGTCGCCTTTTCTAAATAACACTTTGTCAACATAAACGGTGTCGTTATCACATAATTAAATATGAATAATTTTGTAATAAATAAGGAAAAAATCCCACCGTTTAATAAACATCCACTTATAATTCCATAAAACAAATGTATATGTGTATATATTATATTATCATATTTATTACTTTGGTTCTGTATTTAATGAGTGAAACGAACAAATTATTAAAAGTTGAATACCGACCACTAACATTTTTTAATGACTAATTTGTTGCTAACCTCGCGGTTTTTTCAACTTCATCGAGCTTTGTGGCAACATCATTATTTGAATTGATTGGACTGACGCCTGAAACAAGGGCTGTCTGCAGGGAGACCGTACCTCGTCTTTGTGCTGCGTTCTGGTTGATGTGTACCCATGAAATAGATCCATCCACTAGATGGTCCTAGTTCCTACATCAGAGGTACTCAACCTTTTATTCAAAGGGGCCACAAACACTTACACGTACGTACTTATGAAGAAATGGCGTCGCGAGCCGCACAAAGAATTGAAAATTTAGGATTTTTTTCATTAGATGGCTAATATTTTGTTAACCACGAGGTTTTTACAACTTCATCGGACTACTTTTTTTATTTGATAAGATATCAAATAAATACAAGGCTTTCTTTAAGGCAAGAGACTTTCCGTGGCCAAGACACAGCGTAGTTGTTATAGACAAATAATTATTTTTTTTGCGGAACATGTATGTTGAAGTTGTAAAAAAATATTTAAGTACTCCAACATATTCTACCACATTGTGGTGTGCAAATAGTTTAATATTTATAAAAAGCAATTATTTAATTATAAACATAATGTTTTAATGTTCATTCAAAAAAATGTTTTAATATTAATTACAAATTGAATTATGAGTTATTAACATTTTGAAATGTAAATTAATTTAAACCTGCCTACCGTAAACTACCACCGTTTCCAAATCTAGCCAGTCAGGAGAAGAAACGGCGAAACAAACTCCCCGGCAGCCAGGACCTATCATCCTTGTACAGGTAAAGTCAGACGGTGGAACTCTACCCGGACATGTTACTGAACAGCACTCTACCTCCAGTTGTCGTATTCATAATGACCCTTAAGGTATGCTCACTGATATAATCTGCCAAACAAAATTGTCTATTCTACTTAAGAGGCTCAAATCTACAAATCTCAATCTACATTTTTTCAGTTTATTGCGATCGTATATAGTGCTATTATTAATAAGTATACTACTAACAAAAATGGCTTAGCACACTGCGACGCGGTAGTGTTAAAGGACTTATTACGTAGTCAATAGTGTATTCTTAATAATTTACCCACCACAAAAACTTAGAGGACAACAAACGACCCGCGGCCACTCGTTGAACGTTTGAAAGGTTTTGAACATGCTCCTTAGTTTAGTTGAGTTGTTCACAATTAGAGGATTCGATCCCGGTCGATTTTTCTAATACCGGGATTTCGGGATTATGTACAGCTAATCCCGGGATCCCGGGATTAACTGTACTGATGAATTGTACTTTCTAGAAAGTGGTAAGAAAAAGACAGTTAAATGTATCACAATCAACTTTTTTTAAATCTTTAGAAAACAAAACAAAATTATACTTATTCTGATAAACTGACTGGACTGACACTAACTACAGAATTGCCTAGTTTCTTTATATTTTGAAACTAGAAAAAAATCTACTTTTCCTTTCGATTTCCTTATGGTAAGAAATTCACTTCAATGGTAAGAAACTTTCAACACGTCATGACGTTATGGCGGCAGGAATAGATAAGGCGGTGGTACCAATCTGGGTAAGTCGCTGTAAAACTCTACCACCTAGTCAGATGTCACGGTGTTAGTGACAGTGAGCCTATGGTTATTTTAGACGTACAAAAATAGTTTTTTATTTGATATTTCTATAAGAGCTCGCCTTTTACGAGCTGCCTGGCAGGAAGGCAGATTGCCTATTTTGCAAAGGAGCCCGGACCAACACTTGTTCAGAAATACTATAAAAAAGACTATATGCTATAGAGATAAATGTCTATAGGTACTCGTATTTTAAATTAAATAGACCACACAGACGAAACATGTACAACTTTTTATGTTTGACACAAAAACATTCTTTGGACAGTGACATTGTTTCCTTCTTAATATTTAATTGAAACGAAAAGAACATTTAAGTATCTTGCCAAAGAGCATTTACATTAATTGATATAAACATAACCTCTTAAAGCTTCAGAAAATAACGTGCGTTATTTTTAATCTACATTCACTCACACACATTAGTGATTGTTATTTGTTACAAAAAATCATTGATTATCACCTATTAACAAATAGTATTGATATCCGCACGACGTAAAGCGGTATTTACACGTAATACTGTGGTACCGGTCGTTAGCAATTACAAATGAAATCAGCAGTTTATACAAGGTGGCCACCAAAACGTCAAATGGAAGTAAGGACGTTTCATTTCACGTACATTTGTATTCACATTTTTAAAAAACTATAAATCCCGAAAATCCCGGGATTTATGAATCTTAATCCCGAAAATTTCAGGACTAAAATATGGCCGGGATCCCGAATCCCGGGATCGCGGGATCCCGGCCATATTTATCCCGGCAACTAACAATAATGATGTTAGATGAATCTCCTATGTTGTCTTTTATAGGCACAATAATGGTGTTAGCTGAATAGCGGATATTATTATTTCATACACCAACAATAATGATGTGAGCTGATTCTTCGATATTAAGTATGTTATAGACACCAACAATAATTGCTCAAACTGAACCTCGAATGTTAAGTGCCTATTTTATGTAAGTTAACCGACTTCTATAACATGTAAACAAGAATAAGACCATGACGACAATGATATTTTGACGGCATCACTAATTCGTGAGTGTCGTCTAGATTAAGTATGGCTCTTAGTATCGGCACAATCGGTTACGGTGTTAGGGAACAATAAATTTAGATTCGCTAAAGTAAAAATGTACAAGGAAGTCATGGACCGCATCTATTTTTTTTTATTTGATATTGGAAAGCAAACAAGCAGACGGATTTCCTTGTGGTAAGAAATTCCTTTTTTTTTTAAGAAATTTACGCCGCCTAAAGACACCAAAGGTGGTAATGGTGCGTTGCCAACCTGAGGCCCGGATGTTAGGCCTCGAGCAAAAGTAAGTTTACCGGCTACCTTACCCTCCGAACCGGAACACGTCATGACATTATGGCGGCAGGAATAAGTAAGGCAGTGGTACCAATCCGGGCGAGTCGCTGCTAAACTCTACCACCTAGTCAGATGTCACGGTGTTAGTGACGGTGAGCCTATGGTCGCCTTTTACGAGCTGCCTGGCAAGCCTATTCTATGCTATGCCTATTCTGCAAAGAAGCCCGGACCAACACGGGGTGACCAACCTATGTTTATCTACTATTTCTCCTAAACTTTATTGCAAACTCTTTATTGCATAAAACAACAAATAAGTAGATATAATATATAGTAAAAATACATGTCGCCTATACAAACAAAGAAATAAATGTTGCATTACCAATATAAAACGCGAATGTTAATTGATCCAAATAGTGACACGACAGCACTGGCATTGTGGTGGTAGGAATGATTTAGGAAGGTATTTTTTTCACTTACTACAGTCATAAAAAAGAAAAAAATACAAATTCATGAAATCTTATAAATTCTTGTTAATTTTACCTAATATTAAATTACATTCTTTTAATATGTAATCATACATATTATGTACATTCATATCTGTGTCGCACAAAAAGAAGTATCAGGTTACTGTAATTTTTGTATATCGCCAACCATTAGTTTCATGACAATAACGGATTGTAATATAAAATTGTAAAACTCTTTTTTTTTCTTATTTGTTATTTTAACTCTGTGTTATATATACTTTTATAACTTTTTATTATTTATATTACGTCACACAATTCTGATTATAAAAACAAAAATATTGAAAATCCAACTCGCTGAAAATCAACTCTACAATGGTGTGACCGGAGTATCAAATACCTACCTACTATTTTTTGTGTTCATTTTGGGCTTTATTTTTAGTGATATAGTACATCGTAGTAAAATAACTACTGCAAGTTATAGATTAGTCATTTTATTTTTTCATGACATGAACGTTTAAACTATTATCTTAAAAAAAGTATCTTCACGCCCATATCCCCGAAGAGGAAGACAGAGGCACAACCAGGGTACCCACGATTAGCCGAAGATACCAAGTCCCACAATGTGATAGGTGGCAAGCCTATCGCCAACCGGGCACATATCCAATCCCGAGCAACTTTTTTTGTTAGAAATTTAGAAAAACCCAATTTCCTATTTGTTGCCCGACCCGGGATTCGAACCCGAGACCTCATGCAGTCAAGTCCAACAACTGAACCGCTAGACCACAGAGGCGATAATCTTAAAATTTAATATTTCATAACACCCGACAAATCCTATCTGTTTTTTAGCTAAAAACAAACTTAATATAGTGTTTCAAATATTATAATTAACAAAAAAGCTTAGGAAATATATACAACAGGCTGCTGAATAAAAACTTGATACCTAAATTAAACACAAAGGATTAGAATTTCAACAATTAAAAGGGGTCAAATAAGGCGAAAAAACTACTGTCTTTTCTGTGATTTAAGAATAGCGTCTACGATTAAACTTACTTGAGCTTTCTATTGTCTACGCCGCGTAGCACAATTCGTAGAATACTCCAATACTTGAAATCACTGTGAAAGACCACTTTATCAGGTCAACACGGGTGCACTGTTAGCCAACCGAAATTGATGTGGACATTACTATACCATAATTTAGTTAAATTACATTCAGGGGGAAATGACAATAGGAGAGCAGGTATGAGCGAATCACACCAAAGCTACGCATCGTTGATTTTAGATAAAAACTAGCCGCTGACCAAATCGAAACACCGTATTAAGCACATGTGACCCACGGCCTTTGGAATAGTTTTCACTATAAGGAATATATAGTAGAAGCTGGAAGGTTGACAATTGCGAGTATGGAAAACAACCTTTTCTTTTACACATTTTGTCTCTGTATGGTAGAGAAAAAGCCCAATGTTTATTAATGTAGGAAAAAAAATACACAAGCAGCTTTCTTGATAATAGAAAATGCATGTTATTCCTGCCGCCATAGCATCAGCGCTTGCTGTTGACATATTCCGGTTCGGAAGATAAGGTAGCCGGTAATCTTACTCTTGCTCGGGGCCTAACTTCCCGGCCTAAGGTTGGTACCGCACCATCTTTGGTGTCTTAAGGCAGCGTGAATTTCTTACCATCAGGAAATTCGTTTAAATGCCACGTGGTTTTGGTGCGTTGACAACCACACTAACTGTTGGTTAATTTTATCCGCTACCCTACCTTACATATAGACACGTATATATATATTCAAGCCAAGTTCCTTACGGAGTAGGCAGAGATTATCGAGTGCCTAATCTGACGATCCTGACGAACCGTCTGGCTTCCTTCACATTCTATACCCTTTTCATACAAAGACGCCGGTTTCGGAGACCCTTGACACCACCATCGGATAGTATCCTAGCGATCGTGAGATGTCAATCTTGATCGCCCCGGGTACCTACTTTCATCAACATGCCCATTGTATATTTGCCTTGTCAATCTTTCATCATATCCTATCTTCAATATAGAAAAACCGAACTAAAACAAGACAGTAGCATGCAGATATTATTTTATACAATAGGACAGCAAAACAAGCACATGGTTCTGATCCTAACAGCAACAGATAAACGTAGCTTTTAGTAACCATAAATATTATGGGTTGTGTCTTGTGACTGGGCTGTAAGATCTAAGATACAAGTCTACCAGCTACCTTCCGGAGCTAAACATGTGTCTTTGTTCTGAATGTATGTCATGTGTGTTGTTTCTTAAGATCAAATCGACAGGTGAAATGCTAATTAGTATTTAAGTGACAAGTAGACAAATACCGCCCTGGAAAGATCTTTGTCCTTTGGTCTAATTTGCGTTAAACTCAACATTTTTTTAGTAATTGAGTCTTATTAAAGTACCATACGTATTACATTTTTTTTATTGTAAACAAGTAAATAAATAAGTATCATTTGACAAAGCACATAAATTGATTTTTTTTTTATAATATTGGAAGGCAAACAAGTAGACGGATTTCCTGATGGTAAGAAATTCACGTCGCCTAGAGACACCAAAGGTAGTAATGATGTGTTGCCAACCTGAAGCCGTGATGTAAGGCCCCGAGCAAAAGTCAGTTTACCGGCTACCTTACCCTCCAACCAGAACACGTCAACAGCAAGCATTGACGTTATGGCGACAGAAATAGGTAAGGCGGTGGTACCAATCCGGGCGAGTCGCTGCGAAACTCTACCACCTAGTAAACTAACATCTAACTATTATAGTAATCAAATTATTATATGCTTGTGTTTGAAAATATTTATATTCAAATATAATAATCTGACGTCATTGAGGTGTTTCTAAGCTACATTGCGGATAGATTGGGACGATGTGGGATGTGGGACTGCGATTGTTGGAGTTTTTTAAAAAAAAAAGTAAGTAAGCATCTTCGCGCCCATATATATCCCCGCAGAGGTAAGCAGAGGCACAACTAGGGCACCCACGACTAGCCGAAGACACTAAGTCCCACAATGTGATAGGTGGCAAGCCTATCACCAACCGGGCACATATCCAATCCCGAGCAATTTTTTTTTATATTAGAGAGTTGGAAAAACCACATTTTCCTTTTATTTCCCGACCCGGGAATCGAACCCGGTACCTCGTTAAGCACGTGGACCGCTAGATCGCAGAGGCAATACTTATTATATATTTCATCTGTACATGTATACAAATAAATGAAATTGGAGTGTCTGTTTGTAGTTTAAAATAACCACGGTTTACTACATGCACATGAATTTATATGCAGTACTTATATATCTAACACTTTTTGGACGATTTTTGTCTCTCTGTTTGTTCCGGTTAATCTCTGAAATGGCTTGACCAATGTGGATGAGACTTCAACAATCAACTGGTAGGTAGCTGATATAATAAGGAGTAGCTTAGACTAATTTTATTTCAGAAAATTACTTAAACTAAACTATATAACTTTTTTAAATGTCTACTGGACTCTGACTACTTCTTCAGGGACATGGGCGTGAAGATACTTTAATAAAGTATATAATAAGACTAATACTGACGATACATGTAATTATAATCCAGTAAACTAATACAACAAAAAATAACCAAATATCTTAATTCAGTGACCCCAAACCGTGCGCTTTTCCGGAAACTACAATATAAAGGTGTAAAGCCCGCGCTGCCAATATTATGTTCGCGTCATGTCGCCGGCGGAGTGGAAGCCATTTTGCCGCTACATGCACTTACCAGGGCCGTACTGACATAGGATATCTAGGACTGTGGGATTAATATTCATATTATTAATGATAGAGAGCAGGGGATTACCATAACCTCTTAAAAATAGTATTATTTTAATAATGATAATTGATTCTAATCGATATAATTGTCATCGGCGAAAGACAATCTTAGGACTATTTTATTTCTAATTTATAATCTATAATCTATTTCATAATCTAAGCAGATCTTACTTTTTTAACATAATTAATAATAATTCATCTTGTTAAAAGAGATCTTGTGAAACACAGCGTCTCAGTGCTAATAAATGTTTATTAACAATAATTTTATGTAATAATTACAACTGTGAGTAAGTACATAGATAATATTTATTTTTGTAATTTACAGTAGAGCAACATAATATTACATAATTAAATTGTAAATTTCCATCTAAACTTTAGGCCCTTAATGGTTGACTATTCATAAACACTGTAATAGACTTTCATCGTGATTTCAATTTCAAAGTCATAAATGTACTAAATCCTGTACTCATCACCTATAAAAAGCCATGTTTTTGAACTTTATTTTCGTCTTATTTGGTAGTAAGTGCTTCCTTCGTAAAATGCGCGTATGCTTGAAATTTTGACATAATAGCTTCAGCGGTTTGTAATGTACAATAATGTAATAGTCCACATCAAATTGATAATTAATTTTGTACTTAATTATTGACAAATAATTAATACTGTTACTGTCTAATTTAAAGTTACTAGAATAAATTCTAACCTAAAAGAAGAGCATCAAATACGGCCCTGCACTTGTCACAGATCTTATCGCAGTTGTAAAAGAATTAGCTACACATCTATGTAGTATGTGTAGACTATAATGTACCTAGTGTATTGTTTCTCATGACCTTGGCTGCGGTTACGTACTGGACATAATCAATGCAGATTTTGATGATTAAATGTTAAAATGACAGTTCCGTATTTAGCTAAAATAATAACGTATTACACAATAGGGTTATCTGGCTACAGGTTTATCTCCATGACATCAAGAGGTTAAAATGTACTTTGTCAATGGAAAACATGTATGGTTCAAACAACCCTGATTCTACACAAAAGTCCGCACTTTTGACGAGTGTAATACATCTAATAATACATAATACCTACTTTATAATAAATAATAACACCTACTAGATAAATGCTTGTACTTACTATACCTAAGTATGATATCTCTCACATACTATTTCTAAGAATCTTGCACATAGTAATGTTAAAAATAACATAATATTAATAATGTAGTATTAATAATAATATACTTATTGAAGTATTTGTCTTCAAAAAAAAATTTTTTAATATTAATAACACTTCTGTTAATTTGTATATTATACTGATTTAAAAGAAAAACAGGTGTTGTGAGAGTTTGGCGTCTATATTAAGCACAAGTACTGAAATTACAGGTCACTAGAAAGAGGAAGAGGAAGGTAAATAAATTTTCAAAAACTCGTAATATGTTAGCGATAATTGCTTAATTGTACTGAGAAATTTCATAGAAAGAGAAATGGTAACTATTGTCCATCAGGTATCTATATTTTTCCATATCTGAATTATGATTTTATTGTTTTTAACTAGCTAATAAGTATTTTCACGCCCGTGTGCCCAGAGACTTAGGCAGATATACGACCAGAGGACCAACGACAAAGACACTACATCCTACAATGTGATGGGTGGCAAGCCTATGGTGCAATTACCTATTTTAGATTTCGTCTACAAAGCACATATCTTATCCAGAGCAATGTGAACGTGACGTAGTGAGTACTCTCGCAAATCACTGTAATTACTTTATTTCTAATTGATAAGATTTAGGTTTTATAATGTCCTTCTACTAAGTATTCCGTAGACATTTTTTTAAGAAATGATAAATACTGATTAGCTACTGTTAAACATGACGCCACAAACTTTGGTACCTTTTAATTGCAATAAAATCGAGTCAATAATACTAGTATAACATCATATAACTTGCGTTTCTAGCTAACAATTTTTTAGAGCGTTTTTCTAACTACCACAGCCTGCATTGGTGTACTCGGCGTTGACCTTTCAAGTGACGTTCAAATTCGTGGTCATCTGGAGGAGAAGACTAAAATAGCCTCTAAAAACTTGGTGTGCTCAGTAAAGCTAGACAGTACTTCAAGTCGACATATCGCTTACAAATTTTGAAAGCGCAAATTCGGCTTCACATGGAGTACTGTTCTCAACTCTGGGCGGGTCTCCCCAGTACCTACCAGCTCCTTCCTTATGACCGCATTCAACGTAGAGCATCTCGGATTGTCAATAACCGTGCAATTGCCAAACAGCTTAATTCTTTGGCGTTGGGTCACTCAGTGTTTTCTATTTCATCTACCCGCGTGGGGAATGCTCTAAGGAGTTGTTTGGTTTGATTCCTGACACTAAGTTCCACCTTCGGACATCGCGACAGAGTTTAAAGTAGCATTTCCATTTCCTTGATACGTGGCGATCAATGAAATTTAAAGGTATAGTAGATTATTGAAGATCAACAGAGACATCAAGCCAACATCTCGGCTTCAAGAATCCGTTATCATCTCCACTATGATTGTTTCTGCCCGGAAAGCTATCTTGGTTTCTATTTTGGTTAAGAAATTAAAATATTTTTTTACGCCAACATTTTGTTGCAAAAGAGACTTTAAGTGAAATTCTATCATTATTATTTGAATCGTTTTATTCCAATTTCCAAAGTACAATACGTTTGATAACTCTTGGAAGGCCACTACTATGTTGATATCTGTAGAATAAAGCGACGAAATGACCTGTTTGGAGTATCGGGAGATAACATTTGCATCTGTGTACCTAGTCTTGCCATAAATATTGTA
>NJDD01004506.1:105373-137560 GCA_002245505.1 Calephelis nemesis | reverse complement strand
CGACTATGGATAACATTTTACTAATTTTTGCTTACACACCTTAGGGGCTCTGTAGCTGGCGGTAGCAAACGGTCCAGCTCCCTAATTGCGATAAATGTCAAAGCCTCTGGCGATTGGAATTTGTTTATGGAAACGAAAGAGAGGCAAAAAGCAAAGTCCGATCGCGAGTGGCTTTGACATTTATCAAAATTAGGCCCCTGGTGCCTAGTGTAAGTCAGAGTTAAGTAAATTATGAGTTGTCCATTCGTCTATAAAACTAGCCGCCTCGCCGCCCCTCTGAACTTGCCGCCCGGGGCGCGGGCCCCGGCTTGCCCCCCCCTAGATCCGGGGCTGAGGAAATCCAGTGTTATCTCGGACTCGACACATCCAGGTCATCTGGCTCTATCTAAATAACAAGTTATAATCTTCGATCGATAATAAATGATGGCCTTTATAGCTTTACCTTCATGTTTATCCACAAAAGGTTGCCCGCAGCTACACCTGCAATAATTTGAATCTCCCGCAGGAAGCTAAACAGCTAGCCGAGGTAAAAGATAAAAGTCGTTGTCCGTCATAATAATAATACGTAAAGCAAAAACTTTGGAAATTTGGTACATTTATAACTTATGTGTAGGATAAGTGCAGAACGCTAATAATTTGCAATAATAATGCTTATGAAGTGCAGCATTAAATCAAAAAATAAAATAGTAGGTACACATAGTACCATGCATTTAATACACACTAACAAAAATATTGATAACGATAAAACATCACAGATGGCGCACAAACCATATTCATAATGTTTGGAAACGAAGTAGTTGATCTTGATAAATGAAGAAGGCGTTCTTATCAAAAAAATAATCAGCAATAGAACCTCAACACTGCGTTTCAATAATATATGTTGAATAACTTATAATTAAAAGTCATTATGGTCGAATTTCGACCAATGGGTGACAACTAGACTAGTCCTACTAAAACGCTCAAAATTTGTACCATAACATCTCTCGGCTGCGAGATGGAAGTAGGAGAAGCATTCAAACAAACAATTTTTAACTAACTCCAAAAAACAGTAGGTTCTCAATTCGACTGAATGTTTTTTGTAGTGTGTTACGCAATTTCTCGGCCAATTATAAACCGAATTTGATGATACTTTTTTAAAATATGTAATGTATAGCGAAACTTTGCAATGACTGGCGATATTTTAATATTTAATATAAAGCTTAAATGGTATTGCATTTTAAATATTATTGTCAAATTGCAATAACTATTTTTATAAACATTAATTTAAAACAGTCCGCAAACAAGCTTCTGTGAAAGCTGATAAACATTTGCCAAAGTCACAATAACAAGGAAAACTGTTCTTTGTGAAAGCAACGATATTAAAAAAAAAATATTAAGGCTAGTAATGGAACGTGTAAATTCCTCCATTTGGGTAAACGTTGACTTTAATTAGGGTGTACATATCGTAAAATCATGCTCAAGCTATGATACCATAGGGTCATCTAATCTTTTCTCGCCACCATAGTTTTTGTTAGGAAGACAGGGTAGCTGGTAAACTTGCATTAACAGTTAAATAAAAAATATATAAAGACAAAGGTTTGACAACTCATCAAAAATATTTTTGGTCCCTTTAGTCACTATCCGTCTCAATAATAAACACGGAGTAAACTACTCTAAGGTTCAACATAGTATTTAGGCTTTATTGCAATGTGATACAGACTAAAAAATTAACATAATTTTATTTTAGGTATGCTTTAGTGCGTGTTTATTAATATGACGGTATGTCTTTTCTGTAATGAGAAAAAAATGCATTCCTTTTCACGTTTAAATAATATTATAGTGTTTAAGTGTATTCGCTCCGCAACATTGTAGAGAAGCATCTGGCAGTGGGTCAGAGGGTTTTCTGTGGTTTTGTGGATCATGAAAAAGTGTTTGATAGGGTTATACGTAAGGAACTTTGGCACATTTTGCCAGATTATGGGTTAGTCGGATCCCTGCTGCGTGCGGTGCAGTCAATGTATTAACTATAAAGGATGCGTGCGGGTGGATGGCAACATATCGCCTTGGTTTGATGTTAATATTGGCGTCAAGCAGGATTGTGTGTTGTCAGCACGCTTCTTTATCTTATATTTGGACAAACGTCTTCAAAGGTTAAGATCATTAAATGTGGGAATGCGCATGAGTGACCAAGTGGTGAACTGCTTTATGCAGATGATGCTGTACTTTTGGGCTCTACACCATCTGAGCTGCAAACACTGGTCACAGTTATGGAATGAGATTGTAAAGAAAGGGGCTTACATTTGAATGCGATAAAAACCAAACTAATGGTGTTTCTAAAGAGACGTAGCCAGAACGGATGTAAGAGTTGCTGGAACAAGTGAATGAAATTGTATATCTGTGTTGTGCTTTTAGCAGGGATGGAAGGTACACCGCGGATGTAGAGAGGAAAGTGAGTGCAGGGAATAGTGTGAACGGAGCGTTGGGTAAGCTATTCCAAAGCGAGGTTTTGAGTCAAAAAGCTAGACTCGCTTTGCATAATTCTTTGCTTATCCCAACGTCTTTGTATGGAAGCGAGAGTTGGGTAAGTATGTCAGAAAGAGCATGAAAGTAGGATAAATGCTGTCGAAATGAGAGCGCTACGGAAAATCTGTGGTGTAACGCTGGCTGAACGCATTCGTATCTGTGAGATCTATGAAAGAGTGGGATTGAAAGAAAGTGTTAATGTTAAAATGCGTAAGGGCATGCTCCGCTGGTTCGGTCAGGGTGGTGTCAAAATTCTCCGAAATCGGCGTGTTTGTATAAAAAGGGTAATGAATGTGAAGAAAGCTAGACAGGTTTGTCAGGACCGTGAGGTCTTGCTTTACTCTCTGCCTACCCCGTAAGGGACACGGCGTGAAGATATGTATGGATGTATGTAATAATATTATATTAATAATGTTCCCTAAAAACTTCAAACTCTCTTGACTCTCCATTTTCCATACTCTTTTCCTTTCTGTCTCTCTACTCAGGAGTCTTATTAAACAAGAAAAGTCAGTGTCGTTATGAAATATTCTAGAATATGTAACTTTACATTTATGTTACGTACGAGAACAAACTTCAAATATTGTATGAGAGCAAATATTGAAAAAGTGTTTATTTTTGGATTTAAAGCAAACAGTAGCTGTTAAAGTCATTTTAAGTTATTTATATGACTTAAGATATACATACGTACATCTTCACGGCTAGTCCCTTGGGACAATAGGTACAGAGTATCGAGAATTGAGTATCTTGATCCTTGCAAATCTAGATTACTCCAGATTCATTATTCTTTTCATACAAATTACAAACACGCCGGTTTCGGAGTCTCTCGCCACCATCTTTGGGTAACGGGCAGTTTATTATATTTCCTTTAATGTTAACTTAGCTTAGACTGCTCCTGCATAAAAACTTGTTTCATTTAAATCATTTTTGGGTGTCACTTTACATTCTTTTTAGACATATACATTCTTACCACTTAGGAAATGTTACTAGTATTGTAAATGCGGAAGTACCTATGTGAGAATAACATGTAGTCAATTTATAAAAAAATATAAACTAGTACACGGGCAACGCCGCGAAAGGAAGCTAGTAGTTAAATATAATTACGTTCTACTGGAAAATGGAATTTGACGTTCATCATTGATTTTATTTTAAGCAAGACTAACAATTTTAACTAAATAAACAGCATTTCATATTTATACATAGGTGAATCGAATTGAATATATGTAAAGGGTAAAGTTATATTTATTTATAAGATATTTGTATAAAATAATACTCAGATAACATAGTAACCATATTAGATAAGAATGTTGTCAAATAAATGATATCAAGACTACCACCCAACAATCTCATGGTGTGCACGTGAACGCAATATGGGTTTTGACCGACCTCGAGAAAATCAGCTCTCAAATTCACTTCACGTTTTTTTATTTATCTTACCTAAATTAATTTCTTTTAATTGTTTACTGGACATACAATTTTAATTTTTTTTTTGCAAGATGCTTTCTGATTATTCAAAATTAAATTTGATTAAGATCCGACTGTTTTTGAGTATCACTACATAATGCGTGTTTTATTTATTTAGATATAATAATAATGAAATAGCCCGCAACGCTGAAGAGGTAGTCCGAGGTACCTTCGACTAGCCGAAGACATTATGTTTCACAATGTGATATAATATGATGTTTCCCTTAAGGTATCTTCATAAAGTGTTTTCGAACCCGGGACCTTATGAATTCAAGTCCAATTCCAGACCTCTAGACCATAGCAAAATAAATTTTAAGTCGATTTTTAGTATTGTACAAACTTACTCAACAGTCTTTGTCTTGTCTTAAGCAACTTACAGATAAGTAGGTACCTATGTAAATTTTATATTTTTGTTAAGTTTTTCTAGTGGTCACCAATATTTCATAAAAACCTTCAACTCACAATAATTTCCAAAAAAAAGTAAGTATATAAAATAAGAAAACGATTTAAAAAAGTGACGCTAAAACTAATGGTATTGTATGTAAGTTTACCTGTGCCAGTATTTTTTTGTACAAAGGGTACATTTTATCCCGTACAACAGCGAGGAACTAGGAAAAACATCATTTTAATTTTTCCTATACAAACTGGACAGACGGAACAGCTAGTCTGTTAACAAAGACACCTAGCAACCTACGCTTTTATGATAAGATATTTTTTCTTTGGCACTCTTTTTTTATTTGAACCAAGACAAATTCCTTGCCCTTTTTAGTTTAGGTAGAAAGTAATATATTATGTTTGCGTAATTTTAGTATTCAACGATGACAAGTGCATAGTGACAAATAGGCTTTTTAGTACATCATATCATATAATTTATTATTAAATTCTTTATTTGTACACAAAATGTTAAAATTAAGTTAAAAAATATTAATAGACATACAAAAGCCTTCTTATAATAAATACCATACAAAGATTTATTATAGCGCACCCGAGCCCGGATTGTTGCTTCTGCTCAAGTTTTATACAGTGTGCAATGCAAGTACAAATTTCCATATTACACGAAAACGAGTAAAATTAGAAGACATCTTCCTGCCATCGTCCCTTAAGGGTGATAATGATGACTTCCTGGCATGCCTGCATGCATGCATCTGAAAAGATATTCAGTGAAATGAATTGATGTCAAGGACAAATCTGTTCAAAATTAAATACTTTCAAGCTTTTTTATTTATATCACAATTTACTGGCTACCTTGTCCTTTGAACCGGAACATGTCAACGACTAGCGCTGACTTTATAAGGGCAGGAAGGCGGTGGTACCAATCCGGGCGAATCGCTGCGAGACTCTACAACCTAGTCAGATGTCAGGGTATTAGTGACGGTAAGCCTATGCTCGCCTTCTACGAGCTACCTGGCACAGGAAGGCAGATAGTCTATGCTGCGAACTGACTTCTCGTCTTGTTTGTTTTTTAATCGAGATGTATATTATGTTCTCATACTTTTTTTGTCGTGTTTTTCGACTTTTTTTGTCAATAAGAGCAAATCCCCGACAGGATAGCAAAGCACTTACATTTGTGGTAGGTTTGTACAGGCCGCGATTGTCTCTGGCCATTAGAAGAACAGCATGCTCGTTCGTTGATTACATACAAAAAGATCGAAGGAAGTAATATATGTATGTATGTGTACTATAACACACTTGGCCGGTTTATTTTTTCTAATCACCGTGGTTTGAACTTGAGAAAGGTCGATCCAGAATAACTCGATCCTTTGCCTTGATCTTAAGTGTCGACCTTGCAGCAGTAATTATGTGCCCGCTACTAAAGCCAAGCCTCATATCATCCGACTAATCTTAAAGTAAACAAGAACAGCTACTAGTAATTCTTATGAGTCTAATAAGAAAAGCGTGGTCATAACAATTTTACGAGTTTTATCCACAACTCAAACAACTTAATATTACTTTACACTAGTCGACCCAGCAAACTTCTTATCGCTTGACATTGATAGCTACTGACATTCTATGTGAGAAAAATTGAACAATTTTAAGGGTAATTTGGTCATTTCATTATGTACGACAACAATTTTATACTGTTTCAATACAGCTTCTAATCCATTAATTCCAAAAATCGTGCGAGAAGGGGAAAGAATCATAGGTTGCATACCCCCTTTCTTTCAGTAGACCGGGGGGTGATTTGAAAAAGTACGGCGTCGATTCCAAAAGCGTTCCTTAAGGCATTAGCAAAATTAGCTATGCGAAATTAGATTCTTTTTACATATTATTTAGGTATATAGATTACTTTTAATAATATTGTCGTCTATTAACATTGTTTCTAATTATTTGACTTTATACATTCAAAATAAAAAAAAACTATGATAGAAATGTAAACAAAAAAATAGAGCCCAAAAGACGGTGGTTCTTAAAACTAAACCGTCAGTAGTCAGGGAGACTGAGAAATCTCCGCACAATGCGTGCCGTCGCCAAAATAGCTGTCTTCAAAATCCGGTTCTTTATTCAGGTACAAAATGTGGACAGGTTATCCAGGACTGCAGAGCGAGTCTCTTAAGGTGTTATTATAGACTGCTTCGTTGGTCAAGGGTTAGGGTACACTACTAACTACATCGACCAACTGCGAGGCCCGGTTTTAATTCCCAACGGGGGCCAGGCATTTATGTGATCAACATTTGGATGTCTGCATTTCTGGGTCTAGATTTATTTATTACATTTATACTGGTATCTGGATAGATTCAATACGTGTAATTTATCTTTTTATTTCCGGTAGGGTTCTTGGTCTGGGTTCTTTGTATATAATAGACCATCAGCCAGCCAGCTCCTAAGAAATGAGCAAAGGTTAAATAGGTAATTACCAATAAGATCAATGGTGGTAGTGCTTTGCCCGGTAGACTTGCAAAATTGGTCTAAAACTAAAGACACAGGACACTAACGCACCTGTAACATCTATGGTGTCTAAATTCAATGGTTATCTCTTACAATCAGAAGAGCCACACTCATTTTTAGGCTTATTCCACATAAAATAAATGTAAATTTCGTGTCCCGTTGTTTGTTTAACTTTTCACATTTTATTGTGGCTATACAAGTTAGAATGAAGTATATTTCCTACGGCTAAAATAGGTCAACCTATATGACAAACCAACGTTAATTGGGTCAGCTAATAGGTACCTACGAAGTTTTTTTATTATATTACGAGGTTTATATTTGTCGGCGCAACCACATTAGTTCTTCTGAAAAACTAGAATAATTAAGTTAAATAATTTGATGATGTCCAGAAAATAAGTTTATAAACCATCAGTTGATTACTTTGAGTCGATTGCGATGTGAAATTAAGGTTATCATTGTTATTTCGATACTTAGCCTAACTACTTGTAAACACCTGTGCCTGCACGTGCGCCGAGCCTTATAAAAACGGCTGCACTGTAAGCGATAAGGCATTCACGATTCACAAGCCAATGGCAGCACGTCGTTATGCTGCCCGTTAAATAAACGGAGTGTAAAAGTGCTTGTGAAGTTTTTTTTGAGAACACCCAAAATGAGTCATCATCATGGAAACGACAACAGCGGCGTCAGCAATGATGACGTCACACTTTTTAAAAACACCACGAACGTTCCTAATTCGTCATCAGAAGTGGGATTGCAAGAAGCTCTTACCCAAGCTGCTTCATCATTAGCTCTTTCACCTGATCAACCAGAACAAACCAAACGAGCTCATTCCGTCAACCTCACGAAAAGAGCAGCTAGCGCAGGCTGAAAATAACACATCAGAATAAAAGCTAAGTATAGTAAATAGTAACTCTTTTCGAAACTAACCATCTATAACTAACCTTCAATAACTCTCCGAGAACCTCCGAGTATTCTACGAGAACCTCCGAGAACTCTACGAGAACCGCCGAGAACTCTACGAGAATCTTCTATAACCCTTACATAAAAACTTCGAGAAGCTACTAAACTTAACAGCAATAATTTCCTTAAAAGACAAAGCAACGCCGGTTGCTTACAGATGCACTACTCAGAGAAAAATATTTCATTTTTTCAGGTCTACAACAAATTACAACAATCTACTGGAAACAACGAGGCTGGTGCAGCCCATTCCGTCGACCTAACTAGAAGATTGCAAGCACAGCCAAATCACGATCTATAAGTTGAGAACAACCCATTGGAATAAAAGCTAAGTATAGTAAATAGTAACTACTTTCAAAACCTTCTATAACCTTCTATAACTAACCTTCAATAACTCTACGAGAACCTCCGAGAATTCTACGAGAACCTACGAGAACCTTCGAGAACTCTACGAGAACCTTCGATAACCCTAAAATAAAATCTTCGCGAATCTACTAAACTTAACAGCATTAACATCCTTAAAACACTAAGCAACGCTGGTTGCTTACAGATGCACTACTCAAAAAAAAATTCAATTTTTCAGGTCTACAACAATCCGCTGGAAACAACAAGGCTGGTGCAGAGCGCGCACCGCCTGTCAGAATGGTCGTGTCGACGCAACCACATTAGTTCCTCTGAAAAACTAGAATAATTAAGTTAAATAATTTGATGATGTCCAGAAAATAAGTTCATAAACCATCAGTTGATTACTTTGAGTCGATTGCGATGTGAAATTAAGGTTATCATTGTTATTTCGATACTTAGCCTAACGACTTGTAAACACCTGTGCCTGCACGTGCGCCGAGCCTTATAAAAACGGCTGCACTGTAAGCGATAAGGCATTCACGATTCACAAGCCAATGCCAGCACGTCGTTATGCTGCCCGTTAAATAAACGGAGTGTAAAAGTGCTTGTGAAGTTTTTTTTGAGAACACCCAAAATGAGTCATCATCATGGAAACGACAACAGCGGCGTCAGCAATGATGACGTCACACTTTTTAAAAACACCACGAACGTTCCTAATTCGTCATATTTAATACGAGTAAAAACTAACTGATCCAACAGACGTATCGGAATGAATATGGAATTCTTAAATTTTCTAAATTTACAATGTATTTTCTTTTAAGTATCAGACCCGTCTTCTAACAACTATTCAATTTAAATTAGGCCTAGACAATTAATGAAGGCCTAGTCCAATTATATTATATGTTTTATAACATCTGTTTTATAGCGTTTTAATTTTGTTTTGCAGTTGATATGTGTTTGTAGTCATATCCTATTAATATTATAAATGCGAAAGTTTGTATTTATGGATGTATGGATGTTTGTTACTCTTTCACGCAAAAACTACAAAGCCGATTACGATGAAATTTGGTATGTAGGTAGCTGAAGACCCAGAATAACATATAGGCTACTTTTTATCCCAGAGTTCCCGCAGGATTGGGACTTACGCGGGTGAAACGGCGGGGCGCAGCTAGTACATACATTATATCTTCATACCAAGTCAAACTGCAAAAAAGGCAGAGAGTAACGAGTGCCAAATGGACGAAGTTCGCTTGATCAACTAATTTATAACAAATTAGCAACAAAATGATTTTGCTAAAAATATCCTGAATACAAAAAATAGTTGTCTAAAATATGTTTATTTTAATGTTGCTACGTGCGTAGGTAGTTTAAAACTTCACATACACACATATAATAAAAAATATATATTCATATCAAAAGGAATAGTAATTAATTCAAGTTGGAACCAATTCGTCAGCTTTTAATCCTATTTTTGAAGTGAAACTTCTTTATCGGGGTTGGAAAAAAATTTAGTGTAACATTTTTTCGTTACGCGTCACATTTTTCCGTTTCGCGCCATCTTTGTTCTTATCCCTACCACGCGTGATTCGAAGTATACTTTTTCCAGCGGAGTAGGGATTGGCAATAAACTTTATTTAACCAATTTCTGTAAAGTCGCATATAGTAAATTATTTTTTGAAAAATAACGTCATAAAGAAGTTTCAGTTCTTTACTTCTTAAGAGTGTACGCTAGTACACGCACACATTTTATTTGTTTTACAAAATGTATCTTATTTTTTTTCTGACACCATAAATTATAATAATAAAAACTTTAATAAATTTATCTTAGATTTTTCTACGACTTCAGATAAAGTCATATAGAGAACTTCTAGACGAAGCAAATGTATGCATGTACATACACACACGCATACAAACTCGCGACACCACCGCCGACGGGGGCGGCGAAGACCCTTGTTCCGCCCTGGGCGGAACACAACCACAATATCCTCTTCCGAAACTAACCAAGATCCCACCCTAAGCCGAGGTACGGTCTCACAGGAGACACCCTTATGGACGGGGGTCACAGGCCCCACCCAAAATTCAATCTCTGGCTGAGCACTCTGCTCGCCACCTAGCCCGGTGACGTTGTAAAAGTCTTTAGACGTACACAACAACAGACATTTCGAAAAAAAATGCATGCACATTAAATCTTAAGAAGAGATTTTACTTTCTTGAACTTATTTCAATGTAGGTAATTTCACTTGATATTGTATTATTACAAAAAAATAATCTACCTACTCAATATGGCAAAGTTTAATAACATCAGTAGGGTTTTGGTGCTTTTGAACACAGTAGTAACATTCAGTTGCAAATGGATTCAGCGTATCCGATAAAATAACCTTTTGTTTACCTTTAACCAAATGTTAATAATTTACCAGTATTCTGTACAAAAGTGCCTAAAATGAAATACTCGATTCCAATTCGAGGTTTAAGAGTAACCCTACTCAAGGTTACCGGTAATATGTGAAAAGGAGGTAAAATACACAACTCCTAGGAAATATGAGCAATTCCTAAAACAGTAATGGCAAACACATTTAATAATGGTAGGTACCTATACGTAATTGGGTGCCAATATACTCTACCTATTCATTGAACAATTTAGAGAATGCCTCAATCTAATATATGAAACTCTCTTGTGTGTGCGTGATTGAACTCCTCCAAATCGACTTGACCGATTCTCATGAAATTTTATGAACATATTGAGTTGGTTTGAAAAACGGCCAACATATATTTTTCATACCCCTAAGTGATGAGGGTGACTCCAATTTTTTTAAATAAAATAACGTTAAAAAATACCAGAACAACATCTTCCGGGTTAGCTAGTGTAGGTATAAAATGCGATTCGGGGCAATTCTACAGTAAATACCTACCTAAAAGCGAACATTCACGTTACTCTTTTAAGTTACACAAAACTAAATTTCAAGGTTTTATACTTAAACTTCCTCTGAATTGTAGATAAACGATTTTTAATTTTTCCGTAACTTTCATTTTCACAAATAGGAACACACATCATACCTACCTACTCACGTATTTAAACACTCTAAAGCATAATGCCCTTACCGAATACAAAAACAATTAGGTACCTACCTATTAATCAACGTGACCTCCACCGTGTCATAAACCTAGTAAGTAGGTAGATACGATAGTTATGTAGATAAATAAGCTAAACTTATAAGTCAGGACACCTACATAGGTACCTACCTATCTGTTAAATAATCTAACTAATTCTAATAACTAATTCGTCTAGATTTAAAAAAAAACATTTTCCTTGCTTTCCCTTAGATTCCACCACCAGATCTATCATCTAGATTTGGGGGCAATGAGACCAAATCGGAAGTAGGTATGCTTTTCCAAATAAATTAAAAAATAAAGTCGGCTCGGTAACGACGGAGAAATCGATTAACATAGGTACGTAGGTAGATACTTATAAAAAAAATTTATAGGACTTGAACGCATAACCTCCTAATTTTTTTAAACTCAGTTTAAAAGTATATTGGTTCCAACATAAATTAGTTACTATAAATAAATAGCCCTGGTCAAGTTACACAAATTGAATCTAACGCCAAAGTAAGCAAATTATAGCCCTACGTCAATCGTATCAGTCAACGATATTAATAAAATTAGACAAGGTACCTACCTAATAACATAATGTAATAACTTAATACTATAACTATATAGGTATAGTAATAGCGCCTAAGAAATTTAATTTAAACTTTATTTTAAGTTTGGAATTGGAGGTTATTCTCGTATGTTTAATATAGGTAAACCTTTGTCAATGTGTCGTGAA
Organism: Calephelis nemesis; assembly: GCA_002245505.1. Classification (NCBI taxonomy): domain Eukaryota; kingdom Metazoa; phylum Arthropoda; class Insecta; order Lepidoptera; family Riodinidae; genus Calephelis; species Calephelis nemesis. The sequence goes on along the minus strand of NJDD01004506.1, from coordinate 125,583 downwards.
GCAAAATGAAATTTGTTAAATGTACTTATTTGTGAAAGTTGTATCATGAATCATGTTATATTGGCGCAAGGCAACTGCCATGACAGTAGTCGTTCATCCAACATCCATTTTATCCAAAGAGCCATGCACTGTGCCGGTGCCTACGTGACGTCGGCCGCGTGCCGCACCCCGCTAGGTTGGGGGGACCGGCCGGTCTATTTGACTGCGTGCGCATTATAGTGATGTTCACTATTTTATTATCGATATCGATTTGTGACCATATATGTTACTATAGTTGTTAATTACATGCTACAGGTACATTTTATTTTACTCAACTATACTTCATAATATCTAATTAATACAAATTTGGGTAACTTTAATGTTTGTAACGGTTTTTGTTACTATAGTGGTTAATTACATGCTCAATTTACATTTTATTTTGTTCAACTATACTTCACAATATCTAATAAATTCAAATTTGGATAACTTTAATGATTATAACGGTTTCTGAGTTAGAGGGGCTATTTGGAGGAACCTGGCCTATGAATGATTCCACGCTTAATCAAGTTTCAAGTTGACAAAGCAAGGCTGGTAATTTTATAAAATAAAAAGTCTTAACATTTCAGTTAAAAACTTGAATGTCCACAAAAGCACATAGGTATTTGCTGTATGAACTTTTTTTATGTTGTTATTATGAATTTTCTTCCACAACAAGAAAAAACGAAATACTGCAAACATTATACATAGTTAAAATACTTTCGTTACTTAAAAAATAAAAAAAATAGCATCCAGTAATTTTTTAAAGGGGATTTCAATAAAAAAAGTAGAGAAATAGAGCACAGGAATTTTTTTTTTCTTGATTCTGACTAATAACAATATCTTTATATACGATAAGCACATTGTTATGCGTATATTGGCCCTTTTGATATTATTAAAGATGCAAATTATATAAACTTTCCTACAAAGAACCTTAATAACATATTAAGCTGATGTGTGATTACACGAAAATAATCCATACTTATGTTTACATGACACACTATATATTACACGATCTTTGAAAACTCAATATAAACAATAAAGTTGACTGGTGTACAATACCATTCGATATCAAGTTCGTTTTTTGTATGAACTTATCAATTAGTTTGTCAATGAAGTCAAAATTTAAAAATGTTAAGTATAGACCGCCTCGTTGGTCGAGTGGCTAGCGTAGTCGCCTAACTACATCGACCAACCGCGAGGCTCGGGTTCGATTCCCGACGGGGGCAGGCATTTGTGTGATGAACATTTAGATGTCTGCATTTCCGGGTCTGGGTGTTTATTAAATATATTCTGGTATCTATTTAGGTATTTCTATGTATTAGTATCGTTGACTAACACCCATAACACAAGCATATAATTTGCTTACTTTGGGGTTAGATTCAATTTGTGTGACTCGTCCAGGGATTTATTATTATTATTATCATTATTATTATTATTATAGAAAACTATAAACTATCATACGAAAAAATCGTATTTGTGTTCTCTCTGCTTTTGTCTACATAAGCTTAGTGATGAATTTTTTGAGCGAACGATGAAAGCTATCTTCTATCAATAAGATATAAATTACCTAGAAAATTAAAATACAATTAGCAATCATTTTTTATGTTATTACTGACAAACTTCCTTTTGACTTTATTACGTAACTGGCAATTAAATAAATTTGAAACTCTAAAACATTTATCATGATCAGTAGTAAACATGCCGTATAAACTTTCTAACTGCTTTAATCATTTTGTGTTACTTATGCTTGCGTAACTCAATAATACTAATACAGGAAACTACTCAATTAGATACCGCAATTAAACAAACGCCTAGATCCGGGATATGTATACTGACACACACAAATGCTTTCCTCTGTCGGAAATTTAACCCGAGCCCCTCGGATGGTCGAAGTACGCTTGGACAATAAATGGTCCATACTGCTAGAAAATTATTGCTTAATCTTGTTACGTAAAATTTTGCCCTCAATCAAATAAAATCCATATTTAGGGAGAACATAACACGGACGCTTCTAATTTAAAATTGTTTAAACTGTGTGACGAAATAATGCGCGCTAGAAATTTAGCTTTAGGTACATACTATTTGAATGGTAACTATTGATGTTAGGTGACTTTTATTAAAATATGTGTATTACATTATTGTAACAACAGTTAAAATCATCGATGTCGATAAATAGAATGTAAACATAACACGCACCTCTCCAGCGTATTTTGAGTCAACCGCTGGAACTACAAGAAGCAAAACACAACAAAGAATCAGTCGTTTATAAATACTCGTTATAATCAGTCGCACTCAACGTCGATATTATCACTGCAATTTAGAAAGACAAATATTAAGTAGCGAATTATAATACGGGCTTAAATTATAAAACTGGAATAAACAAAGAATAAAAATGTTTGCGACAAAGAAAAATGTGGATAAGCTTTTGCAAATCTACAAGCATGAGCTTCGTCGGCAGATTAGCATAACAACAAGCGTTACCAACTCGGATGCCATGACACCAAAGCTGGACCAACCGAATTCCAAATTACCGCAAAACGAGGAATCTACGCTTCCGAAGAAATTGCTGAAGTTGCAGAAATATCACAGGTCAGTGAACTCATCGAAGTACAGTTTACATGATACATGCAAGCCATGAACACATTACATAACATGTTCTACATAGCAAACACGGTCATTTAAATTTGAATAAAATTTTACATTAGGAAACTGATTAACAACAACGGTTAAATGCAAAAAGTACCTATTTACGGATACCTAAATATTTTGTATTGTAACTAAAGGTAATTGATGCAAAAGAAAAATATTAGAAAATAAAATTCTTGAGCTCTTAACGTCAAATAACAATAATAAAATAATTAATTTTTATTAATGTAACTTGGAAATGAAAGTTGTAAAAGTAGGGAAAGGACTTTAAAGTGGCCCGGCCAAATTAGACATGCTTGAGCACCAATTTATCAATCTTAATTACATTTCTTTGACATTAATTGCATTATTTTAGTTTAGATAGCAAACTTGTATTTAATGTTTACTTGTGTAAGAAAACAAATAAAGTTGTTTATTAACTTTGGCAGTTTATTGTGACCTTTGCCGCTACTGTCTTAACATTTTCTTAAGAAACGTGGAACCAAGAAGCAAATAAGCTACTTACGCGGAACAATGGGCTTTCTAAATAGCTTTCATATTTCACTTTTCTGTAAGTGACACTACTTTTATTTAATAAATTTTTATAATATATAAATAAAATAAACTCATAAAAACATGATTAAAATACGATTCTCATCAATATTCTTTACCGGAGACACATTCAAGGCAATTCCTTAAATGTGCTTTTATTCAAAACTTAATTGGTAGTTAACAAAATTTAATAATTTATTATCACTGTGAATTAGCAATAAATAATTTTACTCACAGTTTGAATATTAATAGTCGCTTTTAAAAGTAAGGTTTAAATTAAGTAGGTACTTTAGATCCAATTGAAGTGCTTCATTAGGTGGGGAAGAGGCAGATGTTTACTTTTTTTTTTAATTATGCCATCGTATTGTATCAAATACCACAAAGTTAAAATCACATTTTAATACAACACAGTTTAAGCAGGTTTTCTAAGGATTTTATGAAAATATCTAAATAAACATCGCGCTACAATAAGTAATTTTAATCCTTAGATTCCTGTCGACCCTCACACCTCAGCAAATGCCCCTGGCAGCCCGAGGACTGGCTGTCTCCAAAGACCAGTCCCGGGAGTTCATGGCTTGCTTCCCGGACATCGTGCGGGACCTCACTGAAAATGGCAAGCACACGGACGTGCCGGAAGCCAGCAACTGGTTGGCCAAGGTACGTTCTATGTTGTTTGTCATATAGTAGACACAATGATATAGAACTATGTTTGCAAAACTAGGTTAGCAGCATGTATGCTTTTTTGCAGGTTTATGTTGCAAGCGGGACTTTTAGGATTTTAAAAGCCTATATATCTGGAACTGATTGCTCATTAATCAATGTTGATATTATTATGTGTTATTCTCGTTTACTCTCTTATCACAATCAAATAATTTACTTACTTTGTCTTGTCATTTGTCAAAAATCTTGAATTCCTTTTATTATCTCTAAAATAACTTATTACAATAGGTACATACAACACATCTCAACGTATCTATATCTTCTTAAATAGGCAAAACGCTCGTTTTGCCTATTTAAGGAACACAAGAGCGTTTTGTCTATTTAAGGAACACAAAAAACTCTTTCTTTACTTGCAGTAGTCCCGACATTATTTTGCACTTACAAATTGCGATGAGAAGAGGAATTGTTTATTATATCTTGAAATTACAACTATTGTTCAAATTGTAAATAAATAACACTAAAAATATATTTTGTAAACAAGCCTTAGCCAGTATTCAATTTGTATATTGTAACACCAGGAACAATAAACTTTATTTATTACTTTGTCGACTATTTGAAATATCGATAAAAATCGATTTCCAAAAATATAGGCACAGCATTGACATTAAACGGTGCTAATCTGTTATTTTAAACTATATTTACGATTATAAATCATACCAATTACACACAAACTGCATTCAATAACCATATTACAAATAGATATAGCGGTTAACAAAGTAGTCATTTACTGTATTTACAGTTACCAGTTTCCACCCATTTACCTATTTAAATTCTGGTAGTGCAGTTAAACAATGCACAGTAAAGTATAACATGAAATTTATAGCAGTGAAAAGTGAAATACCTACTACACTTGATTGGACAAAATATACTTAAATACTTACATCATCTTATAGGTATTATCTTTATTAACATACCTAGTAGGTACCAAAAAGTACCTCAGTAGGTGCGCACTTGACCATAAAAAAAAACTATAGTGAACTGTCTGAAATTTCTTGATATTTTTAAATTATAAGCCGCACATTTACAACATGCTGTAAAATTCATAAATCATAATGTGTCTTGTGTGCAAGTAGGTACCTACTAGCTGCCCTGACGAACTTTGTATCTCCTTAATAAATTAATGAATAAGTACACTTTATTATAGGTGGGCACACCAAGTTGTAGACAAAGCTCAGTTCCTCTAAACCGAAGTTTAGTTGTTTTTTTAAAACAAATTGTTCAGGTTTTTTGTAGTGTAACAACTGCTTTACCCCTTATTTTGCTGCCATAATTTAACCTACCAGTTAAACTTAAGAACCCAAGATGCATCCCAGACTGGCAATGCTTCTTTTATACAATCGCATATCTACAAAAATAGAGTTTTCTCTTCACCAAACTGACTAGGTACCTAGTAGGGCATTGGGCTGCTGCCCTCGCCAGAATTGACGCTATGGTTTCAGTACTCGCCCTGTTCGTATTTCGTGTCAAAGGATAGGGTAGCCGGTTGGATCCAGCAGAAAGTTAGCAACGCACCAATAGTATTTACCCTGTTTAAGCGACGGTTGTCGTTGAGAGTCCCCTGCTCGTTTATATCACGTAACATTAAAAAATATATATCTTCACGCCCATATCCCCGAAGAGGTAGGCAGAGGCACAACCAGGGCACCCACGACTAACCGAATATACTAAGTCCCACAATGTGATAGGTGGCAAGATTAAAAGATGAGGCGACATTAAAAAACTCGCCTTATCTTATCCGATCCTTAACAATATTATAAATGCGAATGTTTATATGTTAGTTCGTTTCTTACTTCTTGACGCAAAAACTTGGGACACACATAAAGGGTAACTTGGATTAACACATTAGATAGCTTTTATCCCAAAACAATGTACCTACCTGTGGGACCACGCGGGCAACGCCGCAGACAACAGCTAGTTTCACATACATTTATCCATAAGTAGCGTTCAACGGTTACTGATTATTTACAATCATAAGCATGTAGTCGTCACGTGTTGTTTATGTAATGTGTCAATGATAAAAGAATTTCATATCATACACACATTTTAATACCATTCATATTACAATAAATCATTTATAGTTGAAAGTAATCGTTTTTAATTTACAAGTTGTTAACACTTGAATTCGTGATTTTCATACAAACTTTCTTTATTTCATACAAAAATTGAAAATTTGGATGTCTGCATTTCCGGGTCTGGGTGTTTATTAAATTTATTCTAGTATATATTCAAGTATTTCTATGTATTTGTATCGTTTACTAACACCCATCACACAAGCATATAATTTGCTTACTTTGGGGTTAGATTAAATTCGTGTAACTTGTCCAGGGATTCATTGTAATCAACAGTTTATTAATATAGCTGATAATAGAGAATTAATGTATTAATGTCGCGTGCCTTATAATAATTTATTAACATACAAATAAAAGATTAAGAACAATAATAAAATTGCGTCGCAAATGTTACATAAAATCAAATGTCATATTTACGCATAAGCTTGTACGAGTATATTATAATAAGTATAAGTATTATAACAAATCTTAGTTACTTCTTGTTCGACTTACTTTAGCATATAAATTACCTTACCAAACTGGTTTTTGGAGCCTTATTCGCAAATCTTAATCCGAAGGCTAAGCATGGTACCTACCTACTAATTGTTTAGGAAACTGTTGTTAAATAAAAGTCTTATTAAATTTGTATTTAACAGCATCATACATACCTACATATATACATATTCTGTAACATATTCGTATAGCTGTAAACTATCATAATTGTAATTCGAACACTTTATAAATACATATTTATAGCTTATAGGTACCTATACCTACCTACATAATATCAAGAGTATGATAGATACGCATTCCTTGCATGATTGCTAGGTAAATAAAGACTTCAGCTCATAAGTTTGAATGGTGCTTCAAAGTTCAAGGTTTAAATATGAATAAGTAGGTACTATTATTATCTCTAACTTCTACTATTATTATCTAGATACTGAAACGTGCAAATTAAGTTAATCATTTTAATAGCATGATAGTTATAAGATTGACAAAACAGATAGGTAGATAGGTACACAATGCAAATGTGGATGGATGTAGCTCAGCTCAATATTACTGTTGCCTGCGGCGTTGGCCGCGTGGTTCCATAGGAAAATTGGTTCGGGATAAAAACTATCCTTTGTTTTAATCCAAGTTATCATCTATGTGTGTACCAAATTTCATGAAAATCGGTTCAGCCGTTTTTGCGTGACGGAGTAGGTAACAAACAAACAGGCAAACATTCGCATTTATTATATTAATAGGATGGGATGTAAGACCTAAATAGTTGGCAATAGAAGTTGGTATCGATAGACTCTGAAGCCCGTAAACACCTCAGTGTTTGTTAGAAAAGCGTAATGAATGTGGGGGAAACTACCCAGGTCTGCAACGATCGCGATTGGTGAAACTTGGCACTCAATACTCTCTGCCTACCTTGCACGGGACTTGGCGTAAAATATGCGTGTATATAAATGTGAAACAAATAGTGATATTCCTCTTGATAAGAGGCATCTTGAGCCAATGGACGCTAAATATGATACTAGCGAACCGCGTATTGCTATTTGCTCCGAGTAAACCCCATAAGCAAATTCATGTAGTCCCTAACATTTGGCACGTCAATACTATTTCGGTGCGCTTTAGTATCTAAATCAATATAATAAATATTAACCTACGATACTCAACGACAGGAAATCTAGCTCAAATCTACCTACTTTCTCTTGTAAGTATACACACATGTGAACAAAAACAGTGTCGTTTCTTACTAATCAGCTGCGGCGAGTCGGCCATCTTAGTTAAAGTAGTAGGTGCTCATAGAACTGCACAGGACCGCTTGCACATACCTACCTAGTTCAAGTTAAATATCTAATTAGTCAGCTCAATCCTACCTATTACGTATCTACTTGGATGTCAATTAGTATATACTTTTTTATATTTAATTTAGAGCTCCTTCTACAATATTTAGCAAAATATTACTACACAGTAAGTAAATGTGAAATTAACATTTCTTATAATAAAAATGAATCGCTAAATTTGTTGGTAAGCGCATAACTTCCGAATGACTGGACCGATTTGGCTAATTCTTTTATAATTGTGTTAGTTATTATCAGGAGAAGATTTTCATGAAGAGAAAAACCGGGAAAGTTGCAGGGAAAATTTGAAAAGTAATACTTTATTATTTCCCATACTGAACGGGTGAAACGAAGTTCGCCGGGAAAGCTAGTTTCTTATAAAAAGAGACAAGAAATCGATCGTATTTTGTATTTAGTTCTTTAGAACATGAATTTGTTCTATTAATAAACGCCTTGAATTATTAGTCAGAACACAAAAAACCCTCATTGTGTGAAACTAAATAGGTTTTTTGCTTCAGCATTGAAATTCATTGCAATACCTAAGATTGGCAAATAGCTAGTTTCTTATCATTAGTTGAGCAACTGTGATTGCGAGATATTTTTCACTTGTCTCCGTTACTGAAATCTTTTGTTAATTATTAACTTGATAATTTAAGTACCTAATTTTTGTACCCACTTAGTTATTACTTTGGAAGTTGAAGAGCAAGAAATAGAACTTTACTAGGTACCTACTTTGTAATATTATTTTTGAGTTTTTACTTACGCTACGCTATTTAAAAGCGTCACTTAAAATTCTAAAACGATATTTTTTAGGCAATGTTGCTAAAGCATTATCCAGACGGTTGTATTCACGCCCCAATCACGCTTTCCACAAAGGTGACCTTGGCGGAAACATTGTATGAAACAAATCAAACTAATAAAAATCATTATTTACAATCAATGTTTTATCAGTGTGGAACCCCTATTAGATAGAAAACGTGTAGAAAGCTATAAAATGACAACTCTTATTTATAGGTACTGAGACTTAAACGTGAGTTCTACTATACTAGCTGCGCCCCGCGGTTTCACCCGCGTAAGTCCCAATCCCGAGGGAACTCCGGGATAAAAAGTAGCCTATATGTTATTCTGGGTCTTCAGCTACCTACATACCAAATTTCATCGTAATCGGCTTTGTAGTTTTTGCGTGAAAGAGTAACAAACATCCATACATCCATACATACAAACTATCGCATTTATAATATTAATAGGATGAACTTATATCAGCTTTAAATTAAATTTTTCCGTATTTATTGCGTTTCTTGATTGATACATTTCGTGTTGGTGTGAATATACAGATGTAAAATAATAAAAAAATTAAGCGCAGTAATACCTAATTCAAAAAAGCGTTTCTAGTTATATCATTACCACGTCTCGATTTGATAATTACTTTTAAAGTGAAACTTCTTAAACGACGTATGCGGTATGAGTGAAAATACCGTCACAATTTTTTGTTACGTTCATTAAACTCTAGTTAGATTCTTCAAAGCAGAACCGTATGTTATCGCCGAATTTCATACTGCGTTGTTTGTATTTTTGTTTCGCTGGCCGGCCGCAACGAATCTCGCGCAATACGCGATAGGTATAAAGTTTTTTTTTAATAAACTTCTTTTATGTCACGCTAAAATAAATGAATTTGAATTTGATCATGACAAAATTAGTAAAAGAAATTAAACATTCTCGCAAAATGTGGCCGATACATAGGTACTAGAATTGTACATTTTACCTAAAGATCGTTCGTTAAATTTTGTTAAACTGAGTTAGAAATATCATAGTCTGATAATGAAACAAAAATATGTTATTACAAAATTATCGCATTGTTCACGATATTAGATCGTGACAACTATCTGTGTTTATGTTTCGTGCAATATATTCGCTTGTTTTGCACGTAATATCTAATCAACTCGCTATATTTATGTTACTAGGGCATTCAATGTTGGTCTATACATATATTTTAATACTACATATTACTAATGGCTTTAGATGTTTATTTTTACTGGCGCAAAATCCGTCCCTGTGTTAGAGAGAAAAAAAATCCAAATTAATGAAGCGGTTAGTTTAAGTTTCTTAAGGATAGTAGCACCTATCACATAGTAGTGGAACGAGCGAATTTAATTTTGCTCTAATATTTTTCTATATATGTATAGCAATTAGCAAAGAGTCTGTCTATTTGTTTGAAGGCCCTAGTATCTGTAAGAAACAGCATATGAACCAGTAACATTTTACTTATCTATTCCTACCAGCATAATAACTCTATCATTTTCCGGCCCGGATAGTAGGGTAGCCGGTAGAGTTGCATAATAGATATATCATGGTCTATTATACCCATCAACCCGGCCACAGGGCAGCGACCCACACGTAACATCTTTAGTGTCTATAGGCCACGGTTATCTTATCATCAGGAGAGCTTCTGCTTTTGTGCTTGTTTGCTGACATCTAACCTAAAAATGTATAAAAATAAATACATCCAATAAAATTAAAGACATTTCTAGATTCACAAGAAGTATCCCGAGCTCTATCAGAATATAATTATTATGAAAGAATTATGTAATATTAAGTACTTATGTACTAGAAATATAGTTATGCAATATTTTTTCTATCATTTATCTATAAAAATAAACAAGTACTATTTTATGACTACTGTAAACCAAGACAACAAGAAACGGGTTTTACTTAAGCATTTTAACCGATAGATTTGAAGATTGAATTTAAATTACAGGTAAACGATTATCGATTTATTAAAAATTGTCTTGACCCCCGTAACCCCAAAGAGATAGGCATATGTACAACCAGAGCACCCATGATTAGCTGAAGGTACTTCTGGTCCTAAAAAGGCCTGAAAGGTGGGCTCTGATCGGGCAGCCTAACATTCCAATCACAGGTTAGCCTCGCACCTACGACATATATGGTGTCTAAAGACTATGGTTGTCTACCGATAGGAAAGCTGTGTACTATTAGTTCTTTGTCAAAAAAAATAATAATCACAAAACAAAATTAAAATTCCGCGACCTTCGTCTTCCGTCGCACCTGAGAACTCATACAGTCAATGCCGACGCTGGACCACTAGGCCACAGGGCGATAGGTCAGCTTTAATATTAAAATAAAATTTAAAATACACACGCACATACACACACATACGTTCATAAGTTCACGAAAAGTTTGTTATTCATTACTCTTTTCATACAAACAAGGGGGTGTCATAACCTAGATCTCCCCGGATACATCCACTAACATTCACATTGTTTATGTTTACGACTGTTTTGTTGATATTTCATCTTTCTTTAACCGAACCAATGGAACATGCCCTTTCTCCTTATTACACCAACACTTTCTTTCATTCCTACTCTCCCTCGGATCTCACTGTTGCAAATGCGGTCAGCGAAATGGTTAAGACTGATTAATAATAATGAATACTTAATCATTGTTTCAGCTGCTACAATACAATGTACCAAATGGCAAGAAGAATCGTGGCTTGGCTACAGTGCTCGCGTACAAAATGCTTGAGAAGCCAGAAAATCTTACACCAGAGAACATCCACTTGGCCAATATAATGGGATGGTGTGTAGAGATGGTACGTATTGCTTTCGTGGTATAGTTCTTGCAACTCACCAAAGCGAGTGACCTTTACTTGTGGTAAACGCGTATCTTTATATACCTATTGTAAAAGTGTGCATGAGAGCGAAATCTGTATGGTAAGCATAAAAAATGTGTAGTGCTTTAGGTAAATATTTATAAACGTTCACGATTAGTAATTAATTATTAAGTTTATAAAAGCAAAACTCACTCGCCTTTGTGAGTTGCAAGAACTGTATAGAGTCCTAATTACTTGCGTGTGCCTACCTTACTCCATTTTCCTTCAATCAACATAAATAGGTACGTGGTTCGATATCCAGACAGATATAAATTCCAATTGAAAGTCGTTAAGACGTTGTTTTACAATAATATGGTAAAACATTATTTCATTCCCGTTGAAAATATTACCTTATTGAATACTGGTATTATATTCTCCAACACCCACAAACCACATTTTACTTTACATTAACTCTCGACCGTTTTGAATATCGTCACATAATAATAAAAAATAATATCGCTTTGTAATAATTATAATAATAATTGAATAATAATATTTATACTTCGCCTATTCTCCCAGAACTAACTGGTATACTTACAAATTTTATTTAAGGCTAAAATTAACATTATTAACTCTTAATGATATAATTTATCAAAACATTGTTTAAATGATTCAATTTTCATTTGTTTCTTTTGAATTTATTTACATTTTATAATTTAATTCAATCAAATGATATACATCATATCTTAAATTATTTGTGATTTTTATTTTTTACTACATCAATAACAAACAAGAAGGAAAAACAATCTCACAATAATTATTATTTGTTTTTATAAAAATGTCTGCTCCGTGTCTTAATGAGTTAGGTACTCCGATAATTAATTTATTAAAACTGTATTTTATTATTATACTATATATATATTATGTATTAAATATAAGTATTTGATTAGAAGATTTCAGTTAATCTCGGTAAAAATTTGGTTTTATAATATGTATTATATAAACTCATGTTAAAGATTACTACTTAATTTACTATAATATCAAATTTTAATTTTGTGTACTTAGCTGTTTGTAATTAAACCGAAGAGGAAAAGTGCTAATTAGATACGGTTGTACGCGTCCGGGCTTCTGTTATTAATGTTTGTAATCAAATAATTCAATGTACTGCGTAATTCAATTAAATAATTTAAACGCAGTTAAAGAATATAAAACCGACATAAATTTAAATTTTATGGTAAACAAGGTAAACAATTAACGGTAGGTATTATTAATTACTCAATAATCTATCGCCTCTATGGTCTAGCGGTCCAAGTGTCTGTCATAATAGGGCAAATGACTGCTATTTAATTTATTTGTGTCAAGAAGCTTAAGGATAAAACATAAACTTCTTGATTTGTGTAGTGTATTCAAAATAACATACCTAGTGCATAAAGTGCAGTTCAACAAAGAAATTGCGACTTGTTTTTTTAATATATCAGGTTTTAGCTGTTTTATGATCATTAAAATTTAGGTGGGTGACCCCATTTTTAAAGTATTAAATTATTAAAAAACAATGACCAATAAATAAAAATCCATGCAATTTAAAGCAACTTTTGAAACGACTCCCGTAAACGCAAATTTTAATAGGTATAGCTACCGAACAAAATTCGTATACGGTGCACACAAAGCCACCGAACGTGACGACACATTCAACTACACTTTTAGCCTAAAGCATATTTTGGAAAGTTCTAAAATGTTATTTTGAAGTTGCGATATATCGAAAAGTTTTTAGGATAGCTAAGTGATTCTTCCAAAAATATTTGTATTATTATGGGGCCAATCGATTATACACAAAAATAGTTATATACCCTACTTAAATTTCTAGGTCCCTAAAAATAAAAGCCTGTAATTAGCACGTAAAACTTCCATTGGCTTTTAGTGGCAATACACGTGAGCTTCAACGTGACAAATAAAATTATACGACTATGTTCATTTGAATCGGCAACTTGTTTTTCAATGTCCCACCTATAATAATATATGGAATGCAAATGTTTGAGCTATATCGCAGCTTGATTCCATTGATAAAAGAATATTCACTTTGTCTTTGTTGAAATACAGTATTAAATTATTTGACACACTGATTTAATATAAATTTAAATGATGTCAGAGATCAACCACAGAGTTATTAAACATAGAGTCTCCTACTCTATGCAGCCATAAGTAGGTATAGTGTGATTGTCCAATAAATAATAATCATAAAACTAAAAATATCTAATAATGCCCGGCAAACAGTCCATCACTTTAGGAATTATAATGTCACAATACCTATCAGTAATGTAGCTAGTTACCATCTCGGCTACGCCAGATTTCAAACAAACAATCCACATTGAAATAGGTCCCTTTGTATAGGAGTGATGACGGAATAGACACACAAACAACAAACATATAGCACCTCTCTTTTTAATATCCCGATTAATATAAGAGAGAACGTGAGAGACCCATATTTATCTGTATTTTTTTCACACAAACCACCATTATGAGCAAAGTAATATCAAAGACAATATAATTTACTAATCTCTGGTAATATTCATGCTGTGTTTTTAATTTAAATACTTGCGATATTTTTAGCACACATTCAAAATGTGAATATACTTTTATGCTGTATAACAAATATGAATTGTTAGGTCATACACAATAGAGATCATGTCTTTTTGTTTTCTTAAATGTATTATTAGTAATTTATTCCAAAGTTATTATTGTTTTGCCAAAAGCAGGTGACCAGCATCGCAAAAAACCGTCGCAATCAGTATGCGTGTAGCTTTATTTGTCGTTTCCTCTTACTTCTTAGTATTCATAGTTTTGCTATAAAAAGTGTCCATGAGCAGAGCATAAAGTCGGCGCTTATAATGGCTAAACCGGTTGTTTTTGTATGACGTTTGCTTGCTAACGTTTATAAACACAAGACCTTAGTGTGATGATGCCGGTAGTTTTAATCCGACTTCAAAATAAGGAGGAAGCTATATTATGTACGACGTCTATATTTTTTATGTACCTACCTATGTACGTTTATCTACCTTCCTTTTTTAAAACAATATTTTTTTATTTAAAAGGTTACTCTATTGCCCCAAAGTCAGGATCTGATGATCACATGGGAACTTTATTTTTTTATGTATTGAAACAACAAAATGTTATAATTGAAATTTGTTTTGGGTAAATATTGTCCACCACTACGCTGACGTATTAAATTTATAAGTTAGCTCTTCCGCGGGAATCTGTTTAGTTATAGGTATAAAAATAGCCTAAGTCACATTCTATCTCAAAACACACAAATTATGTCATGACAATTCTACGTAGCGATAGTCTATGAAAAACCTGTTGCTTAGTGTACTTTGTGATCTATGAATACAGCAATAGGTAAGGCGCTGTTATAAACTTTCGGCCGCTACTACCTTAATACGTAGAAAGAACTTGTAGTAAGCTAGTCCCACAAATCACTACACACGTCACAAAGAAGAATAAAATAATTCAATAACCTAAATTACTAAATAAACCAGCGTGTGATGGGGTCGTCTCGTCCCGACGCTACGAATAATATTATAACAATTTAATTAATTTTAGTAATATATTAATTCTAGTTCCACACAAACCGTCTGATGGTGAATGACATGATGGATGGTAGGGAGTTGCGGCGTGGTATGCCTTGCTGGTACAAGCGACCAGATGTAGGACTGAGCGGCATCAACGACTCCTGCTGGATTACCTCCGCAATGCACTCGACCCTCAAACGTCACTTCTCCAATAAGCCATATTACAAGAACGTACTCGAAATGTTTAATGAGGTAAGCTTTTATTTTTTTTTTCAAGTAAAGATAGGCAACAAATACCTGGCCCGATGGTAAGAGACGACCATGATATGTTATAAGAGGGATGCTGTTCTTTGGCTACGGTGTAAGGCCCTACAAACAAGTCTTTAACCTTCCTTGCTTGCTACCTTGCTCTACCTTCTGGTACTGCTAGTATTGCAGCAGGAATATGTCAGGCAATTGATTTTAACTAGTTATTGCACGGCGCGCTACTAGTAGTCTTGTTAGCAGTTAATTTTGTAATCACTACATAGTATAAAACAAAGTCGCTTCCTCTGCCTCTTTGCCCCTTTGTATCCTTATAGCTTTAACACTACGCAACGAATTTTGATGCGGTTTTTTTAATAGGTAAAGTGATTGAAGAGGAAGGTGTATATGTATATTTCATAGCCGTGCGAAGCTGGAGCGGGCCGCCAGTAGGTAGGTAGTAATGTATACAATTATACGTATATTTAAACACTTGTAATGCGGTACTAATTTTCGATAGTAATTGAAACATTAATATATCAGTTAACAATAACTGTAGTTGTTGGAAAAGTTGTTGAATTTAATCAAAAAAGGAGGGTAGGCTTCTTCCTTTTACTCAGTTAGTATCTTCACATCCACATCTCCGAAGTGGTACGCAGAGGCACAATCAGGGCACCCACGACTAGCCAAAGACACACCCACAATGTGCAATCCTATCGCCAATCGGGCACATATACAATCCCGAGCTACACTTTTTTTATAAGAAAATTGAAAAAACACATTTTCATATTGTTGCTCGACCCGGGAATTGAACCCGGTACGTCATGAAGTCAAGTCCAATATCTGGACCACTGGACGCAATTATTTTAATAATTAAAAATCCATCGAACCTCATGGCCTCATTACGTTTGCATAAGCGCAGTCTCCACCCTAAAATTCCTTCACCTAAGTGGTTGTCGGTTCTGCACAATAAATGACCAATCCTTTGCCAATACAGCTTACTAATACGTTCAGCTATGTCGAAAACTCTGGCTCTATGCCAGTTCACCTCATTTCTGATGTGATCCTTCAGAGAAGCCCATTCCAAAGCCCTCTGACACCCGTAGCAGTAAACTATATAGGTATTAGTTGAAAAAGAGGAGTAGAGGATCAGTAGTGGCGTAACATAAAAAAAGTCTTTGTCCAGCAACGGACGAATGCGGGCTGTTGATGATGAATAAAATTATGTCAATGAAAACATATACACCAAAATAGCACAGAGGTTTCGCGGAAGTACATTATAAACGTGATTCGAATCTTTACTGGCCTTTGTTCAATTTTAAGACTAGGAAGCAAGCGATGCTAATAACATGAAATATTTAAGTTATTAATAAAGTTATTAGCGTTTTAAAATAACTAAAAAAAGTGAAGAGACTTTTTTTTAAGTTCAATCAAAGCTAGCGTTTTATCATTAACTGCATTTTCCCCGGGCCCGGCCTCCTTTGCAGAATAGACCATCTGCCTTTCTGGTAGGTAGCTTGTAAAAGGCGAGCATAGGCTTACCGTCACTAACACCGTGACATCCTACTAGTTGGACTCGTCCGGATTTGTACCACCGCCTTACCTATTAATGCCGCCATAACGTCAATGCTTGCCGTTGACGTATTCGGTTTGGAGGGTAAGGTAGGTGGTAAACTTACTTTTGCTCGAGGCTCCGGTCCGGTCTCAGGTTGGCAATGCACCATTACCACATTTGGTGTTCTTGGTGGCGTGATTTTTTTACCATCAAGAAATCCGTCTACTTGTTTGCCTTCCATTACCATAAAAAACTAATAGCCAGAACTGCAATTAGGCACAAACACTGACTGTTCGTTTCTCATTTTATTTAAATAAAAAATAATGGAAATAGTATATTACGTCCCGGGGACAGGAACATAAAAAAGTCTCAGATAATTACAGTTATTGCTGCCTTAGACAAGCGATCAGTCTTCCCTTTTTTTCTGCTCGAAGTCTGTTTGGTATTTTTCTGTTCGATGGATTCGGAAAATTGCAATTTTATTTTTTTCTTTCTTTAGGTTTTGGCTTTCACGTTAGTATTTAGCCATTAGTCAAGTAGAAATTTGCATCAAATCGTATATCAATTTTGATTAATTATAATCAGTCATCAGTCATAAGTCGTCAGTAAGTCATGTCAGGCTCTTGGGTAAAGCGGCGGCCTCATTACACAAGCTCATGTAAGGAGATTTGGCGGCAACGAGGAAATACATGAAACGCTAATTTCTTCATGATTATTTCATTTGTGCACTTTTACTGAACAAAATTGTACAAAATGCCACCAAAATTGACTAATTTAACTCAATATTAACACGAAATTTAATAATTATGAAAAAACTTCGACCATCTTTTCTCTCGATGGCGCCAAAACTCAATTGCAAATTCGTTAATTACAGCCCTTCTGAGCGGAATGTGATATCTAACAGAAAAAACTTGCAGAAAAAACTTTTTGAATGGTTTTTATCCGCCAATTTGTATTTAGAGTAGGTATGTAACATATTTCAGACTTGAAAATAAATGACATTAGGAATTTTAAACTAAAATTTTAATTCCTAATGTAATTTTAAACAACTTTTATTCTTTATTTTCAGATGCTTCTAAAATGCTCGACGGGCCATTTCTTAGAAAGGCTAATGCACAAGACTGATAAGCCTGACCTGACGATGTTCACCATGGAGAAGTACGAGGCGGTTACCAAATACAAGACGTCCTACTACACCTTCCAAATGCCGGTCGGTCTTGCTCTACTCATGTCAGGGGTAGAAGACCCTGAGACACACAGACAAGCAAAAACGATACTGCTGGAGATGGGAGAGTTCTATCAAATTCAAGTGAGTATATACATAGTACATTATTAATTTTATGTTTTTGAAGGTCGCCTATAGGTATATTACAAGAAACGTCTTGCGTAACCGGTTAGGTGCTAACAAACTCTTGTTTTATTTGAAAGGTCAGCGACGAGCACACGGGTCTCCTGATGGTAAGAACTACGCACATAGTCAACATAGATATTATAGGTGCGTCGCTGACATGTCACAACTCTGTCACGAGGACACGACATTGATGCTATGGATATAGGCATGCATGATGGTGGGGGAAATAAGACAACTTTACATAAAAATAAAACGAATACCGACTCGTTGGTCGAACGGTTTGCTTACTCACCTAACGCCACCGACCAACCGTGAGGCTCCGGTTCAATCCCCCACTAGGACAGTCATTTGTGTGAACATTTAGGTATCTGTATTTCGGGTCTAGATGTTTATTAAATTTATTCCAGTATCGTTTAAGTATTTGTATCGATTAGTATCTTTGTCTTACATCTAAGTAACGTATAACACAAGCATATAAGCTTACCTACTTTGGGTTTAGATTAGTACCTAAGTGCAATTGTTCTAGGGATATTTAATAATCAGAAAACTATTCTTTAGGTTTTTGGCACGGCCCCAATGCCTGCTCGTTTCATAATATAAAAAAACTATATTTCTTCATCATTCCACAAATGCTGTCACACATTTCTGCCACCATAAATTTATTGCTTACCACTTTCATGTTTGAGGAGTAAACACTGATGACTTTTACTTTATTTTAATTATGCGCTTCGGCTTTACACTTTTTACTCTTTTTACACATACATTTTTATTTTTAAATTAGCTGACCTAATCTAATTTTAAGCGAAATGATTAATTATGTAATAACAACTCTAGATATAGATATCTTTAAAACATATTAGGATTTCCGAAGCTTGACAAATGTAGCCGAAGCGCATAATTTAAATAGTACTACTACACTTACGTATGTAAGAGCTTTTAACATCCTTGACTCCGGTTCGCACCGAAAAGGTTTTTTTAATTATTTTTATGGCAAAAACAGCGAACAAGCACGCGGCTGCCCTGTTGATAAGCGGTAACTGCAGTCTATAGACAATAAGTGCTTGTTCACGTTGACTCGCGGGCGCGGGCGCGGGCGCGGTCACGAAATATCAAACATATGACGTTATTTCCAAGTGTTCACGTTCAATACGCACGTGCGATCTAACTAGCGAGAAAACTCGCGACTGGCGCGCGCGGCGAGCTCGCGGCAATTTCAAACGCATGACACGTTTGTGTGTGTTCATGTCAAACTAGCGGCGGCGCGCGCGTTTCACTCGCGACGTCAGGTAAGTTCAAACAGTTTGAACTTGTCGCTAGAAATGATAACACGTTTTCATAATGTCGTTTAATACAGAAGAGTTTATTAGTGCTGTTCAGGCTAGAACTTCTATTTGGCAAAGTAAACATAATCACCATATGAACAGAAATGTTCTTAATAAGCTAGGGAAGGAAATTGCTGGATTGTTTCCTGATATGGAGGGTGAGTAAATGAAATACCTATTGTATATTTTAAACTTTTTATTTTCTAAAAGCTACAAAAGAAAAATAACACAAAAGCAACTAAGTATATACTAAACAATTTTCCCAAAAATATTTCGTAAATATATTCCGAACTTGTTTAGCCCGATTTGATGGATTGTTGTTTCTTCCAGTTATAGTTTGTCGCCTTTGCTGCCGAGTTGGATTTGTGAACTCATTATCACAATCGTACCCATCTATATCAATTACAAAATTATGCAATAAGCAAGCGGTTTTTATAATCAGGCGTGCATGTTTAACATCAGTTTCAATAGGTTTTAACAAAACTCGCCATTTATTGCATAAAATTCCAAATGCACACTCCACGGTTTTTCTCGCTCTTGACAATCTATTATTAAAATTTTCTCTCTCTTGATTTAATGTTCTTTGTGGGTATGGACTCATTATATATTCTTTAAGAGGATAAGCTTCATCGGCTACTATTACATATGGAGCTGTAATGTTATAATTGGGTAATGTTCTTGGTTCCGGAATATTAAATGCACGTCTTTCGAGTAACCGGTTCAAGGACGAGGCATTAAACGTACCGCCATCGCTTTGCTTTCCTCTACCTC
>NJDD01004506.1:86628-104517 GCA_002245505.1 Calephelis nemesis | reverse complement strand
CACTCGCGCGAACGCCTGGCGGTTAATGTGAACACAAGCTCGCAACGTTTCCCGCGCCCGCACCCGCCACCGCGCCCGCGCGTACCTACGTGAACAAGCACTAAGAATATAGGTACGTCGCTGTCTTGTGGCCGGGGTTTTAGGCCAATTGTGTGAAGCTACCCGCTATCTTACCCTCCGGACCAGACATTCTCATTATGGCAGCAGGAATAGGTAAGGCGATGGATCCCTACCCGGGCTAGTTGCTGCACAGCACTCTACTACCTGTGGCCTCTTTGGTAATCACCCGTTTTGCCTTTGCTCGTCTCTTACGAACTGCCAGGCTAGACGGCAAATGGTCCATTCTTCACATAGGGCTGGTAACAACATGGGGATAACGGGAAGGTCAGCTTGAAATCCTTTTACCACAAATTCCTTCACAAACATGCTGTTCTAAACAAATAAGTTGTTACTACATATCGAAACCTTTTTCTTTTAGGACGATTTCCTCGACTGTTTCGGAGATCCTTCTGTAATAGGCAAAAATGGTACCGACATTCAAGATGGCAAATGTACGTGGTTAGCCGTGGTAGCCTTACAGAGGGCGACGGCAGCTCAAAGACAGTTGATGGAAGACTGCTATGGCAGCAACAAACCTGGTGACGCTGAAAAAATCAAAGACTTATATGAAGAATTACAATTACCTCATACTTATTCAGTTTATGAAGAGGCTACTTATGATCTACTTAGGACACAAATACAACAATCAACTAGAGGACTTCCACATGATCTATTTTTCAAAATTCTCGACACCATTTTCAGGCGAAATGTCTAAAATAGGTTAAGTTTATTAATGTTTCTAGTTTGAATGTTAGTGTGTTTGGTGGTTTAATTATAGGAGCATAAACGTGATAAGTAGTTGTAAGGCCAAATGTCGGTAATTTTTGTTGATCCGTCCAGTGTTGCCAATTATTCTGTTTCAAGAATACTTTGTCGTGTGTATAAACTGTATCTATCTCTTGGTGATTTTGGCGCCTATAAATGACCACTGTGGTCACATATGTTGGTCGAGCTAACATATAAGATGCCAAAGTTCATCATGGCCCAATGTGTACTGTGGCATTAGTTTTTACCATAATACTATGGTGAAAACTAATATCTTTTAAATCTCTAGTTGAATGCTTTATTTGTAAATTAGTTTACAATTAGTAATAACTTGCTATTTTACAAATAGTCTCTATTTTAAAATGGTTTAAACAGCCTGTAATAATTCATATCTACTAATGATTAAAGAAAAAAGTTTTTTGTAGTATTTTCTCAAAAAATATTGCAGAAGATGATAGAAGGTTACTATTCAATGAAAACAATACAAAACTAAGAGTATTCAAAATTTCTAACAATGAAACCTATTTGAATGTTTTAGGAATTATCTAAGCTTCACACAAAGACATTTTTTGTTTACTTTAAGGGTAAGACGAAATAGTATTCGTGAAACAGAAAAGAAAGGAATTTTGGTTGGCCTCATTAAGATCTTATTGAATTTTTAGTTAAGTTTATTAATGTTTATGATTTTTATTGTATAAATTTGTTAAATAAAATCCAGAGAAATGTATTATTATATAAGTACCTATACCTATTAACAATACACCAACATTAAGATTAAAAAATGTCAATGATCTTTTACTCTAAACATAATATTGTTGACAATTCTTATAAAATGTACAAGTATATCCACTGCATTTTTAAATAAACAGTAATATACCTATATTATAATGTTTTATACAGATTTTACAACATATACTATAAAATAATGTTAAAATACTATGAAATAATTTCATGTCATTATGACGCGACACAAGAAAAATACATAAAAAAGAGAGAAATAATTATTATTAAGAAATAAAAATTACAAGAATAATTAATTTCTTATTTATAGCTTCTTATATTACCTTACTACTTTATTTTACTAGATGGTGACTGAATACGCCGTCCTAAAATAAAGGTCGGCAATGCATCTGTGATATATTGCCGACCTTGTGTCGGTGTTTCGGATGTCCGTGAGCGGCGGTGATCACTTTCCATCAGGTGACCCACTTGCTCGTTTGCCTCCTCTTATGTTAAAAATACCTATTCCTCCCGAGTGAGCCTGTTTAGGTATAAACAAAGGGTAAAAAGTAGCTACCATTAAGACGTAGCATTGATATTATTAGTATGGATGTAAGCATACATATTATAGTAATTAGAAGTTATTAATGTTGTCTTATATGTTATTACTGTTTGGAGAGATAAGAATTGGATGTTTATTTAAAATTCGTCATAAGTCCGAGAAACTGAAACGCTATAGAATATGAGTGACCAAAATTAATTTAGCCAAAGTTCCAGTTTATGTCGCCTCTTAGGTCTAGCGATCCAGGTGTTGTACTTGACTTCATGAGGTCCCGGGTTCGATTCCCAGGTTGGACAGAAAATGTGGTTTTTAAATTTTTCTGATAAAAAGTAATATTACCTACTCGGGGTTGGATATATGCCCGGCGATAGGCTTGCCACCTGTCACGATGTGGGACGTGTCTCCGGCTAGTCATGGGTGCTCTGGTTGTGCCTCTGCCTATCCCTTCAGGCCTAATATACTTTTTTATACTTTACCAATTTTTTTGCAAAACGTTTTGGAATGCAAACAAGCTGTAATAAATTATTAAGAAATAAACGCTGCTTGACTACCTAGGATAGATGATAAGAGTTACAAACTAGAGATTTGTAGGTATGTGTGACAGGTATATAGGTACCTATACTAACCACCAAACCGGAACACTACATTGGCAAACGCTGATTGGTACCGGAGAATTAAACAAGTAGTTGCAGGAGTAACGTAAATACTTATTTCGCACATAGATACCACAACCACGTTAGCTACTTGACCAGGCGCATATGCGCTCATAGAGGTGGACTGGATGCGGTCCAAAACAAATGTCACTGGTAGCGAGCTACGGGCAGAGAGGGGCAGCTACCAGCTACCCCACTCTATGAGTGAATAAACACGAAATTTAATAATTATGAAGAAACTTCGACCAGTCTCTCAATAGTTATGAGTAAAATTAGTTAATTTAGGTGAGAATTAGTTTAATTTTGTTCAGTGAAAGTACACAAATGAAATAATAATGAAGAAATTAATTAGTGTATCGTGAATTTCCTCGCTGCCGCCAAATCTCATAGACGAGGTTGAGTAGCGAAATCAACGCTTTACTAAAGACCCTGACATGACTTAGTCGTATGACTAACGACTTATGGCCTAAAATGACCTATGACTGCTAAAAATAATTTATTTATATACGGAAGACATGGCAGCAGTGCCTAAAGGTCTTACCCGGCCCCAGAAAGGGTCAAACTAACTTAAAAATAATAGGGGTGAGGTTGGCGGGAACGGTCGGAGGGGGAAGGCGCGCCTTTCGAGGGTTCCCTCCAATCTTTAAGCTAAAAATGTGTAATATAATGTAAAAATGTACAATTTGTAAATTAAATAAAGTGTAAATATTACTTAATTGTGTCTAAATGTGATTTAATAAATAAACTATACTTGTAAAAGACTATTGTAGTGTTTTATCACGACAGAAGAGGCAGAGGCCTGAACAAGAAAGAAAATTGAAGACGAAACTAGAAAAAGACATGAAATATGAAGATAAGGGTTTATTACATAATATAAGACTAGTATAAAATATAGAAGTACTTAATAAAAATAATAATAAAAATACTTTTTGCACTATCGTAGAAGTTTTTGCGCCAATATGAAAGAAGATGATTTTTGTGTTGTTTGATGACTGAATTTTAGTTTTTTGTGTGAAAATAATCGTAATTTAAGGATGTGACGTACTATAAAACAAATTAACGGAGAAACATAATAATATGTAAACTTCAAGAAATTAAAACTAAATGGTCAGAAACTGAAGAAATGAATTTAAAATTTTAATATAAAAAAAGAATTTATAATAACGGAAGACGTGCAGCATGGCCTAAAGTGACCAATGACTGTATAAAAGTAATAAATACGGAAGACATAATATGACTAATGAAAAAATAATTAATACGGAAGACGTGGCAGCATGGCCTAAAGGTCTTAGCCGGCCCCAGAATGGGGCAAATAAACTTAAAAAAAAATAATAGAGGTTGGCGGGAACGGTCGGAGGGGGAAGCCGCGCTTTTAGAGGGTTCCCTCCAATCTTTAAGTTCAAAATGTATAATATAATGTAAAAATGTACAATTTGTAAATTAATTAAAGTGTAAATATTACTTAGTTGTATGTAAATGTGATTTAGTGAGTAAACTATACTAGTGGAAGACTATGGTAGTGTTTTGTCACGACAGAAGAGGCAGAGGCCTGAACAACAAAGAAAATTGAAGACGAAACTAGAAAAAGACATGAAATATTAAGATATGGGTTTACTAGGTACATAATATAAGACTAGTATAAAATATAGAGGTAAAAAAAAAGAATAATAAAAATACTTTTTGCACTGTCGTAGAAGTTTTGGCGCCAACATAAAATAAAATGATTTCGGTGTTCAGAATTTTAGTTCAGAATTTGTGTGAAAATAATCGTAATTCAAGGATGTGACGTACTATAAAACAAATTAACGGAGAAACATACATAATATAAAAACTTCAAGAAATTAAAACTAAAGACGTATTGAAGGACTCAAATAACCTTTGTACGTATCAGTGAAGGAAATGACTTTTAAAAAGGGGGAGACAATATGTTCTGAAACTGAAGAAATGAATTTAAAATTTTAATATGAAAAAGAATTTATTATTACGGAAGACTTGGCAGCATGGCCGAAAGGTCTTAGCCGGCTCCAGAAAGGGGCAAATTTACCTAAAAAAAATAGAGTTTTTGGCGCCATCGTGAATGAAGATGGTCGTAATTTTTTCACAATTATTGAATTTAGTGTAAAATATGAGTAAAATTGGTTAATTTAGGTGGGAATCAGTTTAATTTTGTTTAGTGAAAGTGCACAAACGAAATAATCATGAAGAAATAAGTGTATCGTGTATTTCCTTGCTGCCGCCAAATCTCAATAGACGAGCTTGTGTAAAGTGACCACCTCTTTACTCAAGAGACTGACGTGGCTTTGTAAATAGTGACTAATGGCTGTATAAGAATAATTATTACAGAAAACATTTGCCTAATTGTCACTAGTGAGTCTAGTGACTGTATAAGAATTTATTAATACAGAAGACGTGGCAGCATGGCTTAAAGGTCTTAGCCGACCCCAGAAAGGGGCAAATTAACTTACAAAAAAAATAGGAAAGTGTCAAAGTCAGCTGTCAAATGCCAACAAATTGCCAAACAATTTAAATTTTCAAGTCAAAACAAAACTAGGACGTCTTTTTTTTACTCATCTTGCAATCACCTAAAATGGGAGATCAGAATTTGTTTGTAGAAAGAAACTAATGTGTGTTGAAACATTTGAGCGAACATACGTGTATATTTACATTTTTGAATAAAATAGACAGTGCCAAAGTTATAGATACAAACTAGTAAAACTTCTAAATATACGGTCAATTTACTTAAATAAATAAAATAAATCATGAATCCTTTAACTTATTCCAAAATTTTTGCTATTGGAAGTCGGATGAAGAGTTTAAAGACTGTTTCTCAATGGTAAGTGTTAAAACTATCTTACATTGTTTAAAAAAATAAGAATTTTGGTAACCTTCAATATAAAGGACATTGCAATCAACTTTCACTGCAATATTTAGAAAGTTATAGATAAGTGAGTGACACACAATATGGGAAAAATCTGGAAGTACCTTTAAAAAAAATTAAAAATATTTCACTGACATTGCACAGTAAATAAAAAATAGAATAGTTTTAAATTTTGTACACTTATCAAATCAATAAATTTTGATACAACTAATTAAATAAATAATTGGAAGTGATACTTCCTCCTATTTATTCTTAACCAAATTGTCTATAATTTTCAATTTGTCTTCTTAGAACTTTAATTCATTTTTAATTTCAAGCTGGTGCTTCTTGTAGGGTCACATTTAAATTCAATTAGGATCTAACTGTTGGTTTTTGAGTGCTTAATAATTCATAATAAAATGTTTTGATTGATACCTACTCATGATTGTAAGAGAAATTGAGATGTTTTATAAAAATGTAGTCTATATCATATAAACATAATATTTGGAAAAAATAATAAGCAATATTTATACTTTGTTAGTTAATAAACCTTGTTAATGTTACATTTGTATTAAAATTTATTCCTGTTATATCAATTCCACTTGTATGTGTTTTTTCTTGAAGAAAGATGAAATAAAACATTGTTTTAATTAATAACATTGTAATGTAATAATCCTTATTTCTTTAAATCATACCTAATTTCAATTTCTGTCCTTTTTTTATTATCTTTTGCACATTATTTTTAAAATCTTTAACTAAATACCATACTAACTTTAAAAACAAGTATCTAATAATTATAAATTATAAAACCTTATAGTCTAATTTAATGTCACAAATGATACAGAGACTTAACATCATATTTTGTTAATTGTAAAGATTAACATTTGACTCCTGTTTGCAACATCATTACTATGGTGCATGTATTAGGAACTTTAGTAGTCTCAGCTAGTCTATTACCAAAATTAATCCTAGACATCCTAGAAAACTGGGAACTGGGATCTGTTAGTTCACACCTACTATGCTAATTTGAATCATATTCGTATTGCTTAAAGAATAAGGCCCTTACTGTTTAAAAAACTTAAAATCTAAATTTAAATAAATTCTAACTTAAAATAGGTTTAAAATTAAAAATATATTGTAAAGGACAATCTGATGGTGCAAGAGCAAAGTCACAGACACAAGCTTTATTCCATTTTGTACCTAAAATAAAACACTTTCTTTTGTATGTATTCACGTTGAAACTTGGTAACTAAGTTGCTTAAACCAGCAGAGCATCTATGATTAGCCATAGGTACTTGTTCCACAATACATATACTTATAAATAGTACCTCATTTAGTCAACACTAACATCGGAATACTAGACCTCGAAGGTAAAATGTAATAAATGTAACTTGATATTTTTTCTGTTACTGACTCTTAAGGTGATAATTTACCATTACCACATTACCTACAATAACAACCATACAAAAAGTAATCATTTTATTAAATACACCTTGACCACCACTATGTCTGATCTTATTAAAATTTATTTGGGATAAAATCCGATTTACAAACTACTGTTCGATAAAATACCATCAAAATCCATTTTTTAATGGCAGAGTATTTGAGTAACAAGCATACAAGAAAACATACAAAGAAAAGAAAAAAACGAAAAAACCAAATAACCTCCATCTTTTATATTCAGTTAAATACCTTAAAGCAAGAGTGAATAGGCTTGTTCTATAGCTTAGTAGGTACGCCACCTTAGACCCGCCAAATTTCGAAAAATTTAAACTCAGCCAAACCATAAAAATTTAAGAAATCTATGGATCCACCTCATACGGAATTCGGAATTTTTGCGCACTGAATTTGGGTGGATTTGTATGAGCGAAATTGCGTTTCGAAGCGGGATACCGTAAGTAAAACATTCCGCAAGTATGTGACCGACCTTAGACATTAGGCTTTTGAGTTATGATCTTTAGGTTCAGGATCATCACATTGAGCTATCCCTCTTATCTGAAAAATGTATTTTGAAGAAAACATATTTACTTTCTGATTTATCATACACATTAATTTTTAATGTGAATTTAAATAAGTTTATAAACTTATTTTCTAAATAAGTTAGAAGTACTCAATGTTCAGAAAAACAGATGCACTAAAAGTTTCACTAGTATTTTTCACGACTTTTTCTTGCATCGTAAATTTTTGGCCTGAGCTCTTCATTACGTGAAGAGTAATAGAATAAACGGTTCGGTTTCGTCCTTCGACAAAACAGTGCCACATACCACGTACATACGTGTAACGTTTAAATACACATACATACGTGTAAAGTTAACATAATGACTAGTATCTTAGGCCAATGTGTAGAACAAACGTATCATAGACTAATTGGTAATATGTAGATAGTTGACATCCAAATGCAGAACTATCAGTACAATGTGTCAACAGTGCCTACTGGGGATTGGGGTTCGTATGTTACCGCTTGTGTATTCCGGTCATAAGATAAAATATTCCCACATCGCAATACTTTGAATGCAGGATCAGTAGAGAAAATTGATGTACTAGTATCTAGATTACCACGTACTTACATACACATGCATATTTTCACGCCAAGTCCTTGGTGAGGTAAGCAGAGAGTATCGAGTGTCAAATCTCATGATCCTGGCAGACCTGTCTGGCTTCGTCCAGTTTAATTACCCTTGGCAATGTCATAAACCTTGGCCTGGTTACCTACATCCATCTACATTCGCAATGTATAATCTTTCATGTCATTCTTTCTACATGGCCTAACCATCGAAGATTGCCCTTTCACAGTTACACCAACACTTTTTTCAATCCCGCTCTTTTTCGTATCTCACTGTTAAGAATGCGATCAATGAGCGTTACACGTAAATTCTATTCTCAACTTCGAATTCCAGTTTTCGGGGATCGAGAAAAAATATGGACGCATTTGATTATTGAAGTTCCTGTACTCAATACATTGAGTAAAATTAACTAGTTTTGGGCATTTGGTGCAATGAAAATGTACAAGTGAAAATTCTAAAATAAATTAGTACATCGCGTGTTTTCTGGTTGCCGCGAAATCTCACTCCTTGGGCTAGATAAGGATGCTACCGCTATGCATAAGACACTGATATCACTATTTTTTATTAAATAAGCTTGATTTTGAGGAAATCGGGCAAATACTTGGTGCAAATTTATTATATAAATTTGACTAATGGCAAATGCCCACATCATCATCAGCCGGAAGACATCCACAGCTAGACATAGGCCTCCTCCAAAGAGCGCCACAAAGTCACGATTACCAGCCGCTTGTATCAGCGACTCCCCGCAAATGTCCACTTAAATGTCTAAAACTGAAATAAAAAGACTCCAAAATTTCGCAATTATACTCGTAACGTCGGTCTCTTATTATTTGCGCTGATTCTATTAAAATTCATCAGATTCCAAACTGGTACTGATTTTATAAGTTTAAGGAGCGGAATAAATAATTGCGATGTATGTACACAGGTTGGATTCATTTATATGTGTCAATCAGCACCAGCTCTGGACTTTGATCAGAGCAGAGCCAGAGACTTTCAACGCACTTCTGTCAGTGTTCACAGCATACATTTTTGGTTGTATTCATAAACCCTTCTATACCTTGTTTTATGTGAGCGACCAGCCAACAAACACTCTGGTCTCTTGGTGGAAGGAAACGACCGTGACCTATAGACGCCATAAATGTTACAGGTGCGTCGCTGTCTCGTTTCTTTGCCAGCTACCCTACCCTCCGGACTGAAATTTGCAACTGTCATTATGTCATTATTTGCTATTAACCGGCCCAGTTGTTTTGTTAGTAATGACTTATTTAATCTTTGCTCATCTCTTTCGAGTTACTTAGCAGGAAAGCAGATGGTTTGTTCTATTCAGTGGACCCGAACCAACACTGGTAACCTGGCACCTATAAAGTGACTTCTCCTCTTTCTATACTCAAAGGCTAGCCCTGATGTCGAAGTAGGAAAGCGTACTCTAGATTCTTGCGCTTATGCTTAATAAACACTGAGATTTTATTAAGACCGCCTTGTTGGTCGAGAGGCTAGAGTACACGTAACACGCCTTACTTACCAACCGTGAGGCTATGGTTTGTTTTCCGACGAGGGCGCGCATTTAAGTGTGATAAACATTTAGATATACGAGGAGTTTCAAAAATTGAGCGCAACAGTAAAAAAATATGCTTTAAAATTTCACACCCATGTATTGTAATATTTTTAATGGGATTCGAAAGCAAATCTTTTCTTGATTTAGAAATATTACTTTGTTTTTGGTTATTATTGGAAAAAAATATAAAATAAGACAACAAGTGTGATAAATTTGTCAGTTTTGTTACTATATTCAATATCCAAAATAAATGAAACTATGATATGTTTTCGAAATCCAAAATATATTTAGGAACAATATGGTCTTTTGCTATCTATCTATATTTAATGAAATTAAGCTTATAAAATAATAAAACTCTCAAAAAGATGAAAATTTGTTCAGGTTTGTTACGAAATGTCCAAAAACAACATTTGTTTTTCATGTTACTAATGAAATATTATTGTTAGCCTTTCAAGAACTAAATCAGCTAATCGTAAATGTGTTTTCATTTGAATAAATGCAGTTTTACTTTAAACATTTAGTGGATAAGGGCCAAATATATCTGATTTTTAGCAAATTTTTTAGGGGACAGTAACAAAACGGACGGTAACAAAATCGTAAGGCATAGTTCACAAAGATGTAATTATTATCAAAAATTTTTTTATGAGTACCTAGTATCGAATATTTCTGGTAAATAAAAACATCAAGACTGTCTAGGGATATTTTTAATTTACTTAATTATCTCAAAATTTATTGATGATAACATCTAACATGTACTTACATATTTTTATAAAACCTCTTTGAACTTATTGTTTTGTGTTTTTTGTGTAACAATTTTAGATTGAAATAAAAAAAAAACGTAAAGTAATGGTAAAACTAACAATGAATGTTTTTCTCAAGAAACTGTGAAAAATAAGGAACTTTTAACATTTATGTGATAAATAAGTAGTCTGTAAACCCACCCATGACATTTATAACGGTCCTGTAGCGATTTTTCATACTTTGGATTTAGTTATCTAAGTCTTGCTGCGGTATATCGTCCAAGGTCCGACTAAAATGCAAAAAAAGTTGCTCTTCTGTCTCAATCTTTGCAGGAAAATTCTTCAAAATGCTTGGCACTTGTTGCTATCTGTTTACCCCATGAGGGACCTGGGGTTATGGAATAAATACAAATTTTAATAAGAACGCCTACAAAGCTACTTTAGCAAATAAAGAATGTTAGCCACCAGACAGAGAGGAGGCAGTAATACTATTAAATATTATTTTTAAATATCTTTAAAAATCTAATAAACAAAATTATTGCGCCGGCACTGGGTCTTTTTGACCTATCGTTGTCATAAACTGTGTTTAAATCACAGAGTACAGTAATAATTCTTCAAAGTTTAAATTATCATTATCATATAATATAGACAAGCTTTATGCTGTCGGTTTTGTTACTTTGTCAGTCAGTCTATATGTTACGGTAAATGTAGTAAGAAAACGGAAGTAACATATTGAGACCTACTTTCATTCGAAAAAATGTAACAATTCAATTTCTATTCTAAATAAATAAAATTAAACATTTTAAGATCCGTCTGAAAATTACATATACTCGTATGATATTCATTTATAAAAATGTGTTCTATGGTAAGATATACTAGAATAACAAACCTGACCATAAATTTTTATTCGGTTCAGCCGGTTGCACAAACCTTCGCATACCGCCGAAAGAAGACAAAGTTAATGTAAGTTTTTTAAATAGCCGTCATTTATTAGTATCGTAGTATTTTTTTTCAATAACAACTAAAACTGTTTGGTAGTTAATCTATTTAAAACTGTGGTAACAAAATCGAAATGTCCGGAATTTCAAAACTTCGGGGACAAGCAACATTAAATCATAATATAAAAATGTTTAAGTATTTAGCAAAACTGGACCCAAGAAGCTGTTAAATAATTTTCAACAAAACAAGTCAAGGGAAAACCTAGACTAAGAGCAGAATAATTTGACTTAAAGTGTGTCATTCGACCTGGGGACATACAAGAAAATGAGGATTCACTTTAATAAATATTGTTTTATAAAAAAATGGTTATTTTATATAATTTGAATTTATAATAATAAAAAAGTATGAAAGTTTGTTTACTAACTACAAAATAAATCAACTTGATTAATAATAACTACTTGAAATAAAAAATATATGATTTGTGTGGGACATGCCAAAATGACTGTTGTGCT
The DNA here is from genome assembly GCA_002245505.1 of Calephelis nemesis. Taxonomy (NCBI): domain Eukaryota; kingdom Metazoa; phylum Arthropoda; class Insecta; order Lepidoptera; family Riodinidae; genus Calephelis; species Calephelis nemesis. The sequence goes on along the minus strand of NJDD01004506.1, from coordinate 92,551 downwards.
CTATTTTTGAAACTCCTCATATACATTTCTGGGTCTGGGTGTACTTATTAAAGAAAGAAAAAGAAAAAATATTGATTTGCGGAATATGAGTGTTACAAAGATGTTACAAAATTAAGCGTTCCAACATATTCCACCAACTTGTGGTGTGCAAATATTTTAATAGGTTTTATCAAATTACTAATTTTAATTATTTAGTTATTTAGCCTCTGTGGTCTAGCGGTTCAGTTGTTGGACTTGACTGCATGAGGTCCCGGGTCGAGCAAAAAAAAGAAAATTGGGTTTTTCCAATTTTCTAATAAAAAAAATATGTTGCTCGGGATCGGATATGTGCCCGGTTGGCGATAGGCTTGCCACCTATCTCATTGTGGGACTTAGTATCTTTGGCTAGTCGTGGGTGCCCTGTGTGCCTCTGCCAACCTATTCAGAGATACGGGCGTAAAGATACTTTTTTATTTACACACTGTTTTTTGTGATGACTTCGAGATAACATGATTATTTATTAATACAACCAAATTTTTAGAATGTAAATTAATTTATGCCTTATATCTACCGTAAACTACCCCCGTAAATTTATGCTGTATTAGTATCGTTGGCTCTTTTTTTATATACAAGAGGAGGCAAACGAGCTAGTTGGTCACCTGATGATGATGGAATGTGATCACCACCGCCCGCGGACATCCGAGATACCAAGAGTATCACAGATGCGTTGCCCGCCTTTAAGGAATGAACGAGTATGCTTTTTCTTGAATGTACCTAAGTCATGTTCGTTTGAAAATACCGCCCTTGGTAACTGATTCCACAAAGGTTGTGTGAGACTAACAATATACAAGAATACAATTTGCTTACTTTGAGGTTAGATTAAATTTGTGTAATTTTTCCAAGGATATTTATTTGTTTAAAGATGAAGCCTGCAAGGGTCTAGGTACTAGACAAACAAATTCTATTAATAATTATTGTTTATTGTAATGAACCCCTTGTGACCTTCTCGAGCACTTTTTGCTTAAGACGTTGTTAAGTTCCAATTAACGTCTTATCACGTAAGTCTTGAAGAATGGTCGTTTGAAGTTGTTACTTGCGTGGTAATACCTAGTTTACCTCATTATCTTACTGAAACAACACGTCGTCGAATAAGTACAGGTAAAATATATTTTTTTAATTAATCTTATCTAGTTTTTAACCCGAATCCAGCCAAGCAAGGAAGGCTAAAACTATTTTAAAACTTTGTTAATGTATGTGTGATTTACTTGATAGCTATTTTCGAAGAACTGATTTTTATACAGTTGATGATTAAAGGTTATTTTTTAAAAATATTTTTTAAAATATGTTATTTTAAAACTCTGTTAATATATATGTGTGATTTGCTTGAGAGCTGTTTTCGACGAGGTGATTTTTATACAGTTGATGATTAAAGGTTTTTTTGTTGTGCGATTATTATAATTTATTATATACTAGCTGAGCCCTCGACTTCGTCCGTGTGGAATTTAACAATGCCTATGTTAGTAATGGTAAAGAGAAAAATACACAGCTTCGTTAAATAAAGTGCATAAGGCTGTCAGTTAATCGAATAACTTTGGCATAGTCTAAGGTTCCGACGACCATCAAACCTTCACCAAGGTGTGTTAAATAGGTCACTAAATATAAAATAAATATATTCTAAATGGGTAATTCCAAAATATTCCAAACTAGCGGCCCGCCTCGGCTTCGCGCGGGTATATAAAATACATAATAACCTTCCTATTCAATCACTTTATGTACAAATAAAGAGCCTTTTCTAGCTGTAGTATTTTATTTTAAAAATCAAATCTTTCCTCTATATATCTACCTAGTATTAGTATAGAAAAAATATTAATCACAAGTACGAATGCTCTAGAATATGCAAACGTTATGATAACTATTTTTGTTAGGAAAAATCCTAGTTCTTTTTGTTACGTTAGGATAACGTTGGTTAGATTTTATTACTTTTATATTGCGAATAAACCCAACGCATTTATAAGTGTTTTTCATATTGTACAAAAGTCATTTCCGTGTAGCTGAAGTTTTAGGCCCGCCACACATCAAAATTCATTTATGGAATCTCGTTTTGAAATTCCGAAACCAAATAGCGCCACTTACAAATCAACTCAAATTCCGTACCGAAAATTTCCTGAAGTGTGTGACAAATCCATAGCTTTGTTTGGATTTGTCGCGTCTGAAATTTTTCCGAAACAGAAAACCGTAACAAAATTCCGGACGTGTGTAACGGGCTTTACTTGGTGTTTTATACACTAAAATTTTTCTTACCATTCTTCTTAATTATCTTCTTGCAAAGCAAACAAAAAAAATGTTAAGTAAATGCAACGATAATTTTATTTATGCCTATTTAATCCAGATAAATAAAATTGTAAGAGATGTAAAAACGTGAGGCAGGGTAATAACTAATAAGAAATCTAGAGATACTTATTCTAGTATGGAGCTTATATTAAGCAAAGTCCGGTGAAGTTGCGAAAACCACGAAATTAGCAATACACTAGTCACGAAAAAAGTCAAGCTCAATAAGAGTTTGAAGAATTTTGAATTAGAGACGGACAGGAAAAGAAAGACAAAGAATGAAGTATAACGACGGGAAATAGGAGATGATTCCTATTTCAAGGGGAATTAATAGTCAAAGTTAAGTCGCCTCTGTGGTCTAGCTGTCCGGGTGTTGGACTTGACTGCATGAGGTCTCGGGTTCGAATCCCGTGTCGGCCAACAAAAAGAAAATTGGGTTTTTCCAATTTTCTTTTTGTTAGCCGGTTGGCGATAGGCTTGCCACCTATCACATTGTGGGACTAAGTGTCTTCGGCTAGTCGTGGGTGACCTGGTTGTGCCTCTGCCTACCTCTTCGGGGATATAGGCGTGAAGATTTAACAGTCAAAAGTAATTTAAGTTTTAAAATACCAAGCCGACCCGGCGAACTTCGTCTCTGCCTGATATGGACGACCAATGACATGAAATACGCAAAGGATAGATATTGTTCTTTTACGTATTTACTTTCCAAATTTCACAGTTTTTTTCTAGTGTAGCAGTGTGTTTATAACAAATGATCTTATTATTATTATTTCTGTGGAGGTTGACTCAAGTTACCAACGTAATCATTGGATTCGATTTCAAAAATGTTTAATAAAAATAAAATTTCAAGTAGTTAACACACAACGGATATTCCTAACTATCTGTTCAAAGTGAAATGACTTTTATAATATATATTTTTCTCATATCCGACTAAAATTAGACGATGTCTTTTAGGAAAAGAGGTCTTTTATAATGGATGTGTCACGTCAAAATTATGTTTATTTTGTATGAAAACTAAATTTTCTTTTATTAATCAAAAACATCATAAAATATTAAGTGTCGCATTAACGCTTTCGCGTCGTAACGCCTAGTGTGATCTTATCTTAATAAAAGAGGACACTTAGATCGAACGTTGAAATGCGTAAGCGACCTCGGAAATATGTGGAAAATAGTTGTTGGAGACGTAGTCTGCTACAAGCGTCTTACCTTATCCTAGTTTTAGTCTTAAAGCGTACCAAAATATAATTATTAAAACTTAACTTTGTTTCACCGTACCCTATCAGGTACAGAAGCGCTATATGAGGTAGCAGACACTTGATATTAGACTACGTCTCTAACACATTATTTTCTCCAAATTTCGAAGGTGCTCCACGAGTTCAACATTTTAAAGTTTGTTCTGAGCATGGATTCAAGAGATGTCTATGGTTTTAAGCGACCTCTTATATTGTGATGAGATCTCACTTAGATGACGCAGATTGCGACCCAATTTAAAAACCTGTTGTTATGCTACCACTTCTATTTTATACTGCATAGATTTAAATTGTATGTTATTGTATTGTCTACTAGCTGTTCCCGCGAACTTCGTTCCGCCCATTCAGTTTGTATGGGAAAAATTAAAATGTTGTTTTTCCCAGTTTCCTTACAATTGAACAGAATAAAAAAGTATCCTATGTCCTTCTCCCGGTTCTAAGCTACTTCCCCACCAATTTGCAGCAGCCTAATCGGTTCAGCCGTTATTGAGTTATAAATAGTGTAACTAACACCACTTTCTTTTATAAATATAAGATAAAACAAAAACAGTTAAACAATTATTGTATTACAAGTTTTTCTCGAGTTATTTACTTTTTCTAAGCGAGATGTGCTGGTTACCGTCTTTCTTGCTGGGTTTCTTAATTCGGACGCCTCTAATATAATAACACTACGTCACACTTGAAGCGCGCATCGTGCAACTTTGAATATTCTTCATGTTAAAACTGTTTAGAATTTTGGAACGACACTAAAACAATGATATCACAAAACCTTAAACTTAATTTTTAAGAAATTTCAATGATTATGCCATTAATTTTTTTGTAAACTAGCTGACCCGACAGACGTTGTTCTGTTTTAATGATTGAACATTGAATTATTTTTATATGAATCTACTTCTGCCAACAACCTTAATAACAAAAAATAATTAGCAAAATTAGTGCATTCCTTCACGGGGGCTGCGATGACTAATAGAAATGAGGATTCATTTTTATATAAAAGAGAAGAATCATGTCTCAGCGCTTTAATCGTCTAGTGCGCTAGATAATGCCTAGTATGACCCAACCTTTAGCCTAGAAGTTAACTGCAACATCTCGTCCATATTTCTTACTGTAAAATCCGTTTGCTTTGTAAACTTTTAAAAACGTTACCATTAGTATCTAGTCAGATACTAATACCTTTACTTTAACCTTGGCTAATTGTGATCATTATAAACAAATTAATTGCTAATAATTGTCTTATTCTGTACATAAACTATTACACGTTATAGGTCATAAAAAATGCTAAAGTTATATAAATATCCGCTAAGGAACCGTGACGGTTTCATTATTTAACTTTCGTAAGTCGTTTTTTTTTATTATTTTACAAGCATTTACCTGCTGCTTCGTTAGTAGTATATACTAAGTTTTATTACAGCGTAGGAGATCTGCGGACAAGTCTATGGCTCACCTGATGGTAAGAAATGACCGTGTCCTATATACACCATGAATGTTACAGGTGAGATGCTGTCTAGTGGCCGGCCTCTAATAAAATGATTCAAGAAAGGTCATGCTGGAATCAAATTTAAAAATAGTTGAGGTTGATCTTCAAGTTATAGTAGTACTATTTAAATTATGCTTAAATTATGCGCTTCGGCTATATTTGTCAAGCTACGGATATCCGAATGTATTTTAAAGATATCTATATAGAGTTGTTATCACATAATTTAATCATTTCGCTTAAATTTAGATTAGGTCAGTCAGTCTAAAAATTAAAGTATAAACTGTTAAAAGAGTAAAAAGTGTAAAGCCGAAGCGCATAATTTAAATAGTATTACTGTACATGTGTGCCAAGTTTTGAATCCAATTCAACGTAATGAAAATCTTCCCCGTGTTGGTCCGGGCTCCTTTGCAAAACAGACCATCTGCCTTCCTGCCAGACAGCTCTTAAAAGGCGAGCTCTTATAGAAATATCAAATAAAAAACTATTTTTGTACGTCTAAAATAACCAACGAACAAAGAAAATTCAAAACATTTGAATAATAATACATCTTGTATGCCGTTCAAATCGGATCTATGAATATGGTAATGGGTTGACAGACGGAAAATGAAAATAAGATTTATATATTATGTGTTATACGTCTTATGCAAGTTCGTATATATTTATAGATTGTTACACAAGTACAGAGATTTTTTTCATAATTCATGCTTTTATTTAAATTGACACGTTAGTGAGTATTTCATCGTTAGATTAGATTTTGAACTCTTTGATATTAAACGATTAAACTAAAATTTCATTTATACCTTTAGTTCTGTTGACATTGCAATTATACAATATTTTTGTAAATCCAAAACGGTAAATAAAAAAGTCTGAAGGGGGTGACATTATATCT
>NJDD01004506.1:67515-82945 GCA_002245505.1 Calephelis nemesis | reverse complement strand
TACACACACAGACACGTCAAACTTATAAAACCTCTCGTTTTGCGTCAGAGGATAAAACAATGTCACTACAGTGATGATCACTGTCGAGTTCTGTCGAGTTCTGTCAAGTACCCTGCCTTACCTTACTAGTTCTATATGTAGTAGTCGAGAACGTGCCAGTAACATCTATCGTCTCTATAGGCGACGCTTGTCTCTTACTTAAAGACGTCTGTTTCTTCGTTATCTTTGGACATGAAAAACTTATTCACCTTTTATTTTATACGAGATAGATATAAAAATGTCAAAGCTATTAAGAGTTGTAGATTACCACATGCTTTGACAACGTGCTGTCTTGTATTCGAAGTTTATTGAAATAATTTTGTCATCATGCAAATAATGACGATGGTGAAGATGACGATGATTGAGCAATGTTTTTTTAATGTGAGAGGTCAGCGAATAAGCACACGGGTTTTCTGACGGTAAAAGAAAACCTTGGCCTATAGATACCGTAGACGCTGTCCTGTTTTTTTATGATATTTATTGGAAGACAAACAAGCAGACGGATTTCCTGATGGTAAGAAACCCACGCCGCCTAGAGACACCAAAGGTGGTAATGATGCATTACCAACCTGAGGTCGCTATGTTAGGCCTGGAGCAAAGGTAAGTTTACCGGATTCCTTACCCTCCAAAATGGAACACATCGTGACATTATGGCGGCAGGAATAGGTAAGGCGGTGGTACCAATCCGGGTGAGTCGCTGCGAAACTCTACCACCTAGTCGGAAGTAATCTGGATGTTATTGTATAAGTCTACCGGCTACCCTGCCCACTTGACCGGAACATGATAAAGTCATTATGGCGGCAGCAATAGGTAACCCGGGCAAGTTGCTGCAGAATTTATTTCCTTTTTTTTTTGGAATGAAGTTCCTTATCGTTCGGTACATGCACTGAATGGAGTGGGTGCGAGATCGAGCGTTACAATATTTTTCCTGACGCTCATGCTTTTGCACACCTTTTTTATCTCGCAAAGTAATAAAAGGGGTGTTATAAGTTTGACGTGTCTGTGTGTGTGGCATGATAACTTTTGAACGGATAGACCGATTTCGATGCGGATTTTTCATTTTATACATTTTATTTATTTTTTTGCATTTTATATATTTATGGTATTGGTAGGCAAACAATAAATTATTTTATAGGATTCCTTGCATTTATTTGGAACTAAATGTCAATAATCCGCTAGTACCATGTTTAATAGTACCTTAAATGGCATATCCGATTCCATTTTGCCTGAAATTTAGATTCAAGAGTAACCCTTTAAAACGGTACTTTCGTGACTGGTTGATTTATAATAAACAAATGTTAAAAAAAAATCCTAGCTAAATAATAGATTTAGGCAGATGGCTCAGAAACTATTATGGCGTTTAAAGATTTATTACTTATAGCGTACCTGAACCATAAGTATCTAACTAACCGGTACCTTAAGTAGCACTAATTACCATATACATGTAATGGCATGCATACATCTGCATTCTTTTGTTAATCGACTTATAATTGCAGATCATTGGTAGTATCTACGCTTATTTAATTTTTTTTTACTCTAGGAAGTTAAAGGTATTTTTATGTGAAAATCAGTGAATAAGCTTACGACTCTCCCAATGGTAGGAGACAACCATGACCTATTAAGTTATTACGTGCCATAAAAAAGTGGGGCCTGATTAGTTTAAGTTCACCTTTTGCCTCATTATCATCATCTAAACTCGACTACGATAAGGGAGAGCACTGAAGTTGAAACGGTAATATACAGGGTTACATTTAAAAGACCACCCAATTTTGAGAGACCGTTGGGAATAGATAATAGTTTCGATCTTTGAAGTAATTAAAAATAAAGTACATATATGTATTTTTATCCCGTACAAATGTATGGCCACAACGGAAACAAGGCTTTCAACTGGTTTCCGCTGACCGCAATCACATGCGCAGGCCGGTGACGTCATGACACGTACTAGGTACGCGTACGACAGCGTGATAACAATCCAAGTGTTAACGCGGACTATATTAAACGATGTTGTATGCTTATGAAAGTAAATGTTAGAATTTGGCAACAATATTTAAAACTAGCTTTCCCGGCGAACTTCTTTCCGCCCGTTCAGTGAAAAAGTAAAATATTGTTTTTCTTAGTTTTCTCGCAAGTTTTTTTCCTTTTTCTTATCTTTTAAACCTTCCCTGGACTTGAATAAATAATTCAAAACCAAAATTAGCAAAATCGGTTCAGCCGTTCTCGAGTTTTAGCGAGACTAACGAACAACAATTGATTTTTATATATATAGACTAGCTGTCCCGGCGAACTTCGTTCCATCCATTCAGTTTGTATGGGAAAAAGTAAAATGTTGTTTTTCCTTGTTTCCTCGCAGGTTTCCCTGTTTTCTTATCTTTTAAACCTTCCCTGGACTTGAAAAATAATTCAAAACCAAAATTAGCGAAATCGGTTCAGCCGTTCTCGAGTTTTGGCGAGACTAACGAACAGCATTTGATTTTTATACACATATATATGTAGATGTATTATCATTTTAGCCCTAACTTCCTTGTATTAAAATTTGACCGGTCCTTTGAAAGTAGCCATGTTGCAGTCTACCATTTGTTTTTTTTTGGGATATTTATAATTTTTTGTATTTGTTCAGGAATATTTTTTTTGTATTTTCTGTTAGGGTTTTACATGGGGGCTCAAAAGAGCTCAACATTTGTGTTATTTATAGAATCTATACTTTTTAAACGTTCTTGTTTATATGAAAATTTTACTTTATTTACAGGTGTTAGAGTACAATTTACAAGGAGGCAAAGTGGCACGGGGTTTGGCAACAGTGTATTCGTACGAAACACTTGCAAGGCCCGAGCACATCACCGATGAGTCCTTACATATGAGCAGGGTCGTCGGGTGGTGTGTTGAAATGGTAAGCTTTTCACTGTACTACCAAAATATAAATATTCTTAAAATGAGGACACGCACACTCACACATCCTTATTAAAAATTGAAAATACACAATTTCCAATTTTTTTTGTTGCCCGACCCGGGATAAAACCTGGGACCACAAGAAGTCAAGTCCGACACTGGGCTACTGGAACACAGAGGCGAAATTTGGCAGCATGCATTATTAAAATTATGTTGTCCAAATATTATTTTCTAGAAACGTAAAATAAAATATCGACAATTGTAATAGTAGATCACTATACAATTGAACATAAAATATGGTGTTCTTGGCAAGCATGAGGACTGTTATGACGTAACTTTAAATTGACGCCAAAATGAGCATAGACAAAAATTTCGTTAACTCTTTCGGCATACATAACATTATGAACATTTGTTAAAAAGAGGCAAAAATGCCGTTATCTCTTTCGACGTACATTTTGATAAAAGAGACAAAGAGATGTTGTTAAGTTATATGTCGACTCCAACGGTATTTATACAACTTAATTTGCTATAGAACATTATGAACTTCGTTATATATTCCTATTTCTATGGTAGGGCGCCATTTTGATTCGAAATTTCGAAACGGGATTTTGTAAAGTAACTCCGAGTGTATGTAGCGGACCTAGATCCAGTAAGTTACAGAAGTTTTATCTAGTATGTAGGTAAATATATAGGTAGTATTTAACACTACCTACAACTTGGTAGTAATTTAATACAAGCAGTATGTTTAGTAAATAAGGTGGTATTAGTCATAAGGCTAGGTGGTAGGCATTTTTTTATGTTTATGATATTGAAGGGCAAACAAGCAGACGAATTTTTTAAGGAACACGTTAACGACAAGCACTGACGTTATGGCGAAAGGAATAGATAAGGCGGTGGTACCAATCTGGTACATTTGCACACAGAACCTAAAATCCCTTTCATAACTCGCACTCACAACATCTATTCTAAAAAAAAGTATCTTCACGTTCATATCCCCGACATGGCATAACCAGGGCACCCATGAGTATAGTCCCACAATGTGATAGGTGACAAACCTATCGCCAACCGGGCACATATCCAATCCCGAGCAACATTTTTTTATTAGAAAATGGAAAATTCCAATTTTCTCTTTGATGCCCGATCCGGGATTCGAACCCGTGACTTCATGCAGTCAAGTCCAATAACTGAGCCGCTAGACCACAGAGGTGATAGCTGTGTCTCTCTTTTTTGTTCACTGTAATATTATAGTATAAACATAACTATATGCAGAATAACATACCTCCTTCCTGCTATCTCATGAATGGATGTGACACGATCTGAATAATTCATGAAAATTGATCTGAACCGGGCGCGAATTGGCGTCATCCTGGTTGAGAACCTCGTCCCTTGACCTGTCTTTATAAAATTATTATCTAGTTTCCATATGAATAGTAATATTTATAGATTTTGAAATAGGCTGTAACTCACAAACTACAGAAGACATTTCGTTTAAATCAATTTTCGTTTAAAGTTTTTTATGAACACTAGCGGCCCGCCCCAGCTTATGAAATGTACGTATAAACCTCCCTCTTCAATAACTCTATCTATTAAAAAAACCGCATCAAAATCCGTTGCGTAGTTTTAAAGATTTAAGCATTTTTTTATAGAAATCGAAAATTAATTCACAGACCACATCTACCTACCAAGTTTAAATTGCCTTTTCCTTGGGAATAAAGTAGCTATTTCGAACGAACGGGCGGATATTTGAAATCTGCTAGGGTTCCTTTTTACGGAATTCGGCTACGGTACCCTAAAAAATAGGAATTTTAATTTAAATTTCGAACAATCTCACTGGAAGTAAGTCAGTATTATTACATGGCAATAAAACTGACTCCAAAACAGGAGGTTCTCAATTCGATTTTATGTTTTTTTATATGTTACCCGTTTACTCGGCTAATAACGAACCGTTTTTGATATTTCTTTTTTGAAAAGGTAGATCATAATAACGAGGTGTATGTATGTCGATGATATCGTCGACATAAATAAAAATGTATGCTTATGTAAGGTAAGTTTTTAATGAGCGTCTCTATCCGAATTATCAGCTATCTTTCAAAAAAATAATTACCAAAACGCGACGTTTGTAGTAAGAATTGGAGTCTGTTTTGTTTTTAAATGTTAGCAATAGAAAAACATGATAATATAACATATTTTTACTCCCATCTAAACCGTACAATGTTTTGTTAATTTTCAATTTTAGTGCGCCTGTTTTGTTTATTTTTTTTTTCAGTTTATTTCAGTGAGGGCCATTTGCACGCGTTCCTGAGTTGTATTTAATAATGTGTTTAAATAATGCTTTAAATTAATAAACATAGCTATTGCTAGAAGAAGAAAAAAATCAAGTTAAAAGAAATGTCAATATGTGAATTGAATAAAATATGTAAAACAACAATGTCAGAATATATAAATAAAACATGAAAAGTAGCAAAAATAAAAACCTTTTATAATTTTTATTAAGTAACACAAAATATTGTAACAATTGGTGTTTATTAAATTTATTCTAGTATCTATTTAAGTATTTCTATGTATTGGTATCGTTGACTAACACAAGCATGTAATTTGCTTACTTTGGGGTTACTTTCAATTTGTGTAACTTGTCCATGAATATTTATTTATATTTATTTATTTTATTTTAAACACTAATTATTAGTAATTAATATATATCTACAGTACTGAGGGCATTCTAGCAAAAATGTCACTTCAGGCAAACAATAAAATAAAATCAGTATTTTATTTATATGTATTCCAGTATGATAAAGTATGATGATGAATTAAGAGTAATGTATTTAAAATCATCAATTCATCAAAAAAAAATCTTTCAAACTAAAAATAAAATGCAAAAAACTCAGATTTCAACCATTCCACTTATTACTCCCTTTTTCTGGTTCCCTGGTTCTATCGCTGTGAATGTTTCAGACAAACAGTATATATTTATTATCCAATACATTATTTTAAATATGCAGGCATTTCATTGTTTTAAATATATTTTAATTAATTTTTCTTAATAAATGTGCATAATATATATTCTATTCATATGCAATTGTGACTCGTCTCACCCTTCACAACCTAAAAATATATTTTGATAGTGGTCCCTGACGAACTTCCGTGGGTTCAGTTTGTATGAGAAAAAAAAAGTGATGTTTATTCCTAGTTTCCACGCAGTTTATCCCATTTTGTTATCCGTCACACCTTCCCTGGACTCCCACAAATAATTTAAAACTGAGATTAACCATATCGACCGAGTTACTGGAGAGTTGTATGCGTACAGGCGTACATACATTTTTGCGTCTTTTTTTGGTAAATGGTTATTATTCGCATACTTAATTTTTTATATTTATTTTGTAAGTTTTATGCTATCTGGTAACCTATGTGATCATTTTGAATATTGATCCTGGTAAAATTGAAAGCTAAATTACTCATTTTAGAAGTAAAAGTAAGTTCCAGTGTCCCCCCCCCTTCACTTTGAAATATCCCAATGGTAGAAACTAACTAAGAATCAAGTTTGCTTGCATTTTGTACATCAGTGCGTCTTCTGTACGAAGTTGACCAACCCGTCACGTTGAAATGGCCCAGTATTAGAAACTAACTAAGATTCAAGTTTGCTTGCATTTTGTACATTAGTGCGTCTTCTGTACGAAGTAATGTTACTTATTTTGTGGTACAAGTAGCAAACCTTATTAGTACTTGCTAGGTATCGGTATCATGATTATATCGTTATTATGAGTGCATGTACCCCACTTTGGAAGCAGTATTCATGTATCTAACGCAAGAACGCTAAATACCCCTATAAAGCTTATAGTATCGGTTCCAAGCCTTGTCTGGTAGAAATAATTGTTCATTTATTCAAATTTTCTAATAAATAAGTATAATAATAAATAAAAATGTTCAATAACCCTGACAAAACCTGTAAGCACGCAATTTATCTAAATACCATCTAGGTCACGTCAGTTTAAAAAAAAAACCTGGATTAAATTGGTCTATCCTTTTAAAAGCTACGATGCCACTGAAAGACAGACACGTCAAATTTTATCACTCCTCTTTTTCAGTTGGGAGTTGAAAATGTAGGAAAATAATCCAAATAATAAAAATTAAAAATGTATACGTAATGTAGCAAAAAACTATCTGAATCATGTCGTTTTCAAACAAAAAAAAATCGCATCGAATTCAGCGCATACGTTTAAAAGTCATGATACACATAAACAACTTATAACATAAAAAAAATGTTATAGGCTAGCAGCCAAACAGTCTCGTTTTTTAGGTGGCAATAAAATATATTTAAAATTTTTCAATTTAGCAGTTCTAAATTTAAAACATTACTGCCATGAAAGCATATATAACCTTTGTTGCACTTATCGAAAGTCATCACTTTTTGAATATATTATGGAATAGATAAATCTCGGGGCATTGATATTATTATAAAGATAGATGTTGAGATTGGGCCGAACATACAATCACAGTGACGTTCCTCACGACCATTCAAATGATAATTTTCACCGATTACCGCAAAGATTGACCATAAATAACTAAAGATTATCCATTGTTGCATCGAGTTTAAACAGGATGTGTACATACGTCTGACACATGGAAATAATTGACATGTCTTCAAGATAATCTCTAAGTCTTATCTGTAGGGTTACTCTTAAATCACTACTTCCTGCAAATTTGAAATTGGAATCGGAAATGTAATTATACTCTACTCTTGAACACGATACTAGCGAATTATTAACATTTACGGACAGTATTAATAACCTATCTAAAGATAAAGATAGACCTTCTAGGGTTTTCTTGCTAAGATATTTTTGTTATATATTAAAAAATAACAGCGGTCCCTGGCAATTGATTTAAAATAGCACGATCTCTTATCTTAGATAGGACAATAATATTGACCGTTAGTTAATACAATTATGATATCGGGTTCGTTAAAATGTTTTTCTTTTCCTTCTTAATCTACAAAAATCCTTTTTGTTTCAGTTACAATCATTCTTTTTGATGCTGGACGATATAATGGATGGTTCGACCAAGCGGCGTGGGGTCACGTGCTGGTATCTCGTTCCCAACGTTGGGATGGGCGCCATCAACGACTCCCTCCTCGTGTACGCTGTCATCCAGGAAATACTGAAGAAGTACTGTGGACATCTACCTCAATATCTCAGTATTATGGAGCATTTTAATGAGGTAATATTTGGAAATGTTTGTTTCCCCGCGGCTTCGGTCTCATCCCAAAATTTTTTAGTTATTTTCTTGGAAATCCTTTGAGATAAAAAAAATATTTTAAGTTGGGCCAGATTAAAGATATTTTCAAGTTTTATTAAAATCCATTGAGTGGTTTCGAAGTTGATCCAAAATATGCATCTTGACACAAGACTGGTATCACTACATAGTATAAAACAAAGTAGCTTCCTCTGTTCCTTTCTATGCTTGAAGTTCTATGCTTTAAAACTACAAAACGGATTTAGATTCGGTTTTTTTTAATAAAGTGATTGAAGAGGAAGGCTTAGTGCCCCGTGCGAAGCAGGGGCGGACCGCTTGTATATTATATAATAATGTTTTAATCTGTATATCTATATGTATCAATTACAGCTTTGTTATTGATTAAAGGTAGGTATTCTAAAAAATAATATAATATGTTACAGGGATACCTTTAACATCTTTTTTCTTATAAGTAAGTCTTTACTTTTTTAGACTTTTTATAATCGCATTTTATATGCAGTTGAGATTATAGATAGATCTAATTAAAGATCCAAGTTCAAACACAGGCTGTTTTTTTTTAATCAGCTACTAAAATTCTAAAAAGGGGGATGAATATATGAAAATCGTTACAATCCCACGGTGATGAAGTCGTAGATAAACAATTTAATTAGTATGCTACAATCTACCTGACATTCCAGTTTCAGTTTGCCAAAAAGTGCTTTCGATGTGTTTATAGGCGCCGCATATTTCTTGTGTTCCATTAGGAAATACGTTTGGTTAATTTCAAACATAAAATAAGCCATGCCACTATTTATTCCAGGCATTGTTATTCACAACAATGGGCCAACATTTAGATCTCTCCATGGCGCGCCACGATAAGGACGACTACTCTCTCTTTACATTAGAACGGTACAGTTCTATAGTTAAATATAAAACAGCCTACTACACATACAAGTTGCCGGTGTGCTTGGGCATGCTGCTGGCGAACATCACAGATAAGGAGATACACAGGCAAGCGGAGGATATATGCTTACAAATGGGACATTTGTTTCAAATACAGGTAATACTTTCCACGAGCTAATTAAATTCTATATATTCGTTTGGTTAGTACTGTTGTTTCCAAACTATGAATCTCGACTCCCCGAAATTTTGTGCAAAATTTGCGTAGAGATTCCTCTTGAAAAAAATAAATATTAGGTGCAGGGGGCCATAATTTCGTTCACTAGCTGACAATGACCGCGATGCAAATGCCAGTAGCGTTTCAACAACTAGCCCAAACTTTCATCTAAATTCTTATAATTAAATAAAAGCCAGAATAACCAGGTTCCATGGAAGCATGGACATTAATTTACATATATCATGCAATGTATATTCACATTTGTAAAATTACACTTGTAAGTTTCGACGTTACCCTTTTTATGGGACTGAATGTATGTAGGTTCTGAATACGAGTGTATGATATTTGTTTTACGTTACTAATTTTAATATTTCTTTAATAGACAGATAGGTCATAATTTCGAGGTAGTCCTATATTAATTTTATCTTGATTCGAATAGTGGTTTTTGAGATAAACTATAAATATTTTTCCCCGTGTTGGTCCGGGCTCCTTTGCAGAATAGACCATTTGCCTTTCTTGCCAGGCAGCTCGTAAAAGGCGAGCATAGGCTTACCGTCACTAACACCGTGACATCTGACTAGGCAGCGACTCGCCCAGATTGGTACCTTACCTATTCCTGCTGCCATAACGTCATGACGTGTTCCGGTTCGGAGGGTAAGGTTAACTTACTTTTAATTTTGAGAGAAATAGATAACACTTTCGAATTAAAAAAATATGTGTAAATTATTATTTTTATCCGATACAATCCCCCGTATTGGTCCTTGCTTCTTTGCAGAATAGACCATCTGCCTTCCTGCCAGGCAGCTCGTAAAAGGCGAGCATAGGCTTACCGTCACTAACACCGTCACATATGACTATGTGGTAGAGTTTCGCAGCGACTCACCCGGATTGGTACCTGCCGCCATAACGTCATGACGTGTTCTGGTTCGTAGGGTAGGGTAGCCGGTAAACTTACCTTTCCTCGAGGCCTAACATTCTGACCTCAGGTTGGCAACGCACCATGACCACCTTTGATGTCTCTAGGCGGCTTGAATTTCTTACCATCAGGAAATACGTCTGCTTGTTTGCCTTCCTATCATAAAAAAATTTATTATCTTTACTTTAACTCAAAAATTCTAGTGGGAAGTCGATCAAATCGAGCTGTGGTACCCAATGAAATAGTTGGAGTCGGTTTTTGCAGTTTTACTAATTATGTTATGCCAATTGATATATCTTTATATAGCATCATCAAGATCAGAGTAATTTAAAAGAGTGTTTGTAATAGGGTTCCACCAAGTGCCGCTGGAAAAAAATCAATTATCTATGTAATGAGATTCATCTGAGACGCAATAAATTTTTTGCAGAATACTTTGAGAACCTTGATTGCTTTGTGCTATAAATACTACGGAACAGAATATTTTTTTTGTATTTCTTTATACATTTCTTTTTATATGAACTTCTGGGGGGTACTCCAGTACAAGCACTGAATTGATTTTGATGTAACATGCAAGTCAGGATTTAGGACACTTGCTGTTGTCCGCGCTTCAGTCTTTGTTTTAACTTTGGAACCACTGAAACTATCTTAATCAAAATTAGCAGATTTCGGGATGTAACGACCCCATCGCTCTATAGTTGTATTGTATTGATTTAAATCCTCAATTAGTGCAGTCAGCTATAACTAGGTGTTAGAGAGCTGTGCATTAACTGTGCTCGCACTTTTCATTTTCATGTTGAAGTATAGTCAGTAGATTTGAGGTTGACTTGAAGATCGCAGAAGTTACTAACCATTAACATCTTTGGCTATATAGACGACGGTTGTTTCTTACTATCGAGAAAGAAGCCTGGCCTCTATCTTATAAATAACAGTAGTAATAAGTAAATTACCATGAAAGTGATGTTGGTTTTTCTTTTCAGGATGACTTCATAGACTGCTATGGCTCTGAAAGGATTACAGGTAAACTGGGAACAGATATTCAAGAACGCAAATGTTCCTGGTTGGCAGTACAAGCTTTAAAGAGGTGCAATCCAAAGCAACGTAACGTTTTCGTTGCGTGTTACGGAAGCGCGGAACCAGCGCATATAGAACGTATCAAACGTCTATATGACGAACTAGACCTACCCGCAGTTTATAGAAATGAAGAAAAAGAAAGATATAATGCGGTCTTAAAATGCGTTCAAGCCCTACCTGAGAACACCCTTTCACACGAACTATTCATAAAACTTTTAAATGATATAAATCAAAGAAAATTGTAGGTTAGTTAGATTAGTTGGTTATGGTTTAGTATTATATATTTTAAGCTTTTTAGGTTTACTACAATTATTTATGTTATTAATTACTGATGAAGGAAGTGAGGGCATTTAATGAACTGTTTAATCTAGGGTATTTTTTGAATTATCACCCAGTTATTTTTATGTCATTGGTGATAAATAAATCCTTCACCTTAAGTTTGTCTTGCAGAGATCGCTCCGAAGCTATAAGACCACCTTTGTGTAAATCTTTCCTTACCCTTTCCGAGCTATTTAACTAAATATTATAAATGGAACAAAGGATGTAGTTCTGTTGCGCACTTACTATATTATTTTAAATTATCATAATTGTATCATTATTTCAACGATATTAACAAAAGAGGCAAAAAACGTTTAGTCCTGTACACCTGTACTGTACTGTGTTACAAATTCAATCTATTCTTCGGAAAACGTTTGTTAAAAACTTCATAAATTTACATATCTTAAAATTTTCCATCTCTTTTCTTTTTGTTTCATTTGAAAAATATAGCATACACCTGAAATAAATTTAGTTGGTGTCTAGCAGAATTACCACCAGTATCTACCGTTAGAGTTTAATAGTGTATTCATTTATTCATAATTATTTTAAATGAGTCAACATTGACAAAAATCAAGATATATTAATATCACTTGACAGTAATTTTTAATTTTGATAGTAAGTATCGATAATATGTGATTGTGATTCCGGTTTATAAGTAATATTTGTCACCTATGATATTAAGAATCACTAAGTGAACATTCTAAAATACTACCCTAGTTTCGCTCAATCATTTTTATGTAACAAGCTACTCTAATAGAAATAAATATGTTCATTACATTGTTTGTTTGTTAATGTGAAATGGAATATATGGGTTTGTTTTTTTATTATTTTTACTAGCCGTAACTATAAAAAAACATGTTGCATTGTTGCAATAATTACAATTACCCGAAATAATTGATATATTGGTTTTCCTGTTACATAAAATATTTTCTATTTTAAAAATTAAATGCAATATCAATTTACGTTAGGGTTGTCTTTGAGGAACCACTTGCGATAAGACCACCTTTGTTTACGATTAACATAAGATTGTGGTTACTAAAATAATTAATATTGTTCATATGTTTATTACTGCCGAATAATTTTAATTTTATTAGTTGGGCCATGTTGTTAAATATGCACCCAATTCCACAAAATATGTTTAGTGTGATTTTACAACTGACGAAAATACGTAGGTTATCAATAGAAGGTATATTTGCTTTTTAGGCAGTGTTTTAATAGCGATAATATATGTATTTTTGGTCACTTTCACTGACACCATTTTTGGGATATTTTTCATACCATTTTTTTGAGGGGTAATTTTGGCGTAAACCGTCCCAGGTGAAAGCCTGCATGCGTAGAAAGTGTTATACCACTCCATGCTATGTTATTCTAATATTAAAATCGACTAAATAAAAAAACATATACATATATCTTTATAAAATTTCGTACTGAGAACGCCACTGGCTAGTAGGAATTAGAAAAGTGAACTTAAATTAAGTCAACACCTTTTAAAATTAGCCTGGTCAAAAGATATCAAAGACCCCGTTGTGGAATTTGCTATGGGCCCTGTATTTGCTTAATTCGGTCCTGGATTGAGGTAAATGTATGTGTTGTGAGGACATAAAAAGCAATCAAGCTAAATTGGGTTGCTAAGAGGCTTAAGACAATTTATGTAAGAAGGTTACACATGTTAAATTTATTTTTTGTATGAATTATGGAGATGTATACTTGTATGTAAGTTGTTATTCTCAATTTATAAGCCTTAATTTTAATTTTTTTGTACTTTTAAAATCTTACCTAATAATATTAAGAAATAGATAATTGTATTTTACTTACAAATGTTCAAGGAAATTGAAAATTTGCCTTTAATTAAATATGTTATTATACATTAAATTTGAATAAAGTAAATTTCACAATATTATTCAAAAGAATAAGTACTTATTTCGCGTTTTTATAATAAAATCAAACCATCATCACAAATAATATCAAACCTATTTTATATTTTTTTGAAAATTTTAGCTTTTGAGAATTTTACTATTTTAACATTTAAAAGCCAATTGGTACTTGAATGTTTGTAAGTGAAAGCTAAAAAATAAAGAAAGTTAAATACTTATTCACTTAAGCCATAAAGTGTTACATCATGTGAATGCTTAGAAATTCTAAATATGCTAAAAATAAATATTAACAATTGGGATTTGTTACTTTGATGAATATTTTTGAAGAAATGTATGTAGGTGTCTATTAAAATAATACTTAATTTTATTAATTTAAAAATATGAACTTTTAAATTCTGTAACAGATAAAAGACGACGCCAAAGATTTAGTTCGCATTTAAAACACGCAAAACTCAATTTTACAAGACAAAGGAAACCTACATAAAAATATGATATCGAGATTGATTGGTCAATGTTATTGTGTTTTAGTACATGCCACAAAAACATCAGCCATCCATGTTATCCCAAAAGCTAAGCTACTTTCTACTTTTTATGTCCCATGAAAGCTTTACAACAGTATTAGGAAAAAGTATTGTCACAATAATAATAAGAAGTTGGTTAAAAAGATCTTGACTATAGGTGTTGCTTTTTAAGAAAACATACTTGAGGAGGTTAAAATGATGTAATACGACAAATTTCAATTAACTATCTAAAATAAAGAGATGTAGAAAAAAGAGGAATATAGGACAACTATAGATAGGTTAAAAGATAACAACTGTTTTTATTTAATACTTAATTTTAAAAAAATATTGACAGTAATACTGGTAGGCATATCTCTATTTGGTTTATTGGATTTGTTGCCGGATTAATTTTTTTTGTAATATCAGTGTCACTTATAAAGAGTGCTCGAAATGACATTTTTAACTGTCAAAACAGCACGTGCCATTTCAAAGACTGCAGGGTTGTGTTATCTACCGAATATTTTCTTTTTAAAAAGTAATTGTAATCGAAGAATGTAACTTTAAATTATATTATGTAAAAATATAAAGAAACAGAAAAGGACTCCAAGGCACAAACACAGCATTACATTAAAATGGTTTTAAAGTTCTGATCAAACAAGACGAGATTTGTCATGTTTTTAAAAAAGAAGAAGAAGACTAGATTTAGTTGCTAGTTTATTATTTTCTGTCAAATTGTAACAGTACGTGGGCTAGCAATATCGGCAAAATATGTTTAATATATTTTTCACCATGCTCTTCTACCAGTTGCCTATAGTATATATTATATTATGGACTGCCCGCATGCTGTTCGAAAGAGCATGAAGAAATAAATACTAAAGAACCAACTTTTCCAGCTCACTACTCAATTCAACTACGATAGTCATAAAAACGAATTATTTTTAAATTGCTGCCTTATTCACAGATGTATTTTGATGCTCTAAGACGGTTTTCTTGGAGTCAGGGTAAAGATAAGCAATTTTAGAATGGAGTTATTATTTAATTTTGTGCAAAATATATTTACTTCAAGTATTATAATCGATACTTTTATGTTATGAATGTACTAATATATTTTTGTGGGGGATTTATAAAATTTTGGTATTATAATATTGAAAGATAAATGGGATTGTACATGTTTATCAAAATATATATTTGTTATATTTTAACATTGTAGTATTATTTATACTATATATTTTTGTCAAGTCTCGTTCAACAACGACTAATTTGGTTTCTTTTGTGGAAAACCTTGCTGAGGGCATGGATCGTGGACAATCTTACGATGCCATATATACTGATTTCAGCAAGGCCTTCGACAGAGTAAACCATGAAATATTGTTACAAAACTCTCTTCCATCGGAGTAGCTGGCATGTTTCTAAACTGGTGCAGGTCATACCTTACTAACAGACAATCCAAAGTTGTACTTGGAGGGCATACGTCAAAATCTTA
>NJDD01004506.1:44388-63993 GCA_002245505.1 Calephelis nemesis | reverse complement strand
TTTTGAATTTTTTTTCGAAATAAGAGGTGATTTATAAGGGTTGAACATTTAGGGTTGTTAAATTTTTGTGTTGAACACAAACAAAATGAGTTATTTCAACATAATTAATCCAGAATAAAGTCTTTTTAAAAGTCAGAAAAAAGAATTAAATAATATCATACCTTATAAAGGGGGGTGCTTTAAAAGGGGTGAAATACATCAAACGGGATTAAGTAAATCATAAACATCGTATTAAAGCAATAAGCAACTTTTAATTAACCCATACAAGTTTTTTTTCTACTCATTAAATGCTTATACTTATAATTTTATTGAAATTTTGCTAAAAGGGGTAGTGTTCACCCTTTAGAGTAATTTGCACATGTCGAAATATGGTAGATTTTGAAGATAAGGGTAAGATAAGCTTAATTCTAAAATTTCATGTAAATCGATGCAGGTTCAAAAAATTCGGAGGTAATATCTCTTTTCTACCTTTGTTGCTTGGACTATATAGGAGTATACCTTGGATGAAAAAAACACAACATAGGTTTTACTACTTTATTTATATTCCAAAAATATAATGCTGTACATGAATGGTTTTACATCATCGATTTGTATCGAGCTTAAAGACGTTACTAAGATAAATAACATACCACAAGTCTAACGTCTATCAAATATTTTGTACAATAATGAATAAAAACAAGATATTGACATGAAAAAACATTTTTTTGAATTTTTAACAACTAGAAACATTCCAAGTTTCGGGAATTTTTATTTTGATTTCTGAAAAAATATCAAATAGTAAGTGTGAGTATTCGCAAATACTAACTTCACTGACGTATTTGTACTATTTCTACTGAGCGCTCGAAGCGCAAACAAAACACAATTTAATAATTTCCTTTAGAAAAATATCTCTAGAGCCAATGTTGCACATTAGACTTTAAACAAAACTTGGAAAATTAAATGTCTACACATTAAAATCTTCGAGAAAGAAATATCTAATTAGACATTTAATTTTCGAAGTTTTGGGATAGAGGATATACAATTTGTTTTCCGGAGTAGAAATAAATTAATAAAGCAAAATTGGTACAAATAAATTATCAATATTCAATCATTTACATATACATGGTTGTTGCTTTGAAAGGACCGGCCAAATTTTAATATAAAGGTGTAAAGGCGTAAATGGTAATGCAAATTAAATGTTATTGCCAAATTGTAATATTTAATTTGTGGTAGGTGGTGGTCTGTGGTAGGTAAGAACCAGTTTTATGCTTTGTTTGCGTTACAACCATGCATCTTGTATTTTGCATTGATATAAACATTATATTTTTTTTAATCTTTAATTACTTCAGAGATCGAAAGTGTTATCGATTCCAAATCGTTTTTCAAAATTTGGCTGGTACTTTAAATGTTACCCTGTAGGTATATATTAAAAACACGTTACATATAATAATAAACAGATCTAAATGAACTTAATGTCATTACAGAATTAACCATTGAATTTTATTTAAAATATTTTGACTCAAACCACTTCAGATTTTGCTTCAAAAGAAAAGACCTTAATTCGTATTTTTTGTTTAAATTGTTCCATACATAATAAATTATAACCATTTAACTACAAATAAAAAATGTAGGATTAAAAAGAAATGTATATCACAGTACGTCTAATAGTTAGTTTTGTGTGAAAATTTAACTTATATTAAAAGAGAATAAGAGGTCATAGTCATAAATGTGGTACAGCGTGCTTTAATGATTTTTTAAATCAAAGATTAATTGCAAGCTTGAAAGAATAACCTATAACAATTATAACAATTTATTACAAAATATATTCAATAATATAGAATTTTATGTGTTAGTAATGAAATTTTCTTAAATATTACAAAAATTTTCTTCACAAATTTGACCAATAGCTTGCAGGTGAGCATTATATTTGTAATATGCATGCTTGTTTTAAGTTTAAATTATGACGAATAATAGTTTAAATTATTAAAAACTAAAAGCTTAGTGATTAAATGTTCAATTAACAAACCTTAACCTAAAAATTAATTAAATTTTCTTCATTTTAATATACTAGGAATGTAAAACCAAACAATGAATTTATCAGACATTTTTCGTATTTAATTTAAAATTTTAATTGGAAATTTGTACCTTCGACCATTAAGATGTTTTTTTCGAAGACTACAGCGTAGTTAACAAATTAACAAAATGGTGTTAACTAACAAAGCTGTGGTATTTAAAGAAAGAGGTTATACTTTCGACTCTTATTATTTTTCTGTTTGATAATCGAATTACCTGTAATTTCTGAACCGATTTTAGAAGGGCGAGCTTCCCTGTTGGTCCTATTTCTAACAAATCTGCATCTGATGCTGGGATCCTAGGGAAATCGAAAAAACACTCCTTTTTGTGTACTTGGAATTCAAACTTGGTTTTTAGTTTTACTGCGCCTAAATTACTATTGTATGACTAACGTAGTTACAATAAAGACGATTTTTTTCTTAGTATATATTTCGAAGTAAAATATTTTCTGTATGCCTAGTACGAGGGTTATCTCAAAAGTAAGGTCCTATGCTCTAACTTCGGAACGTTTGTCGCTAGGCGAAATCCGGCAACACCGCTGTGTTCGGCAGTTCCCCCCCTCCAATTTCCGACCTCGAGCGGAGCGCTAGCACCCTCAGTGCCGGCTCAGCAGCCAAACGCGATGGACGTATCCATAGCCGATCCCGCCAAGTGCGAAATACGCGCAGTCATTCGATTTCTCCATGCCAAGAAGGTTTCTCCGATCGAAATTCATCGTCAATTGAAGGAGGTTTATGGTGACAATTGTATGAGTGTGCAACATATTCGAAAGTGGTGTAGGGAATTCACAGAAGGCCGCACAGACATTCATGACGAGCCGCGAATTGGGCGCCCGTCAACTTCAGACGATGTCGTGGCAAAAGTTCAGCGGGTTTTGCTGGAAGATCGGCGAATAACGATAGAAGAATTGGCTCTTTGGGTTCCAGAAGTCTCCGCAGCCACGTTGCACAGAATTGTGACCGAAAACTTGGGGTACAACACTTGACCGACCGAAGACTTGGCGGCAGAAGAATATGAAGCGGGTTTTGCAAAGTGGATAAAACGACTGAAAAAGTGCATGGAAGTTGATGGTAATTATGTCGAAAAATAGGGATTGAATCAACTTTTCCAACGATGTAAAACACTTAATTAATAAAATTTGTTTTAAGTATGAAAAAAATAGGGAACCTTACTTTTGAGATAACCCTCGTATTTACTCCGAAGAAAGGAGATCTTTTCTGTATTACTAGTATGTACTTCAAAGATGATATTTTCTGCATGCCTCGTATTTACTTCGAAGTAAGGCGATCTTTACTATATGCCTACTATTTATATTCCGAAGAAAGGCGATCTTTTCTGTATTCCTAGTATATGCTTCTAAGTAAGATGGTCTTTTTTGTATTCCTGGCATATTTTCGAGGTAAAGCGACTTTTTCTGTATTCCTAGTATGTACTTCGAAATAAGACGTTATTTTTCTATATTCCTAGTATATTGACAAAGAAAATGTTCGGCGAAATGATTGTTATTTAGCAGTGTAGCATGTGCTAATATAATTTTGACTAGTAAGCACCAATTGACTAAAGTATATAGTATATTTATATCCTTACAAAAGTATTTACAAATACATTTCGGCTAATAAAATTTAGCCAATCAAAGCCCGTGTCCAAATATAATTGCAGTAATAATACGTTAACTCTAAATCTGTACACGAAACGAAAGAATTGAGCGGTTTTCTCATCAGTTCAAGCTCTCCAAACAAAACGTATTTGATACACGATTACATATTATATAGGTGCCTTTTCACATTGGTGTAATTTTTTCAGTGCTGTAGACATTTTGGTAGATATTGGTGGCGAATTTTTTGCGCACTCAAACTTATTTTAAGATATCGCCATCTTCTTTCAACGATAGTAATATAAAGAGACAAAACACGTTTAGTGCTGTCAGTTTAGTTTACACATAAAGTTTAGAAAACGTTGATTAAAAATGTCTAGACTAATCTGACATGGCTTAAATGGTCCATGTCTTGTCTGGACTAATCTGACATGACTAAAATGGTTCATCTCTTTTCTTTTTGTTTTTTCCAAAGATATCATGCACTAAAATAAGTTTAGTTGGTGCACAACAGAATCACCAACATTGTAAGTGCGCTAATACTTGCTTGTTACTTACTTTACTTTTATAAAAACAATCTCCTAAATTGGCAAATGTAAAATTTCACGCACAGTGCAGACCTTGATTAACAATAGTAGAAAATCAACAAATTGATTTTTAAAGTGAAACTTTTATTACATCGTCTCAATTTTATGGTCTGTGTGTCATATGCTGCACATTTGGCACTTTAAAAACTCCCGCTTAACACGACTGCACAATTTGAAATGGAGCGGCAATTTCAATAGTTTCGTCTTGCTTGAATCACATTAATTGCTTTGTTAAAACAATTACAAGCTTTAAGGTTGGATATTCAGAGACGTAAGTTTTTCTCGCAATTAGTTCTAATAGATACTTTGTGTCAGTATTGTTTGAGGCTGTGCATTTGAGTCTTTTGTATCAACGATAAAATGTCTACATCACTGAATTCGAAATATATGTGAAAAGGCGCTTGAAGCACAAACTGTAAGCATTCGGAATATTCTCGATATGAAAAATCACAGGTACATCTCAGTACAATTAAAGTTGATGTAAATTAAGTTCTTACATTTAAGGCATTTGTAAGTCAATATACACAACTTATTGGAGTCTGTTGGGTAATAATCAATCATTAATGTTGTTTCAATGAACATGGTGGCCTTTAATCCATATGAATAAATATTATAAATGTAAAAGTCTGTGTGTCTGTAACGCTTCCACGACTAAACGGCTGGACAGATTTTGATGAAATTTGACATACATATAAATATCCGAGCTCAAACATAGACCAACTTTAAAAAATCCTCAAAGACCTATAAATGGGGATTAAAGTATATTTATATAGAATAGATAGTAAATAAGCAGATATATAAATAACTCGACAGTTTGACCTACGAACGTACGCTAAATGACAAAAATTATACGCATATTTCATTAACTAATTACATAATTAATTATACGAGTACTTAATCAAATTTCCCTGGACCGGGACCTCCAGAACTCAACCTGACACCGGATCTCTAGACCACAGAGGCAATAACAGTCTGTAATACGCTATTATAAAAACTAGATATTATGTCAACTTAATCCTTGGATTACTAAAGTATATGTTTATTAACAAGACGGCTATAACGTTTACCAACTACCCCACTCTACAAAACTCGAACGAGAATATGGTTATTAACATATTCTTA
Source organism: Calephelis nemesis (assembly GCA_002245505.1). Classification (NCBI taxonomy): domain Eukaryota; kingdom Metazoa; phylum Arthropoda; class Insecta; order Lepidoptera; family Riodinidae; genus Calephelis; species Calephelis nemesis. Next base: position 58,638 of record NJDD01004506.1, on the reverse strand, counting down.
TTATGAGTTAAAAATTAACGTTAATATTCTCACATCCTAATTTATCATAATTTTTGCCTAACCTTTTGATATTGCCCCTAAAATAAGCAACATAGATAATATCTGACCACTTAATATTTTTTTAAAAAAGTATGTAAATAGGTCAGACATTTGCGTTGTCAAACGAAGATCTTGGGTTATTTTCCTCATATCAGATTCCGAACACTTGTAGTTTGAAGAATAAAAATTGCAATACAAATACAGTGGATATCTTTCCCACAGTACATTGTTATATTTGTTCTAAAACGTTTACATTTGTATAAGTATTAACTAGGTTTAAATTCTTCGGTGGTACTTTTGTTTGTAGTATTTCTGTTTTGTTTATTTCACAATCGTACTGATCGACTCAGAGTTTCTCTTTAATATCTGAAGATTTGCGACTCACCTGGAAAATAGATATTTTATTTGAAATTGGGAAAATGACATAAGCCATATTTTCCAAAAAATAGTTAACAAAAACGAAGAAATACAAGAGGTAGACCTTTATGTCTGTAAAATTACTGGCAAAAATAACAAAAAAATAACATTCGAAGGAAAAGAAAAATAAAACAATTAAAAGATTGTTACCATGACGATGTGCAGCACGAGTGTCATGCCTCAGGCGAGGCGTGTGGCGTGAGTATCATGGTGTGTGGTGCGAGCGTCGGCGGGGTGTGGCGCGAGTGCGGGCGGGAGCGGCGCGTGCATCAGTCGCCGGTGCGCCTCGGAGCCGGTGAGCGCCGCGACGGNCGGTGACGCCCGCCTGGTACGCCGCGGGGATGCGGATGTACCGCGTGCGCGTCCCGTACTCCGACCACCCTGTCGAACGCCACTCGCGAATCGCGTTTACTACTTGCCCTAAAATTATAATTTTGGTGTGATTTTAGAGATAACACTTAAATTATATTTTTGTATATATAGATCACATCGGCAGCATATTAGTTTGTGACATTAAATATTAAGATGACAACAAAGTGCTAAATCCTAGCATTTCCGTCGAACTTCGTTAATTGTTTTTTTTTTTTATTATGTGAGCGGTTTTACCACTTACCTGAAGTTTCAAACCGTCTCTGAATTTACAGAAACATTTTAAAACTTAAATTAACTAAAATAATATAGGCCTTTTAACAAGACGATCAGTATTTGTATACACAAAATTAAATATACGTTATTATACTATACACGTTTGTTCGTATAAATGAAAACTTCACTACAAATCAGAACCAGCTTTTTTATATTGTTTCAGTGGTAATATATAAAAGTTCAGTTTTAAATTTTCAGGAATAGATCAACGGCTACAAAAAGTTTACCTTAAATTAAGTAAACTGACAACACTCTCAAACAAACTCAACAACTTAAACAAACTTAAACATAACATATTTAGCACTTTGATAATATACAATGCACTTAATGTAACACAGCGATTACCGGCATTAAATTTGTACCAACTCAGAAATACTATACTAACCTATATGTGTTAACATATAATATGTCGCTTCCAAAGCCAGCGCAAGCACTCACCTAATACATTCAGGTCTCGGAAACCGCGATGCGGTACAACTGCGAGCGGTGTTAAATCAGTGCTTGGAGTGAAACGTGCAAGGGCGTCTCTAACTCGCACTAACAGCTCGGATGGCGAAGTAAGTCGCGGCCATAGTGCTGCCTCGCTAACACACTCGGCGGGGTTACTGAGGTACACTCCGCGTGCACTCACGCCCCACACCATCTGATGGTGCCATGCGTCAGGCAGCTCGCTCGTGCCTTCGTAGCCCCTTTGAAGGTTTAATGTTAAGATTGGCACTGCACCTGAAATATTTATTTATGTCAGATTTATTATTTTATTTATTCTGCTTTGTTTTAACGGAATACACAAATTGTCGTGGCATATGAATACACCATAACGTGTACATAATAATATCATTACATATATTAGAATATACAATAAAACTGCAACTAATGCCGACTTAAATTTCATTACCACGTCGCCTTCGTACACAAAAAATATGCGTTATTAAATATAACTCTAAAACCACTACCTGGATCTTGATCAAATTTATATGACACCTCTGAATCCTTTCGAAATAAGAGCCTTAAGGTCTCAGCACATATATCAACTCGGAAAGGAATCGTCACCGTATCGCCTCGAGCCGTTCTTAATTGTTTGTATGAAATTCAATACTGCAACGCACACTAATCGGAATCGTAACGTAATCGCCGCGCCTCGGAACAGGCTCGCGGTAGGCGAGCCGTAAGCGCGGTGTCGTTTAGCCGTAGCCGAATTGATATACAGGAGCCTCTGATACTGTTTGGTTACGTGCATACTGCATATTATGTTAAGTTATCGCCTAGTTGACGGCAAGGCAGGCGAAAGGCAATACGGTGACGATCCCTTTCCGAGTCGACATGTGTGCTGAGACCTTTAAAAATCGTTTAATTATTGACTTAGGAATTCTTTAACAAAGATTAGCAAACAACCAAACTGAAGAATTGATGACATCCTTTTTTTTTAAATATTAACCAAGTGAATGAGTTATTTTTTTGTACTGAAGAAATTATTTCAATCATTCATTTAACTACTGTAATTGTAAACATAACAATAGATATCACAATTTCTTAAAAAAAACTATCTTTACGCCCATATCCCCGAAGAAGTTGGCAGAGGCACAACCAGGGCACCCACGACTAGCCAAAGACACTAAGCCCCACTACGTGATAGGTGGCAAGCCTATCGCCAACCAGGCGCATATCCAATCCTGAGCAACGTTTTTTTTTTATTAGAAAATTGGAGAAACCAAATTTTATTTTTGTTGCCCGACCCGGGATTCGAACCCGGAATCTCATGCAGTCAAGTACAACAACCGAACCGCTAGACCACAGAGGTAATGAAATAACATCAAGAACATAAATGAGAAATAATAGGCAAGTTTAATATTGAGAATTCAATATGCGAATTTGGCGACTCAATTTTAATTAAATATTTTACCCAGTGATATCCAATCAGCCAGCCAGTGAGATAAAGACATAACTCTTTCCGGGTATGTTGGGAAAAACCTTGCTGTGACGAGTCCTTCAGAAGCTTTTTGTATTCCTGTAACAATATCAGCTGCCGTACACCCAGCAACTGCTCTAGACAAAAGGTACCTAAAAGAACAATATTGCGAGTCAGTGAAAAAGGCAGTATTGCTAATAATGTAAAGTTTCTTAACCACTCGTATTCCCAGAGACAGCTTTTTAAACCAAAAACATAATTATATTAATTAAAATAACAAGTTTATAATAATACTAGTAGCCCGCCCCGGCTTCGCACGGTTATGAAATATACTTATTAACCTTCATCTTCAATCACTTTATCTATTAAAAAACCGCATCAAAATCTGTTGCTTAGTTTTAAAGATTTAAGCATACAAAGGGACTTAGGGACAAAGGAAGCGGCTTTGTTTTATACTATGTAGCGACAGTTTTTTTTTCATTTTTTTATTTTTAAATTCTTTATTTTACAAGTGTTCCTAATGTAAGCAAATAAAAATGTAAGTTTTTTAATAAAATAAACAAACCAAATTAATTAAAAAAATAAGTTTTTTTTCATAAATCTAAACTCTTAACCACTTTATTAATATAAAAGATATATGTGAATTAAATATAAGTATAAATAATAATATTATGCAAGTATAATGACAGCTTATGACACACATATATAACACATAACCTATATGCTTGATTAATATATCATTACCATGAACAAACCCATATTGGTGTGAATTAAGTAATATTAATTCACAATATGACATTTTTTAACTTAAAATATTGCAATGACATCGAAAATAATTTTATAGTCTTCATAATATTCAAACCATTAAGACTGAGAAGTTTTAAATGGTAAAATTTCGAAATAAACGGGATTACCATACCTTGGTAAGGGGGCGTTGTTAGCTCTTTGTCTTGTGCCAACCGCTGAATTTATTCTTTCTATGTTTACTGGTACCCCCAATGCAATCTGAAAATAATAAATGCTAGACACTCAACACTTGTGTATTCTTATATCTAATATGTAAATGGGCATTAAATACATACTTCATAAGTACCAAAGTGCGTATGTCTGTCTGTCACAATTTCACTGCAAAAGTGTAGGATCGATTTTGATGAAGTTACATATGCAAATAAATAAAGACCTAAGTTCAAACAAATATTTTTTTACCAAAAATCAACCCCCAAAGAAGTAATCGGAAATAAAAATTTGTATGAAAATCTATTCTACTCTGATATACATATTTTTATCTTTGATTTCTAATATTTTTTGAGCCAAATTATATAACCCAAGTATCATTTAAATCAGTACAGCCAATATGGAGTTATAACTTCTAACACTGTTTATGATTTTGTTTTAAAAAATATGACATGTATACATAGATTAAGATTGTCATCACTGTATGTTATTCTAAGAATAACAACATTGTTTTTGTTACAATTATTTTAATGTTATAATTATTATTGTTAGTATCATTTTATTTAATTCTGTATAAATAATGAACATAGATAATTAGATATTCTTGAAGATATCTTATTCAAGTTCAGCTGACTACATTACCTCTAAGAAATCTTCTACTTATTTCTTTTACTTACAAAAACATTGACAACTGCTGTTGCTCCACATGCTGATGTGCCAATTTGTGTCACTTGTCGTTCACATGCTTCACGTTCAGACCACACCATACATCGAGGGGGTTCAACACAATTAACACTGCAATCGTTTGACGTGCTTGCAGGTTTTTCTGCACTGGGCTGCAAAATTATTTATTTCATGTTTAAGCCAGAGATATCCAATCTCCATTATTACAGTGTAATTTTTTTTTTAATTTCTTTACCACAAAACTGCTTCAGTGCAACATTGTCTCAATTTGGGGCACCATTTTGCTTTTTCTCTTTTTATAATTATTTCAAGAAGTTCAAATATAATAATCTAAAATGTTGCTGTGAAATTACGCCTACTACAAAAGAAAATCCAGTGACCAGGAAGTGAATAAAAAAAACTTTTAAAGTCTGTTATCAATAATTAGAGAATGGTTTAAAATGACTTTGTTGCTCCAAAGCAGCCACATCAAGTCTACCAGTTGCTTGATGTCAGAAATGAGATGTTGAAGACTGTTTAAACGTATGAAGTAAGAACAAGAACTGGGTTTAAGGAGAGGGAAGGTGATAATTACTTAATTTAGATTTTAGTAATAAGTATCTTTTTTGAATTTATGGAACATCCACCTAGGGTTACAACCCTACACAAATTAACCAAATATCCACAAATTAATCAAATTAACAAAATAGTAACCCAAAAATTACTAAATAGAGTTCTACAGCTTGTTATAAGAAACTGTTTATAAAAATGAGATGTTACCAAAACATGGGTAGGTGATATAAAAAAAGGTCCTGAATCAAACTGGTCTCTCAGTTTGTTTCAACAACAGGAAACCTATTGAATATATTATAATACTGTAATAACATATTCCATTTGTCTTTTTCAATTTAAGGTAACTTAACTCCGTTAGTCATAAGACACAACTTTTTGTAACTTTAAATAATATATTTTTATATTGCACATATACAGGGTTACTAGTAACTAAGCATAACCCTTTTAGGGTGGCTTTAGTACATCAAAAGCAACAAGTTTTGTTCTACAACTTTTACAAAATTGCGAAAAAAGAATTTGGTTCTTCATACAAAAAGTTAATTGTCATCTGACAAAATAAATGTATGGAGAACCAAACACTTTTTTCGCAATTTTAAAAAGTTGTAGAAGAGTTATGCATTAGTTACCAGTTACCCACCCTGCATATGTGATAATATATACAGACTAAGTTATATTTACCACATCACTTTCATTGTCTGCCTTAGTCTTCTCATTCATAAGTTTTTTTGCCATAGTTACATGATAAAGGGCTGAAGAAAGGTTTGCCGAATCAAATGTTGATCTTTCTCCTTGATTAATTTGATAAGCATGAGCTCCCTCAGTGTACTCCTCATCATCTGCATTCATTAAAGAATCCTTAATTTCTATAATTTGTCTTTTTCTTGCATATTATGAATATTAACAAAGCATATATTTTCAATTATTAAATAGTACATGAACTTTGTAACTTCTGTTAGAAAATTTATTTTAAAATATAATGACATACCTACTTTTCTGGTAATATGTGTAGTGTTTTTCAAAATGTGTTATTAGGTAAATAAAGAAAACATTAAGTAACAATTGTAATATTTAAGCACTGCAATATAATGTGATATAAAAACTTCATAGCCTCCCTACAAACATGACTTAAAAACAAAATTGAGCGTTTATCTACACAGGACTTGAAAAAATATTCTGAGAAATAAGTAACACAGAATTTGTGTAGGTATAAAAACTTATGAAACTTACATTTGGTTCCTTTATTTAGTATATTAAGAATCTAACCCCAAAATAAGCAAATTTTATGCTTGTGTTATGGGTGTTAGTCAACTATTCTAATACATAGAAATACTGAAATAGATACCAGAATAAATTTGATAAACACCTAGACCTAGAAATGCAGAAATCTAAATGTTCATCACACAAGTGCCTATCCCTGTCGGAAATCTAGCCCGAGCCTCGCGGTTGAATGGTGTAGTTTGGCATGTATGCTAGCCACTTGACCAATGAGGTAGTCTAAATAAAATTAATTATTTAAAAACATCTCCAACTGTTGTGTCTAAGATTACTTACAATTTAGTAGTTCTCTTGGTGATACTAAATCTCCACTAGACACATGCATTGTAACTGGAGCATTAGTTGCACATTGTGCCATAGTACGTTTAACAAGAAACTGTTCTCCTCTTGCATTGACATGTGTTATGTAAGGTCCATAATATGTCTGGCAGTCTTTGGCATCGTCCTCCCCTTGTGCCACATCTATGTCTTTACTAGTAGATGGCACATTATTGAAATCTTCCGCCTTGTCTGAATTACTTGATGTCTGTGGTATTAAGAGAGGCTGTGGTACAACCTGGGGCTGTATTGCCCCAGGTAAGTATTCTGGAGAGGTGCCTCTTATAGCAGGTTCAATTTCTTCAGGCATGTTCACTACCTCAAGATCTGCATCCGGACTTGATTCATCTCCAGTATCAACTTCACATGAGGGTCCTGGATCAAAGTCCATTTCTAGAAAGTCCATATCTGGACTTGAAACCCGTGAGCCCTGCTCTCTAACATTAGCCGCAGCTTGTTGTGGGACTGGATAGTTGGGTGGTATTGGAAGATGTTTGTCCAATGGAAGTCCCATGTCCAAACTGAAAAATGAACTGGGCAAGTCTGCTAAATGCTCCCCTCCCCTATATGTGTAAATACAACCGTCTTCAGACCCTAATGAATAGTCATCATTACCTGTATCACTTGAGGAGTCATCGTCTATGTTAGGCCTATTTAATTTCAGGCTTGAGGGCCTCTTTCTGTTCTCTTTAAAAGTGTTTTCTTGTACACCATCCCAAGCTCTGCCTGCAGAGGTTCCACTTGTTGAAGGAGTATTTAGAGAGTTACAAGACTCAACTTTATCCACATAGAACTTATATTTTGAACATGACTGGAAATCTGAGCTATGAGCTAAGCCATTATCAGCTACATTTGCCTCACATTTACTACTACTAGGCACATTAAATTGTTCAATACTAGAATTCACACTTACAGCTTTTTCTTGTTGTGCACCAACATATTGTTCTGTTGAGCGATTATTATGTTTGTTTGTTTGATTTTGATGGTCATTATTCGTTATATTGTTAAAAACTCTGGTAGACGGACCATTTAACGTTAAACGAATATTTTCATGTGCGTGTGACATTGATGTAAACAATTTTTCATCATTATCGTTTCCTTGCTTTTTAGAATTCTGAGAATTATGTCTTAATTCAGCTTCACGATCACTCTTATGAGTTTTTTTCGACCCAGCTTCATCAAGAGGGTCCATTTTCATTAAAATTAACTATAGGATTTCGTCGGCATTGTATACACTTTAAGGTTAACAAGAAATACGTTAACAGTTTCTATCTAGAAACAATCGCTAACAGTATCATAACAAAGTTTTTTATGGAAAAAAAATCAATAGTATACTTAAAATAATCTTAAATACTGAGCTTTTCGCTGGGATGTTTTTATTTGTAATATCAACAAACTTTTAGCCACTTCGATATTTTCGTGATGTCATAGTGACGTTAGATAAATGTCAAATTAAACAGTGACGGTTAATTAGTTGCCAATTATTTTCGTTCAATTACCTACGTTTTCAACCTCCAATTTTTAGCTACAAAAATTCAGTAGAGCTGAGTACCCAAAAGATTTCTTCTTCTTTTATAAATTTTAAGGCTTTCAATCGTTTTTCACGACTTACCAATAGATTTAGTAAATTTTTGTGAGTACCAATACTAAATCTTTGATTGAGCAAATTGCGCGAATTAATTATTATTATCTATGTACAAATTACGATCAAAATCTTAAAACCAAACTTTAGGCCACTTTACTAATAAATAATAATTGTACACTAAATAAATTATACAAATTGTAACAAACAAATTTTAAATGCTTGTGACGTGTATATACGTATTTTCAAGAGTATTAATACTAATTATCATAACACTGTAATTAATAGAAGCACAGACAAATAAGACTATCATAGAAATAGGAATACTTAGAAGTCAATGGTCCCCATCAAAAATTAAATCTGAAATTCGTAAATGATCAGTGAAGTATTTATGTATACGTTAAACCCTCAATTTAAGCTTCTTCGAAGACGCAAGCATCTCACATGGTATCTCACGATTTATTGAAGATACATGGGCGCCAGCAGCAGGGTGCAAGGGGGTTAAACTGCACCCCCCTGTCCGGAAAGAAAATAAATAGAAAAAAATACATGACTGAACTTGCGGGAGAGTAATGCTTTTCGAGGTCATGTATGTATGTTTGTGATCGTATGTAAATATGTATGTTGTTATACATGTTTATTTTGATGTTTTATATTAGTTAATAGTATGTATAGATGGAGATGCACCCCCCTGAAAATAATCCTGGCGACGCCCATGGCAAGATACTTAGCCTTTCACATATTACTATGTTTAATTGGTACACCAAAATTGTTGAAAATCAAATTAAACTTTTGAATCGTGGATCTACGATAGCTATTCGACTAAAGAAATACGTAGTGAAATATATTTTATGACATTGCGTACGCTTTCATGGATTTTACAATATCGCTATACTATGTTGTTGTCCTTTGCTTATGGTCAGCTGTCAGTTTGCACAATTTTCAATTTTCATTGAGGTTGACAAATATCGTCAATTGACATAAAAAATACTAAGGCGGCCAGCTGTACGATTTAGAAATATTGCGTCTTTATTTATCGTGACCGTTTTCATTTAACATCAGTATTAAACTCAGAATTAAATAACAGTGTCGATTGCAAAGTCGCAGAAAAACTACAGTAATGGCATATGCATATCTCTTTAAATACATCATCATTGGTGACACAGGTATTGATTTTATTTCTTGATTAATATTTTAGGAGTTTTAGTGTGATTGTTTGTGTATTTTTAAAGTTGTGTCTTAACTACAGGGTTTTTGTACCGTAAATAAAGCAATATTTACATGTTTTACTGTTACGAAATAAGTTAGATAAATCTTCAGAAAATCGACAAAGGTTTTGTTTCCGCCTACGCTACGACGTATTTTATATCAGTTACGCGCATCATTGGATTTTGCATTCAATACTGTTTTCGGAAGTAAAATAATTATTTATGTTTCAAAAGTGTTAAAAGTTTCTTGTGTCAAGGTTCTTCTTTGTTTGCGTTTTATGCTTCAAATTATCCATTAATTATTGTTCATAGTTTACCAAGAGAACTTGTGAAATATTAAGGACTATTATTGTAAAACAAAGAAATGTAAACCTGTAAACTACATTTTTAAAATAAAAATTTTGAAGGAGTTGAAAAAATAAGGGTTATTATCTTATTGAAAATCATGATATAATCATAAAAAAAAATCAAAAATGTTCTGTCAACTTGCCTATAAGTTAAATTTATTTTACAAATAATTTGAAACAACATACTTTGAAGTCTGCGGTGCTTTCCAATATAACGGTGTTTGTTGTCATGCAAGAGAACTGAAACTTATTTTGTAAAATAGATTTGAAATAAAATCAACAGTGTGTTCATTCTTAAATTAATTCAGTGACACTAACTTATCCGAAAGCTTAGGCACAAGTCCATGACTATCTTCATTTTCGTAATGTCTTTATATATTACAAATCCCTTTCATTCAAGTTTTTATGACCATAGATTTTAAAAGATCATGGGAAAAATAATTACTAAGTTAGGTGAAAAAATTAGAATGAGAAGAAATTTATCTGCAAGAAAATTAGAATGAGTTTACTTTTTTTTCAGGTGTAGGCAAATCCTGCCTGTTACTTCAGTTTACAGATAAGAGATTTCAACCAGTCCATGATTTGACTATTGGTGTAGAGTTTGGTGCTCGTATGATCACAATCGATGGTAAACAAATTAAATTACAGATTTGGGACACCGCTGGACAAGAAGCATTTAGGTAAATATTTATAAACAAGTTTTCATGAAAGCTTTGCCAATATTTCGAGAATCAAAATACCATATTATAGTAATTAAAGCCGTGTAATAGGTTATTAGACTCTGACAACTCACTCGACTCAGTTGCAACAACACGAGACACCCCTGGGTGCGATGCACAGTTTGGGAAGCCCTGTATTAGAAATTAAAAATATAAATTAATTTTATCATTGATTATTAGATTCATGATGAAATGTTGATACAGCAAAAAAAAGGGTGCATGCAGCTTCAATGGTATAAACTTTAAATATAGTACCTACACTAAGAAAATATCGATATTAATTATAAAATATGTTTGCTTGTTTGTTTGGGGCAAAATCTAACATATTATAAAATATGGATTCATTATGAACATGAAATTAATTAATTTACAAAATAAACAAAAGTCTATTTTGTATCAATCACTCTAGTTGCTCTTGTGGTACCCAAATACATGTAATGGTGTAATTTAACAAAACTCAGAACAATGCCAGTATCTTAAAAGAGTAATAGCCATATCAAATAAAACAAAATATCTACAGTATTTTTAAAGCCTTTGAACACCTTGATAAGTTTTGAATAACTTTTTTATTTTATTATACAATAGATTTTAATTATAATTCTCTTTGGCCATAAATATTTTCCCTATATTCAGTCATGTTTATATCTGCAACAACAAATTAAAAAAATCATTGTTTTTTCCAATAAAATGCAAAACGGAGCAAACTTCATGTAAAAACCATTCATAAATGTATACATTTTGTTAGTAACCTGGCGTTGTTGTGAAACTAGTCATATTCTATAAGTCTACACTCAAATTAGATTGTGTCAGAAATACACACTTAATAAGAACTTTATCTAGAAAAAAACAAGTCTACTTGGATTCCAGGTCAATAACACGATCATATTATAGAGGTGCAGCAGGTGCACTACTAGTGTACGATATTACTAGGCGGGACACATTTAATCATTTAACAACCTGGCTTGAAGATGCTCGTCAACATTCTAACTCAAACATGGTTATAATGTTAATTGGTAACAAGAGGTAAGGAAAAAATCATTATCTATGAAGCACTAGCTGTTGCCCACGTGGTTCATAGTCCCACAGAAACATTTTTTCGGGATATAAACAATCCTATGAGTTAGTTAATAAAAGTAACTCTCTATGTGTCTGCCAAATTTGATGAATTTTGGTTCACCAGTGTTAGTGTGAATGAGTAACAAACAAACATACAAACTCTCGAACTTATAATATTAAGTAGAATTAATTATTAGGACATAATTATTTATAAATTTGTCAAATTTATAAATAATTTATGTAGTAAATGCACCAAATTTATAGGTATTGTTATATCCATTGCTAGAATATTACAATAAAATTTTATTTCAACTTAAAACTTATTACATGCACAATAAAATCAATGATTTTATTAATGTTATAAATGCGAAAATTTGTAAGAATGGATGGAAGCTTGTTACTCTTTTACGCAAAAACTACTACACAGAATTAGATGATTTTTTACAGAAATATAGTTTAAACATTAGAATTAAACAAAAGCTACTACATAACAAGGCTACAGAATTATTCATAAAAAAAAATATATGTTATCATGTGAGCAAAGCTGTGAGTGGAAGATAGTTTACAGAAACAGTTATCAATGTAAAATAAACTGCTTTAAGACATCATGGTACAGGTCATTTGCATTTTTACAAATGTACATATTATCAACTTTTAGAGTTTTACATACAGAGAATTTGTGTAAGATTTTCAAGATTTTTGGCATATCATACTAAATCAAATTCTATACTCAGATATGTCTTGATTCTGGATGTTTTTTATAACATGAAGTTTTTGCCAACCAATAAAAAAATCTGTTATCCCAAAACCAGTTTATGTTGAAATTAATCCAAGTATCACAATGCTCACAATTACTCTTTCCCAAAATCACAAACCAGCAATTATTTTTTACTAACTAATGCAAGGTCAGTGACACCACACTGTGAATGAACTTTACTCACTATAGCCAGACAGCAGAACACCATTGATAAACTACAATGGTGATAGACATAATATTATCTATCCTTTATTAGATCTAAGACATGACAAAACTATAGTATTCAACTAGAAAATAGGTTTGTAGAATGAATCCCATAAGGCAGTATATTTCATTTTATTTATTTTATGACTCCTTGTAGGAACAGCAAAATGTTTAGGTGACATATTTCCTTCAAAATTCAAGTTTTTAAAATAAAAATCTGAAATGCCAATTACATTAAATTGTAAGCTATTAAAAATATATAGCAGCAATAATATTTTAAACTATTGATGAAATTTAGGTTTGTTCTTTTTATAATCTCATAAGTATACTATGATGTGAAATATTATTGCTAAATTAGGCATGTTGTATATAGATTTTATTGGTAAACAAATTATCATTTGTTTTTATTAATTTACTGTTTCATATATTTTCTTCATTGTATAAAATTTCACTGTGATTTTATTTTAGTGATTTAGAATCACGGCGTGAAGTAAAGAAGGAAGAAGGTGAAGCATTTGCCAGAGAACATGGGTTAGTCTTTATGGAGACTTCTGCAAAGACAGCTGCTAATGTTGAGGAAGCTTTTATAAATACAGCCAAAGAAATATATGAAAAAATACAGGAAGGAGTCTTTGACATTAATAATGAGGTATGTATAATTTGACATTAATAATGAGGAATGTAATATAGTATAGTGGTTTTCCCGTGCAATCATGTGAGTTTTATTGAGATTTTCTTTTACAAATTTTGTATATTCCTAACTATAGTCCTTTTTGGGGGTTGAATTTTGGAAAAAATAACATTTGTTTAGCCATGTTTAGCTATTAGTGAATCTCTTGAAAATCAGGCTTCTTTTGTTGAAGATTACGTCAAAATGAAACTAGACATTTTATAATCATAGAATTAAAAAATTCTCAAATAAACCCCTACATCTATCCTTAATTTAGCTAATAAACATCTCAATCATGTCAGTTCTTAAACAAAAAAATTGTGTCCAAATTAGTTCATCTATTTATGAGTTATTTTGTCACAAACACACAACACACACACAGAAACTTCAAACCTATAATCACTTCTTTTTTCATAGGGGTTTAATAAATTGTTTTGTTTTAAATATTAGTATAGTACTTCCTGCCTATCACAGAAGGGACTTGAATTGAAGTTATATATTATAGTTGTTATAACATGTCCCTATCATTACTTTACAAAGTTTTTAAATTAATTAAAATTGTAAATAGTAATCATAATAATAGAACTACTGTTGTTATTAGTTATTGTTTAACTCTGATGAAAAAATAATTTTATCATGTGCATGTGTCTGTGGCAGCATAACTTGAATGAACAGACCAATTTTGAAACATATTTTTTAATAAAAGCTGACATGATCTTTAAGGTTCTTAGCTATGTTTAGGTCTTGTAGGGTTTATTGATTTTTTGTGAATTTACTTTAATTTGAAAAATAAAGATATTAATTTTAAAAATAATTATAATTAAATTATTATTATGTTATTCCTGTAACCATACCGTTGTTGACAGGCTAACGGTATTAAGATCGGACCACAACACGGCGGAGCGGGCGCAGCGGCG
>NJDD01004506.1:18684-34340 GCA_002245505.1 Calephelis nemesis | reverse complement strand
ATGATAATTCAAGGCGCCATCTTTCAAATTTATCGTTCTTAATTTTCGAAGGATGTCCTTGATCAAATATGTGGCTAACTGATTGTTGGTCTGTTATTAAAATAAAATGGCGTGAACAAAGAGGGCGTGAAATCAATAAGTGTCGCCATTTTCGTAAGCATTCGAGATTTGCGCAAGCTTCTTTCTCTACTGATGCATGTTTTCGCTCGCAAGCAGATAAAGTTCTAGAGAAGAGTTCTTTGAGAAAGCGTTCCGGCAATCTCAAAATTGGAGGCATCTGTTTCGACAGTTAGTATTTCTTTGTTATCAATAGCAACTAATGCTGCTTTTTGTATATCCGCTTTTAAAAGCTGAAAGCTTGATTTTTCCTCATCGTTCAGTGGGAAAGTAACATTACTAATAAGGGGCTGTATTTTGGCAAAAAAGTTTTGGACCCATTTAGCATAGTGAGCAAAAAGCCCAAGCGCCCGTTTAAGTTCAGAAGTATTAGCTGGTAATGGCAACTTCAATAATGGCTCAAGACGATCCTAATCAGGTTCTACAACATTGTTGCAAATAGTGTGGCCCAACAGGCTGACAGAGGTTTTATTAAATTTGCATTTATCTCTGTTCAGTGTGAGTTTGTATTTCGAAACTGCATGCATGAATTTATCGAGATTGTCGTCGTGCTCCTTCTGAGTCTTACCACATACTGTTACGTCATCCAAGTAAGTGAAGATTCCATTGAGTTTGTTTCGATCAATAATGTATCGATCAATAAGGTACGTTAAAAAGCGGCTACACCATTTGTAACTCCAAAAGGGATTCTTTTGAACTAGTACAATTTTCCGTCTGCTTCGAAGGCAGTATATATTCTCTCTCTTTCTAGTATAGGAATCTGATGATAAGTAGATTTTAAATCGATTTGACTGAAAATGTTAAACTTTGCAACCTTTGACACGATATGCTCGATGTTAGGTAAGGGATAAGCATCTAAGTACGTAAATTTGTTGATAGTTCTGGAAACTCAATCACTAGTCGTTTACGGTGATTCCCGCCGCCAGCTACAAGTACTTAAGCGCGCCAAGGGGAGTTACTAGGTTCGATTACACCATTCTGTAATAGTTTGGTGATTTCTTCTTTGATAAAAACTTCTTCATCTGCAGAGCGTCGTCTTGATTTTATGGCAATAGGCCTAATATCTGCAAACAAATGAGAAAACAAAGAAGCAGGAGGGACTGTAGCTTCCATCACGCAAATTTGCAATGGTTGCTTTGATCCGCCGAATTGAAGTTCAAGTTTTAAATGATGTTTAGTATATCATGTCCGATTATGACGTCTGTACATAAGTTGTTTACCACAAGTAAGGGTTGCTGTTTGTATACATGTTCTTTTATAGCAAGAGTGGCAAAGCAAATGCCATCCACAAAGGATGTGTGGTTTAGTGAAGCAAGAGAAACTGTTTGTTTGTATGGTCTTAATTTTAATTTCATCAGTTGGACGATATTTCTGTCTATAAAGCTCGCTGAGCTGCCCGTATCAATCAGTGCGTCAGCTTGTAGTTCATTAACTATTATCGAAATAGTGGCTGTTTTGAGGCTCGTAGGTGAAGCAGCAGAGAAAATCGAGTTTATAGGAAAGAAGGCTGCATTGTTAGTAGTCATAATTACTGCACTAGCCGAACGACATACCTTTGAAAAGTGGCCTATTTTACCGCAATTTTGACACTCAGAATGAAATGCGGGACATTTAAATCTTTTGTGTACTTTTCCTCCACAAAAAAAAAACATTTCAATGACGATGGTGGTGTAGCTGCAACTATGTCAGTCCGATTTAAAGATGAGCCTGGTTGAGGGTTAACTTCAGGCATTGGTAGAGCGTTCAAAATTTGATCGTTGTTGCTCCCTATTACTAAAGAATCCTTGTGTGCAATCTCCAAAGTTGTGGCTTGTTTGACTGCGTCGGCAAGTGATGAAGATGCATTTTCAAGGAGACGTTTCTTAATTTTTGCCGACGTCAGTGCAGCTATAAATGCCCCTCGAAAAGCTTGATTTCTATGTTCTACAGCATCGACATTTTCATAATTGCAGTTTTGGGCCAAAAGATGAAGTTCACGTGCGTACTCGGATATAGTTTCGCTTACCTTTTGTTTTCTTGTTACAAGTATGTAACGGGCTAATATCTCGTTTTGTGTCTTAGAATAGATACTCTTTAACGCTTCGATAGCCGTATCACACGTTTTACAGTATTTGATATGTGCATATATACTTGCAGAAAGGTGGTTCGCCAAAAGTCTAAGCTTCATAATATCCTCAACAGAAGTACCTGGTGTTGATTCTGCTTCGATAAAATTTTCAAATGTGTAGAGCCAGTATGTCCATTTTGTATCAGCACTATCATCATTGGGATTGACATCGAACTTATCGGGTTTAAAATATTTAGCAAGAGTATTATTCATAGGCTTTTCGTCTGGCATTATTTCTAGGTCAATTAAATTGATACATTAAATAATACCACATTAAACTTGGCTTTAATTTACCTAGAAGAAAACATAGTGACAGTCTTGACAAACATTAAAAGTAAAAAGTAAAAGAAAAGCTTATGTATAAGAAAGGAGATTATATATCAGTAGTGTCATATTAGTTTCATCATGATCTGACTAGTTTATTAGTATTAAGAGATAACCATAGCCTACGACACTATAGATGTTATAGGTGCACTATTGTCATCTGACCGGGATGTCAGGCCTATTGTATAAGACTGTGCAAGTCTACCAGCTACTCTACCCTCCACACTAGGACGTGACAGAGTCATTCTTGTGGCAGGAATAATTGGTAGACTGGTGGACCTGAGCAAGTGGTTGCACAGCACTCTAGCGCCATCAGAGGTCTTGTAGGTAGTTACTTTCTTACTAACACGTGATTGCATCGTAAAATATGCCTGACATATTCTACCCAGACCAGACTGACAAAAAAAGTGTTTCGAAAGTCTTTTTTTTTCTAAAATGTCTTCAATAGACAAACACAGCAACAAAACAATATAATAGATTTTATAGTATATCGTGGATTAAGATCTATCCTGTGGAGTATAGACTAACTAGCTGCCCGCCCTCGCTTCACTTCGGTTATTCAAGAATCAAAATCTTACTAATATTATAAATGCGAAAGTTTGTGACTATGTCTGGATGTCTGGATGTCAGTATGGATGTTTGTTACTCTTTCACGCAAAAACTACGGAACCGATTACGATGAAATTTGGTATGTAGGTAGCTGATGACCCACTTATATAGCATTCGAGGACACCAGAGGGGCCGAGGGAAGGGGGGAATGCAGTAAGCGCGCATGTCTTGCTACTCTTCAACGATATTTAATTTTGCGCTAGGAGATTTTTACTTTTTGATAACTCATTAGTTGTTAATTTTTTTCTGATAGTGTAGAACGCAATTTTGATTTAAAATACACGCATAACGTATCTAATAGATTTATTTGATTAAGGGTTAATACTGTGTTATTAAAAATATGTTCTAAAGTAACCCTTCAATTTAATGTTTTAAGTAAACACAAAAAAAACGGTTATTGTGGGTTATCCTTTAAAGATAGACATATGTCACCGCTTACTTTTTAGAGATCTATCAAAGAGGAAAAATCCCACCATACATTGTTTTGTTAAACCTCAAAAGGTTTTGGCAGCGTTTTCGAGGTAATCTCTCGATTAGCTTATTTTTTGCTGACATTCTTAACTAATATCGTTGTAATATCGTTAGTTTATATAAAACATAAACTTACTATACACTTAAACTTTCCTCAAGAATTGTTCTATCTTTTGTTGAAAACCGATTGAAAATCCGTTCAGTACTTTTTGAGTAAATCACGAACAGACAGACAGACGTGGCGGGGGACTTTGTTTTATAATATATATTGATATTGATGAGTAGTTTTAATTTCACTGAATATGTTGTACACAGTTTTCCATCTTTGGCACTCGGAGAAACTACGTGTGTAATTGATATTAGAAAACACTTACACTGTTTGTACAACTGCACACACTATGTCCATTGTGTCCGAAAAACTTATTTTAGAGACCAGTCTGAGATTACTCAGACCTGAAAAATATTTGTGATAACTTATAGATATTGTATAAGTATGTGTTTATATTAACCATACGTTGAGTTATGTGTTACTGTGGTACGATGAGGTAATGTAATGCAGTTCTACAATTTTTTACTTTAATTTGCCGACCAATATTTAATAATGTGTATTAAAAAAAGTTAGGATAAAGTTAAAACCGTATTAAAAAACTATAACGTTATGTGCCTAAGTAAACCAGGTGAAAGTTTTTTGTCACTAAAAATACGTGTCTAGCCCTTCATAAATGTCTTATAGTCAAAATAAGCTTGCATTATAATAAGCATGAGAATCTATTAATGATATTCATATTCACTATTCTTTTGGAAAGGATTCTCCATCTCGTGTGGTCATCGCATTACGTCTAAACAGAGAGACTGATTTTTTTTATTTAATTTTTGTTGTGCTGTTTACTGTCAGGAAATTATGAAAATCAAAACCATGATAAATGCAGATAAAATTCGAGACACCATTTACCACCATTCGAGAATTCCATACAAACTGTTAGTAGCTCTTGATGTCAAGGGACACAAAGATTGCTGAATCGGCTATAAAGGGATAAAAATTACGGTATTAATGATAACAACATATTCGCATCCTACTAAAGATGCTAAATCTCTTTAACGAAACTGTAGCTAGATGATTTTTGGAACGAAGTTCCTTATGGCAGGCTAGGTGGAGATAGGGATTTTGCTGCGCGACGAACTGAAAAAAATTTGGTTGTAAAAACCGAAAAAAAACCGTAAGACAAAATCGTGGAATAAATCCGTTAAATAAAACGTGCGCAGGCTCGACACTTGCTGTGCGAATGAACTGAAAAATATGTGATAATAAAACCGTAAGAAAAAGTCCTTGGAACTTGCGACGGTCGTATACACAAGCGAGTAGCGTATAATACCTTTCTGTATTTCCTCACTCCACACAGTCCACCCTGCCAATAGTATATACTCATGAATTATGTCGATTCTACATTAGCCGAAGGAACTTCGTTCCTACTTGGTATACTACATTTACTTGTCTATTTATTTAAACTAAGAAGAAAACTCTTAATTTTATTCGATAGCAAAACAACTATCGTTAAAATAAAGATAAAAGTTTGAAATATTTAGTTAAATACAACAGAAAAGCAGCAGTTATAAAGCTGTGGATTAGAGCTTAATTTTGTCTAACACGTTTCATGTGGTGATGATCAAGTTACAGTTGGATCAAAACAGACCAAAGACTAGAATCGATTCCTATCTTGTTCCCGTCTCATCTCCTGACAAAATACATTAACCCAACAAAATAGCAATGGCTAGCAGTGTGAGTTTTATTAGTCACACTCACAACACAATGTCTTTTAGTATGCTAAATATTGTACAATAATATAATATACATATGACATGATTTACATTATTCCAACGAAAGACGTAAAAATGTTGTTATGATATTACAGATTACAATTTATCGTGTAAATCGTCTTCGATTCTTACCCGGTTTCGGTTCTTACCCTAGATTGAATTTCCATTATCAAATCGCTGGAGTTTTTTTCGCTGGTAGTGTCAAGTGTCTCTAAAATCTGTGTGTTTATATGAAAAGCCAGCAAGGTCTGCAAGGATCGTGACGTGTGTTATGTCTTCTATAGTCTCTGCTTAACCTGGCTTACCACCAGTAAATTTGTCTGCTTGTTTGTCTTCCAATACCATAAAAAATTAAAATAAACAATATTTGAGATCATATATGCCGATAATTTTTTTAGAAGGTGGCATCACTATGTCAATCGTCATTCGTTTTGTCACACTCTAAAGCAGTTAAATTTGCTATGTTTCTTATTCGCCTAAATCATATCACACTAGTTGTTTTTTATCTGAATGCATTTAGACTTACTTCCAAATTGTAGGGGTTATACCTTTTTACCATGTTATGTCAAGTGACATGTGTCACTTGAAGTAAACTTCATACAAAATTCGAGTTTGCTATGTATCTATGGAAGTCCCTCTTCTTATTACGTAGTATTTATACACTCTTTTCTCAAAAGTCAAAATAACAAATTTTTCCATTTGACTTTTTGAAGGTTGCTTTTGTATTGTATTCTTTTAATGTAGCCAATAGGATTTTTCATTTATCTTCCATAATAAATTTACTACTTTTATATCGTTGGGTGCATTGTTGCTTGGTCGTAAATTAATTAATTCCATCGGAACATGTTTATAAGCTAACCATTCGAAAGTTGGACTTTGAATCTTACTGATAATTATTGAATTAGCAATCAGCAGTTTATTGTGACTTGTGTTTTTGTTGCCGGCGGTTTCAATTCAATTCAGTTACGAATCATCGCTCGTTCGGGTAACATGGATCAGTTACGTTTTGACGGTCGGGTCGCTGTTGTAACTGGCGCTGGTGGTGGTCTAGGAAAGGCCTACGCTTTGCTTCTCGCTTCAAGAGGAGCTAAGGTCGTCGTCAATGACCTAGGAGGTGGGCGAGATGGGTCTGGGAAATCTAACTTCGCAGATGCTGTTGTTAAAGAAATTAAGGATAAAGGTATGTGAAAAAATTGTTTTGTCGTTTGCAGTTGGAAATTCATCGTCATTAATTATATCCATATTAAAAAAATATTATTTCTTAATGCTGTTATGTAACTAGCGATTATATTCACACTTTCACTGCACATTAAGGTTTAGGTACAACATTGTTTCATGAACATGGCTATCATGAAGAAAAAAAATCGTTTCAAATTCGATATATTACGTATATTTGGGATAAGGATGTTCAAACAAAGAAACTTAACAGTTATGTTAAGAACTCATAAAAGCTATTTCTAGATGATCACTTTTTTTAAATTTCTTCTGAGATTTAGGCCATTGAACCCTGTAAACCAGTTTGTGTGATATAATCACTAACTTTCTCAATAGCTGTGAGGTCAATTTTTATAAAGCAAATTTTTAATAAATTTATTTTATTAAAAAAAATGCATATTTATATTAACATTTAAAAAATAATAATTTATAATATTTGCGAAATAGGTCCTTAATTTGAGAAATAGCTGATATAACTAGGTGAATATTTTAATACCAAAGTTATTATATGTTTATATATCTTTTGCAAAATCATACCTTTAGCTTAAACATTTATAAAATTGTAGAATGTCACAGCCACAGAAACCTACTAATTGGCTACACAGCTAAAACCAGAAGGACATATAAACATAAAAATTTGACAGAAAGGTTTAACTGGTTTGCAACAAGAAATTCACCTCATTTTTCACTTATATTTAATTGATTAAAAGAAAAGTAAGTTATCTTCCACCCATATCCAGATGATCTGACCGGGGCACCCACATTGAAATGATTTAAATCAACTCAATTGATAACTTGCAAATATTTTGACAACAGTATTTAGACATAACTCATTGTTGCAAGTTTTTATTAAGTTTCACCTGTATGTTTTTTAGATTGTATATTTGTAGTGGATTCTAGCAATTTAAATTTGATCTACTTGGGGTAAAGATATGTATATAATCAATACATATTACAAAACAAAGTCCCCTCGCCACATCTGTCTGTCTGTTCGCGACTTACTCGAAAAGTACTGAACAAATTTTCATTCGATTTTCAACAATAGATAGAATAATTCTTGAGGAAGGTTTCAGTGTATAGTAAGTTTATGCTTTGTACAAACCAACAATATTAGTTCAATATGTTGGCGAAAATAAGCCGATCGGGAGCTTTCCTCGAAAAAGCTGCCAAAACCTTTTGAGTTGTAACAAAACAATGTATGGTGGGATTTTTTCTCTTCAATAGATCGATTGATTCACCAGATTGATCGATTCGTTGTGAACCCTAGTTTCCTGTATCTTTTAAATCTACTGAATTCACTCTTCTACATTTTTATGTTAGGTACAGGTTTAACCTAATTATATATTTTAGGTGGAGTTGCAGTAGCTGACTACAACTCGGTGGTTGAGGGAGAAAAGATCATTAAAACAGCACTGGATAACTTTGGCAGAATTGACATCCTTATTAACAATGCTGGAATTCTTAGAGATAGAAGCTTCCAGAAGATGTCTGAACAGGTAAATGATTTCCTTGAATAGACTAGAACATGTTTTAATACACAAAGAACATACAATTGGTACTTGCGATGTATCTGTATAATCCTAAAATCTACCACCAGATCAAAATGCTGCTTCGTCATAATATTTTATCAAAAAATGCAAAACTATTCCATGGCTTGATATAGGTTGGGTTTCTTCTTTGTTGCTAAATCAAACTATGTTGTTTATCTTAGTGTAAGAATTATACACAGATATCTTCACGCCAAGTCCCTTTCGGGAAGGCAGAGAGTATCGAGTGCCTTAAAACTCTTAGTTTTTATTGTGTTCATTTTATTAGGTAACAGACATATATACAACATAGTTAATTTTTTTCTATTTCTAATCTGCCCGCTCTTGAATGAATAAGTTTTTCAATACCTTTTTGCATACAAAAAGTCACTGCATGTTTCATTATATTAAACACTTACATATTTCTATAATATAAATGTCTCCTGCAAAGTGTTTGGAATTTAAAATCGATAAAAGTTTATACAATTTAGTATCCTTATCAGGTTTGATATCACTTGTACATATCTAAACTTCAATATTATAAGGAGATAGAATTTTTATGACTGATAAACTGCATGAAGAAAACACTGAAATATTGGATTATGTTTACTGTTATACTAATAAGCAATTTATTCAAAATTGAGCATGTTGAATTAGGAACATCCAGTCAAACTCATCATTTTCATCAGTTGAAAATGGATAAAGATTATTTTAGTAGTTTGATAACAAATACAAATAAAATACATGTGTCAACCTTGTTTAGTTAGTTTTTATACTTGTTATTGTTGCTTCTTGGTGGAATTCCATTCTAGACAGTTTATTAATTTCACATGTACTTTCCACTACACATTTTATTATTATATCTTAATCAACCAGTTTCAGTCATTCTATGTGTAGTTTTTGAAATTTCCAGTTTGTCAATTTTTAAAGTATGCATACTTACACCTACACCCGGAAGAAGGTTTCCTGACGTTTTTCAGAAATACCATCCGTGATTCGCCAAAGTACTTATAGTCTCAATCAGATAGGTGGCTAAGCTATCCAATTGTGCACATATATCCAATCCTTTGTACCACTGTATCACAAATTGAAAAATCATTTTTCGAGCTGCCTGACCTGGCAACCTAGCCCAAGATCTTATGTAGTCAATGGGAAAACCTTACCTTTACACCACAGACGTTAATAAGTTGTACTTACTCATATTGTGTGAAACATTAAACTTAATATACATTTATTAAAAAGTTTTGTAACACTTTGTGTAAATGGTAACATTTGACCTCTGCAGTAGTTGATGCACAAATTAAGTTGACAGTACTTTAGCTTCTTAAAATTACAGTATTATTTATTCATTAAAAACTAAGGTGGAGACTGATTGTTTTTAATTATAGTTCTTTTTAATAAGATTTTCAATTATGAATGCACCTTGTTAGATGTCTCTCCACTTTATTTTATGCGTACATCTTATCTGAAGGTTAAAAATAGCCACCTTATTTAAAATTGAGCTTCTAGTAATAAACAATATGTTTAACTTCCATATATTATTTTAGTACAGGCTC
Source organism: Calephelis nemesis (assembly GCA_002245505.1). Lineage (NCBI taxonomy): Eukaryota > Metazoa > Arthropoda > Insecta > Lepidoptera > Riodinidae > Calephelis > Calephelis nemesis. The sequence continues at coordinate 24,600 of NJDD01004506.1, read as the reverse complement.
AAACACGTAGGCACAAGTATTTTATAGAATAGGCATAAAGTGTCAATTGTAGAGATCCTTGCATACTTGTATAGCTTCTTTGACAATCATAACTTTTTTATACAAACATCTCGGTTTAGGAGACTCTTAACACCTTAGTTGTTACGATTTATTACATTACTAAACTAAATATTACATAAGTACATACATATCTTCTCACCAAGTCCCTTACGGTGTAGTCAGAGTGTAACTATAATATAGTAGGTAACTGTAATAGAATAATGAGTAACTCTACTGTGTAGCAACTTGTTCAGATATGGAATTAATTAGCCTTGATTTTTCCTGCTGCCATAATGACTATTATGTTCCGGTCCGGAGGGTATGGCAGCCGCTGTTGGTAGGGTAGGGGACTTGCGCAATAAGCCTAATACCCCGACCACATCGGCGACGCACCTAACATTTATGGGTGCCAAAAGACCACATCTGTCTCTTACCACCAGTAGAGTCGTGTGCTTTTTCGGTGAACTATTTATTACATAAAAGTCTTGATGTAATTTTAAAGACATTATTTAATTTGTTAGGATTGGGACCTCGTTCACGCAGTTCATCTTAAAGGTGCTTTCAAAACAACACAGGCTGCTTGGGAAACCTTCAAGAAACAAAAGTATGGCCGTATCATAATGACCTCCAGTAATGCTGGGTTGATCGGCAACTTCGGCCAATCTAATTACAGGTATGATTTACTTAAAGTACTAAACGGAACTAAATATCACAGTGGTGGTAATTTTGTTGCGCACTCACTAAAATAATTTTACGTCATCGCTATCTCCTTTCAACGAAAGTACCTGATAGAAAGAGACAAAACAGGTTTTGTGCTAACAAATAAATTTGTACATGACCTTTTCACACACTTACCCCCTTACTAATAAAACTCACGGGCCCGTTGATGTGATGTGTAACTTTATTTCAATAAATGTATTTCTCGACAAGTGGTGATTAGAAACGTCGTGGGTTGACATGTCTAGATTAATCTGACATGTCGAAATGAACCATCCATGAAGCAGCTATATTACTACTGGAGGTTACGCTCCTAACAAAGAACTGATATTATTTCCAAATATTGCTCTCGTATTCACTTTGTAAGATGACATGACAAGACACTGAAAAAGCTTTTCGAGTTCAGAGAGACTCTGAACTCTAAAAGCCGGTACATTAGAGAGAGAGCCAGCAATATTGAGAAATAAGAGCAGTTCTTTGTTACGATTGTAACTTCAACTAGGAATATAGCTTCATGCCTCATGGTACTGTAACACCGGGAGTCGGGACGTATTATTTATTTTATATAATAAAAGGTTAGTTTTATATTAAATCAATATATATTTTAAATAGTTTATTCTACATGTTTTATATATTTTTTCTGTCTTTTTCGTTCTTAATTATTTTCAAAATTCAATTATTCTTTTTAAACAGCCAATAGAGTTTGCATCGTAATTTTCGCCTTTTGTCATTTTGTTTCATTGTAAAAATATAGCCACTTAAAATAAATTTAGTTAGTGCTTAGCACACTATTGAAGCACAGACGATAGATAGTACGGACGCATAGAATACTCACTCTCATGCAAAACGTATGCAAAATTGGAACTTAAGACTTAAAAAAAGGGTCATATTGCGCTGGCGGAAAACGTGTATAGTACGAAAGTTGTGCATGTTAGCAACATTAACCAAAATTGTTATTTGAGTAACCTTTTCGTCAAGGGTTGTCAACTTGGTTTTGAGTTGCGAATTCGTTTATTTTATTGTTTTGATCAATCTTTTTTTGATGGTACATTCCATACTTATTTAGCAACCAAATTTCCTGATATTAAGAATTACACAACCAATAATCCGAATTTACCGGTCTTAAGCCGAAATCTAAACTAACTAAAAGGATGAGGAAACTTATTTAAACTGCAAAGTTTACTCTGGTTGAAGTTTAAGCAGTATGCGGAATTTGATCCAAGATTTATTTTCGCACTCATACAATATGTGCGAAGATTACTCTTGATGTCAACTTGAATGAAATTGTGGTTAAGTATATAATATTTTTTGTAGTGCTGCAAAAATGGGCCTAGTTGGGTTGGCCAGCACCCTGTCCCTGGAAGGTGCCAAGTACAACATAAAAGTAAACACAATAGTTCCAACTGCTGCATCTCGACTCACAGAGGACATTCTGCCACCAGAAATGTTCCAAGCTATGCAACCAGAACTTATTGCTCCGGTGGTTGTAAGTATCCTAAGTATTATTTTTAGCTATTAACTACCACATTGTTTTAAAACTAGACGTAGGCCCACTGCTGGAATGTTCAAGTCATACTCGTCTTACATAATCTACATAATATTAGTTAGTTGTTACTATGTAAGTTCACTTTTTGCATCCATGGGATTTTGCGACATAGACCACATTGGATTATTAGCCATAGAGGTTAGAGGCTTTTGCCCAATGTGTGCAAGTCTTCAGATATACTTAAAAAAATACCTTTTGAGGCTGTGGTCCAGCCATAGCCATGGTCTATGTATGAAATATCATCAAATCATTTTAGAATCAAATATCTAACTCTGAACTATAACAAATACGTATCAATAAATATATATTTAGATAATGTAAAACAAAACAGCAACATAAGGTAGACAGGTAGAAGGTAGTTGGGAATAATATGACAATTATAGTTTGTGGATAACACTTTGTAAACACAGGAATATGTAGCTATGTTATTGAAAAGAAAGGAATTAACAATTTCTTGTAGTAAAGTACAGTTCTTAGTAACTTGAATGGTTAGAGCGCCGGCAGCAAGAGTCGAAGGGTACAGGTTCAGATTCTGTCACGTGAAGTTTTCTTAAAAAACTTCTGAACATCTATCCCAAGCACAAAAAAGCGGTAAAAAAATATCTTAACATATTAATGAACATGGACTAAAGTATTCCAAGGTTCAAGCTAGTGTTAGGTATAGTTTTTATTACACTAAGATACAGACTATAGTACAACTAAACTTTACTCTTACTTTAGTCTATGTGTATAAATGAAACGACAATTAATGTTTAAATGTTATGTAATTGTAATATTATATAGATTATCCTATTAAGAAATATATTGTTATATTACATTTTAACGTATTGTTTTCCTTAGGCATACATGGCTCATGAATCATTTGAAGAAACCAGCATCATCATCGATTCCACATTGGGTTTTGCCTCCAAGGCGCATATGGTGCGATCTTATGGAGCTCCCTTAAGGTAATTTTTTTTCTATCAAACCTATATCGTTTCTCTTTCGTTTTTAATTTGAAGGGTAATGTAAGCCATTAATTTAAGCAGGGAGCTTTGGTTGGCAACGCGTCATGTATAATTTATTTATCATTATCATTACTACATAGTCGAGGCACATGAAAATGTATGCATAACTTTAAGTATTATTCAAAAACAGCTTGCCGGAACTTGATCAAATCTAAATTATGAGTTTCTTTTCGTAAAAACATCATTAAAATCCATTAGTTATTGGTCGAGTAATCGTGAAACAAATATACAAAATACATGCAGTAGAATGGATAACCTCCTTTGTAAAGACGGTTAGAAATATCACGTTTGTCATATCAGGCTTATTCCTGTCGCCACAATGGCAGTGCTCGACTTAACTTCCAAGTTTTAAGTTGGAAAACCATTACTATCGAACTCCAAACGATCGAACGACGACAAATCGAACTCGATTAATCGAAAATTGTTCGAAGAAATTCAATACATTTTTTTTAATAGAGTTCTTTGAAGTTGCTTAGAATTTCTTTAAACATTTGTATAATAAATTAATGTTTTGACAGGAAAAAACCAACTGATCCAGTTACAATTGAATCTGTCAAAGCTAAATGGCAGGATGTGGTTAACATGAACAATGCTAAACACGTCGAGAAGATCGCCGATGTCACCGTCGGCCTGGTTGAAAAATTGCAGGTGAGTGATTTATGACAATTTATGTACAGAAGGCGCACTGGTGTACAAAACGTATGCAAATTGCATCTTACTGTTGCAAATGCCTATATTGCGCTGAGCGTATCTGAAATAATTATTACGTTCGCTTTAGGACGTTTTAAGGCTCTTCAAGAGTTACGGCGCACATAGGAGTATTTGACATACAAAACCGGACAAAATTATTTTATATTACTATTTTATGAAATAAAAGTTATTAATTCATCGGAATTAGGCGTTTATTAAAAAAAACTATTTTTAAGCATTTTAAGATTTTTTTTCAAAAAGTTACAACTTTTAAAAAAATGATTTGTTTTTAAGACGAGATCGAATCAATCAAAATCGCTTTCACTGAGTTCACGATGATCATGATGATCATCATCATCTTCTTCGTCGGAACTGACACAATTCAGTGTTTTCGTGAGAAGCATACTAATAGCTTCCGGGGAAAAGATTTGCTTTTCACTTTCCTTTTTGTTTTATTGCAACTGATGAAGGGATCAGATGTCAGCAGCAACCTGTTTAAAATGTCTCTATTACAGTCAATCTCTTGAAAATTTTCTTGCAAAACCTACGCGATATTTACGGAAATGTTTATTCCGTGCTTCAGCAGCTTCCTCTGATAGCTGTCCGATAGGTACCATATGACTGGACATTACTTGAGCGCCATGCATCAAAATCTTGTGAACTGTTGGTGACATGGGATGCCAACCATACAGTTTGGCAGTTGTGTGAGCAAAGTCATCGAATTTGGCAGAATCAATATCATATCCGCTTAATATCACTGCAAGAATGATTTGGAACCTTCTTACGTGAGAACGTGTAAGAACATTTGTTTCTTCCGGTGGACACGAAGTTAGCTGCGAAAGTCTTTCTTCCAGCAACGAAAATTTTTCTTCAATCTTCTTTCTTTTAAACTCTTTGATAATATCATAAAGTTCCCTTCTGGTGATTTTTTTCACTCTTTCCGATGGATCTATGACAAAAGAAAACAAAAAATAACATTTGTCAATATAATCATAATATACCTCCTATAGTTTGAAGTACTATAAAAAAATATGGGGTGCGTTGGGGGGACTTTTTATTTATGTTTCTACTTATGTAGAGTCTACATTTTATGACCACATAAAAATTTTGAGGCGACAAGGCGCGACACACAAACAAAAACACTAATTTATTTCAAATTTCTCTAAAAAACGAGTCAAAAAAGTGACCCCGTTAATTGGTGGCTATACAAGTAGAAAGTTAGGAATAAATGTAATTAAATATACTTCAGTATATAGTACTAACCTTCAACATCCATGTCCGAATAGTAAATCTCCTGTTGCTTGTTACACGAAGGCATTTTAGGACAGAATACTGATAAACACAAACGAGAGTGCCGAGAACAAAGACAAGCGTACAGTACGATTACTAAGTTTCGACTGACGTTGTGGTCAACTGCGCAGACGTAGAGGGTTAGGCGTCTGCCTTTTGATAAACCGGTTATTGCAGGTATAAAAACATGTATTTTCAGTACAATTGGTTTAACATCACGATTTTCAATTTTGTCCGGTTTTTTATGTGAAAAACTCCTATGTGCGGCGCCTGAAATTATGTAAACTGCGGAGTGAAATCCCTTTCGGTACATGTAAATAATAGTCATAAAAAGAACCCCTCATAAAACCTATCCCTGAGTTGTAGCTAAGAACCATCTCGATCTGGTGAGCTATGAAACAAAAAACCACGCACCGAAATCTGTCGATTTGGTTCGGACATATGATTATACAGACAGACAAACACACACATTATCATGGCGAACTTATGAAACCCGTTTTTCCGTCGGGGGGGTAAAACAAAAACTGTTATTCTGATATGGATAAAATGTAAATGGGAATATCAGAAAGGGAACGTTGATTATCAAAATTGGGTTCGGTAAACATCATGATATATATCGAAGGCAAG